>JAIUSX010000029.1:16000000-16600000 GCA_026573805.1 Hesperophylax magnus
ACTATAGATTGTTAATTTTGTGAGTTATTTCTACGAGTAGGTATTTTTAGGAATGGCTAGAGACAAAACATGTGTTGCTTTCGATTGGAACTCCGTGAAAGCGTCCTCTCACCAGCTGAAAATACTCAAAACAGGGGTCTATCCAGGGTAACCATCTTAGGCTGGTCCTCCAACACCTTCGACAGAAACCGATGCTTTTACGGGAATAACTCAACCACATCAAGAGCACGGGAAAGGCCGGCGCTGCTCTACTGGAATAGGCGCTACCTCGGTATTCAGGGTTCCGATTTTGCTAACACAAAAAAAGTCCCTATTAGGCAAGCCAATTACCAATTTCGATTCCTTACTTGACAGCCTACGGAAAATTCGTACACTTCGTCCCAAGCCAAACTTATGTGAATGAGAATCTCACTTGATAGAATAGGGATGCCAGACAGATGTGTTCTCTCAGCGGCTACCTTCAATCCGCTGTGTTATCCCGATTCAAAGATGAATGAAAATTATATGCTGACAGAGAAACCCCTGTAATAACTACAATACACCGTAGCCTTCACAAAGTCCGTAAAACGAAGTCGGAAGTAGGTATTAGTAGTACGTAGATATACGCACGTAGCTCTAATAGTTGAAATAATGGTGCACTCGTGGTACATGGCTAAGTGAGAGTGATGGTTGAATAAGTTATATTTAATTAAATATATTTTATAAATTCCGTATAACCTAGTCGTTAAGTATTACTACTGGAGAATTATTAAATCATTTTAAATTGCGAAAAATACCTAACTCATAACCCAAATCATGTTTATTGTTCAGTAACCTTACGTATTTAGAGTAGCCGCTCGTCGTCCCTTTTTTTGTTTTGAAATGTTCAAGTCTTATAATTTATGACCTCTATTGCTAAAGGGTCCGGACTCTATTGTCACGAATTCTTCCGTTCAAGATTTTAACATATTATTACATCTATACATACCACATACTTAAGTAAACTCTTTTCTCAAACCCCGGGGTGATTGATTTTATTTAATTTAAATACCCTTACTTCAAAACACAATTGAATTATTTTGTTTACCCGTATTGGAGCGAATTTATTTCTCTAAGAAATCCACAGGAAATGAGGGTTAATAATTAGATTATAATAAGACTTACCAATTAATCATCTTAGTGCATTCCAAACAATTATAAGAAACAAACACAGTCACATGCAGTAATCTACCCATGCTGTTAGAAAAATCACACTTTCTACACTAAATGATTTTAGCCGCGTTCGTGTCATAAAATCATAAATTCTTTGTTGACGCGTCTCCTAGCTTTTACTAAACTCGACTATCGTACAACGCTGACCGATGCTGGCTATGCTTGACCGACTTTGAATGTCCCCTGATCTTCACTATCTGCATCTACTTGCCCGTCTTCCAACGCTTTCAAACCCTGACTATCTTGACTCTATTTGACCGTCTCCCAACGCTTTCAAAACCTGACTATCTGCCCGCGCTCCTTAACCACGACTATCTTCTCGCGCTCCTAATCTAGACTCCCCCGTCTCCTCCCCCAAATCAACTCCGTGTCTCTCCATATGGCGATATCTAACTTATGTTTTTCGAAATCTGAAACTTTTCGTGTGTACAAGGACAGAATTGCACTAAAGACCACACATACTGAATGTCCAAGAATCCGTCACAATCGTTTCAAAACCAATAAATTGTTGCTTCTTAAATAACCTGTCAAATTCTTTGCCAAAGGAATGAAACTCGACTCTCCTCAGTCCAGTGGCGTGTCGGTCCACTAGCTTCCTAGCCCTCTTTTCAAATTATCAACACGGTCTAGGATGTAGTAAATAATTATGATGTAATAGTTTTATTTTTAAATCTTCTTGCGAGATTTTAATTTAATTAAGCAACTTCCAAACTCGTCCAGTTAAAATCTTATTTACCTCGCTATTCATAATTATAATTCGTCTAAATCCTTAGAAAAATTACGTCACTATATTTAACGGCGTATTTCCTACTTAATAAGTCATTTAGTAGCATTCCCTAGCGGAGTTTAATTGTATCTTATTGACTTTGTTAGGGTTTTTTTCTATCCGCCCCAACCTACCAAATTCGCTGCTACTGCACTGAACTAAATCTGAGAATTCAAAATGCCATCCCGGAGGTCTCTAATAAACACAGTGCATGTTTCTAGTTTTTTTCTAGCCCCATAAATTTAAGCACTTGTTTTTAATAGCTATAACGCCAACATCTGGTAAGTCTCTATTTCGTGAAATCAACTGAAAAATTCTTTCCCACCATAATAAATCAATAAGGTAGGCGTAGCCTGTTTATTTCGAACTTTGATTAGGCTTCTCTGATTGGTTGCATCTTAACTTTTGGCGTAGATAAAAATAAAACGACACGCCTCGGTTCCCTCTAGTTCCCAGCAACTTAAATAGATGTCACCTATGACCACGTTTTGATTGGAGAAACCAGAATTAATTAATTCCTACAATAAACGGAAAAAAATTATCCCAGGGCAAGTTCATCACAATCTACACCAATACTTTGTCGAATCCTGCAAATTAGAGTAGCGTTGGTAAATTAGTTTTAATGATTTGTCTTATTTGTAGTGTTGTTGTAATTTCTTTTTTACTTTATGTTACTCTTACGTTTTACTAATATTGCTTCATATTTTTTAATATTTTCTCATTATACTTGTAATCACAATTTTACAAGTGTGTATTTTGTACCTTCTTTAAAATGGATTATATCTATTTACTGTCAATATCTCCCGTATAATACATATTCTCCTATGTACACTGCATCATGTATCACTTTTATGTAAAAGCCTTTTTAGGCGTATATATATATATAAATAAATATTTTAGCGTTTCCTGAATTCTTACTGAGAACCTGTACTGAAGTGTATTGTAATGGTTAGATTAAAATGTGACGTTAAATAATGTTATAAAATATCAGATAAAAGACAAAAATAATACTTTTATATTTTATGTAAAAGTTATTGTATTATCATTGCTTTGGTGTTATTGTGTTATGAAAAATTCTGTCGCTTTTGTTTGTAACATTTTATTATAAATTAAATAGTGCGTATTCGAGTGCTTGGTTAAAAGGTATTTGCAACCGGCTAATTGTCCTGAATTTGTTTCGTCAAACTTTCATATTTTTTGCTCATTTCCCAAAAGTTTTTTTTTTAAATAATGCCTTTTAACGATGCCGCTTTTCGATACTTGCGACCCCCCACCAAACTGTCCGATTTTTTCAGGCTTAGAATCGACAAACTGCCAGAGGAAAATCAAACGTAAACTGAGTGGCAGATACTCTTCACTCTTAGTATTCCCTAGCCAAAGACTACCATTCAAAATGTAAATATTATTTGAAATGGCTGTACCTGAATAGCCAGGTAATATCACCAATTTTCTTCCTCTTCTTCTCAATCCCATCGCCATTTTATTAAGCCTCACGACACACCCCAATTGTGGATGCCATAATCCCACTGGATCCGGATAGTTGGGACTCTAGTGTGTAATAAAATAAAATATTGTTAATTATGTTCTTATAGATCAACCCCATTTGACACATCTTTAAACTGAATAAATAAATTCGTAAGAATATAACATAATAATATTTATGACATATACAGATATTTTTTTATAAATGAAATATTGAACCATCCATCTTCTCTATACTTAGTAAATTAGTTAATGTTCCCTTATCTATAAATAATTTGAACACAGAATATAATTTCAATGAACAAATTGCAATCAATAGCGGTAATAGTACTTAATTAATAGATTATATGTATTATTAATCACATCATTGTGTGTGCTAATAGTTTTAGAAACATATAAAAATAATTTCAGTAATTGGCAAACAATGGATCTTTAAATATTTAAATGTAAGTATATATTATACGTGACAAAAAAAAAGAAAAAAACATCAGCATTTGAGGAAAATATGTTTTCTCAATTCCTCTTTAAACTTAACCATCTTCTCAATCTCAGTAACTTCCTTCGGGATTTTGTTATACAGTTGGACGGCCTGGTTCATGAGAGATTTCTGTGTTCTTGATTTTTTCTTGTTGGCAATTTGATTTTCCTTGAATTTCTCGTCCCGTGTCCGTGTATCTCGTGGTTGTAATTTATTTTTCTATTCAGTTCCTTAAACATCATCCCTATTTTAATTTTGTCATAAAATTTAGCTCATTTAACATGTCTCTTATCCGTGTGTATATGTTTCGCTTGAGTATTATTCATATTGTTTTATTTTTCAGTATTTGCATTTTTTAATTTTCTCTTTTTTTTAATTTATTTTTTTATTTTAGTGTACAACAGACCATTCATTCCAGTTACAGTACAATTTTACATCACATCAGCATTTGGCTAAGTGACTCAGAAAAAAGAATACTTGAACAGTAATTAAAATGTGCTTTAAAAATATTTATTTATTAACGCCGATTATAACGGCTTTTACAAAAGAATAACAATTGTTTTACATATGAATACAGAATGTACTTACATATGTGCTTATTAAATTGAACAGTAGGTAATTAAATATATGCCTTATCTGACATATATTTAATTTGTTTCGTATTCTGCTAAGAAGTATTTTTTTTTAGATTTTTTTTTTTAATGGTCTGCATTATTTGAAAAGTTCAGCTTTGAGTCTATAATGACGCCTAGATAGTTAATTTCTTCCACTTTCTTATAATTTCTTCATTTATATAAACCTTTAGTTCGTCGTGCGCATTTCTTCTGCCTATATTCATGTATTTGGTGTTAACATTTAATTTTAATTTATTTAGTTTGAGCCATTTTGACACAGTATCCATGTCCATATTTATCTTTTTGATTGCTTCCTCAAAATTTTCTTCTGCAATATACATCAGTGCATCGTCTGCAAACAGTCTTTTTTATATGTTATACAAAAATATAAGAAAAAGTTTTTTAGATCTTATGATATATAATACGTTTTTACATAATGACATTTCAAATATAATAATTAAAAATTTCTCCAAACTTTCAAACCAGCTTCTTATTCGAATAATGTATTTTTTAAATAATAATAACAGTGATAAGGATGATATTTTAAGCAAATCAGTTTTTATAAAACAATTTGTAGTAATTGTAACTTTTTAATATAGGTAAGACTTCTAGAAATTTTAATACTAGTACAACGAGCACCCTAAGTGTTTGAATAATAATATTTTTTCTGAATTTGCCAGCCATATTTTGCAAACAAATCATTATTTTGATAAATAAATTGTTAAAATATTAACAAACTAATACAAAAGGTTTAAAATCATATAAATTTTACATTTTATAAATAATAAAAATGTTTATAATCAATAAAATTATATCAAAAACCAATAAAAAAATTAATACAGCCATCTCTTAATTTTTTTCACTTTGATAGTAATACTTTTAAATACCCATTATAATACTTTGAATTTAGTATCTATATTTTAATTTTTATTTAGGCATCTCAGTTACGCCTTGATTATTTTATTTTGATTTAAAAGTTTTCGATTTAGACATAGTTGCTTAAGTTTATAAAAAAAAATTGCCACATACATTAATGTAATCGTTTACTATTTTATGATAATTTAATTGATTTTATTTAATTTTTTTTAACAATGAAAACTAAGGACGGGTTTTTTCGGAGAATTTGAACAATTCATCAAATTTCCACGTTTATTTTCGGGTTCTGTGAAAGTCCTATTTAAGTTCTGTTGTTTATCATTATTTGCTAGTTACTTTACAGAACTGAAATAATAACAAAACATGAAAAATCTTTTACAGAACTTGAAAATTAACTTTTAAATTTGAAATATTTTTCAAAACTTCCTTTCAATCTGTCCTAGGTAATCACCTCTCATTATTGTATTTATACATATTTTTTTCGAAATGTACTTATTTGTCTATACTTAACTAACTAACCATCATGCAGTTTCCCTCAGGGGTAGGCAGAGAGAACGGACCTCCAAACAACTAGGTCTAGGAACACTCTTCTTGCCTCATTCACATTCATACAAACTCTTATATTATTCTGACTCTTGATATGGCCCCACTTGAGTATCTGATTCACTTGATCGTACCATGTCTTTCTTGGGCGTCCCCGACTTCTACATATGTAATATGTCTACACTTATCTATTATTAAATCCTGACGAAGAAGCCATTGGCTTTGAAACATGAAGATTATTATTGATTAAAAGTAGTGTATACAGAGTATTCCATTAGCATATAAATAAATTATTTTTTCCTGTTCTACATTAAAATGAAATATTCATAGTGTTGTCATAAACAACAGATTTAAAAAAAACTCTGAACTCGGGCGGAAATTCACAAAGTGCTAATTATTCGCACAAAAAAGGTTTTAACGTTTTTAAAAGTGAAATTTATTTAACCTTTGTGAAATTATTTTCAGCAATAAGCCAGGATTTTATTTTTGTAAAACTTGGTAGAGCAATCCTCACATTGGAATTATAATGACTTTTGACCAATCTCATGAATCTAAAAATAAATCGAAAATTTGTATATTCTACAACTTTTTTTTTTTTTTTTAATTGCCGGCAACCCGGGCGTTTATTGAAATAAGATTATAATGTAAAAACAAGTAAGTAACCCGCCTCACTAGAAGACTTCTGTTCTGAGGCGGGTACTTTCAGTAGACATTAGTGTCAAATGAATAAATTTCTACAAACCAAAACTGTAAGAACAATACATATATCTGTCGAATTAATTGCAGGTATAATTTTATAATCAAATTTTGTTGCATTTTTTTAACTTAAAAATACGTTAAAAATTTTTAACACTTCGTAAGATAAACAATCCATGTATTGTCATCTTTAATGAAAGATTAACTATTTTTCTAGAATGTTGCTTGTTTTTAGGAGCCATTGTAATTTTTTTGTGCAATACCCAATAGTAAATTTAAAAATTGTTGCTTTTTTTACTCTGTATGAATTTTGTAAAAGCCCATCAGGACGTTGATAATTGATAAATCAATAAATTAATTTACAAATAATTTATTTAAACATCTATATAGTATATTCGGGTGTGTGTGCGTAATATTATTCTCGCTATTCCAACGTTATTATTTGTTGTTGAAAAACGTTTGAAGCCCTAGGCGGACAAATCTCGAAAAAATATTATTATTTGAACCGTCGCGTTTTTTGAAATTACTTACGTATGAGAAATTATAAAAAAATACCCTCTTTAAACTGGCATACTAGATTAAGTCACATGCTTTATCGTTGTCTATATAGACTTATTTTATTATTCACCACAAATCATAAATCTGATATTATTGACAAGAGAAACACATTTAGTTAAACATTTTACTCTACGTGTCAGCAAGAGATCGATCTGTTTGTCAAAACACAAGTAAAATCTAAGAATGTTTTGCAACTGAAAAAATCTGAGAATTACCGTAATTGCCAAATATTGAAATGCGATTTAATCAGGATTGTGTTTTACTGACACCATGGATTTTTCCATTACACCGACGAATAGTGTGTCTAGGTTTGTCCAATAGCTAAGTGGAAAAAAACTACCACAGTAACGATATCAACACATCAAAAGTAACTTTTGTAAAACCTCAAATCACTGAAAAACTCCGAACAACGTTTATTTGTTCTTGTTTAGGTGAGATCGATCAAAAATTATCAAATATATTTGTTTTTTAATGTAAAACAATTTAATTGGCGTCTCTGGGGTAGGAGTCAAATGGCCTTGTCGAAATGTAAATTAGAAAGATTATTTTACTTAAAAACCCAGCACACTTCCAGGAAAAAAATCTTACTTATGGAATAAGATTAGCTCATAAAACTTTAAAATATTGCATGTTGAACAAAAAATGTACGCCAGGGTACAGGTATTTCTACCTGAAAAACATTTTTTATCAAACTTTCAGCCAATCGTCTAGGAAAACCATAAACATATCAATTTTTTTGTGCGCAATCTTCCGGAAAACCGTAAGCAGCTGGGCGCGGTAGCTTTTTCCCTCAGAATCGACCGCAATAAAGCTCCCCTTCCAATAACCCGAAAACTATCACCATTTCAGAGCTTTGAGAATTGAAAAGGCCTCTTCAGTGAGATCTATGAAGCTTTCAGGCAACCAGCCGCTGTTAAACGCAAAAGAAAAACAAACAAAAAAGATATTTAACAGAAACAGGCAACACCATTTTCTGCGCGTTCGTAATTAGAAGCTCTCTAGATATATTATTTATTGAAATGTTTGTTCTTTTTATTATATTGATTATTAGACGAGCATAGAGTAATTTATGGTTAGTGAAAAAAGGAGGATTTAAAGGAGAATCTTTTACAGGGGTTTTGAAAGATGACACGTTCTCAATAAGGACGATGTCTGTGGCATAATGGTAAGCTTAGTTAGTGGTGGAGCGTGTAAATAGCTCCAACAAAAAATGGGATTTATACCCAAGAAAGCATAACTAACAAATTATTCTCACCTCAAAGATTATGGTCAAGAATTGCCTAAACGTATAACAAAAACGTGCACTAATCTGTTATACATCCCTTCCTGCAATTGTGAGGTTTCGTTTGGCCCATGCAATACGAGCTTGGTAATAAAAATATCAGGTGGCACGTTAATCAATTTGAGAGGAGAAGAAAATTATTCAAACTTGCAGATGTCAAATTTCAAACAACAGTAAGTGTCAATAGACACCGAAAAAAGCTCGATGACAAGTAGTTCTATTTTTGAAGCATAGACTAAAACCATTTGTCATGCATTCGGGAAAGTACTTACAAGATTAGTGCACATTATAAATACATAGAGGTATGGAACACAATCTTTGAGGTAATTATTTAAAGTAATAGGAAATTATATATTAACCGAAACAAAAATAAATTATATTATGGTGCTAAAACCAGTAAGCGAGTTCAAAACCAGATAAAATAACAATATTCAACCGGAAAAGAAGCAAGTCTATTATAAGCGCAATTAAGGTGAAGAAAGGAATGCAAATATATTACATCATAATGCGAAATGAAAAGATGGATCTAGTCGGGGATACTCAATAAAGACGTGGAACGATCAAGTGAATCAAATACTTGAGAAGGGTCATTTCAAGAGTCTAATTCTACAATATTCTAAGAGAATAACAGAACATAATATGAATCAATGTATATGAATGAATCAAGGATTGTGTGCATTTGTACAGTGGTCCATTCTCCAAGACTCCCTGTGGAAAAACGGCGTTATTTTTTATTTAAAAATATATTTCTTTTATATAAATATGTTATACAAAAAAAACTAATTACAGTAAAAATCTTTTCTTTTTAATGTAACTACCAAATTCTATATAGAAAAACGTTTCTCGTGTTTGAGTTTGGGAGAAGTGCTATTACAACATACATAGGGTAAATAAAATAAAGAAAGTTTTTATTTATAAAGTAAGAAATAAACAAAATGTATATAGCATGATAACAAAAATATAGATAATGAAAATAGACTAAAATAGCAGTTACTAAATTAGATACACAGTAAATGTAAATAAATTTAAGAATATATTTATTTACATTTAACATTAATTTAAATTGTGACAATAAGCTATTGGTGATTCGAATGCTGATATAATATTTCAAGAGGATATGGTAAAAAAAGGAAATATAATTTTTTGTTTTTTTTTTTAAATAAAGTAAAGAATTTTTTTTTTTTGTTAATTAAAGATGAAGTTATTTAGGTATGTAATATGTACCTGTAATCAAGAGATACGTTAAAAAAATAATTAAAACTTATAATTATTATTTGGTTGATCAAGAAGTTGTTTTATTTGTAATTTGAAGGCTTTATGATTTTTTCAGATTATTTTTATATGGGAGTGAATTACAAATTTGAAAAATGAAATGATCTTTGTGATTTTGTAACAATGAGTTCATTTTTAATATATTATTTAGACTGAGAACCCTAAAAGAGTTAAATAACTGTGTTGTTGGAAATATAGATGGTTTACGTAGTATGACTTTTAGAATCAACCTCTGTGCTTTTTCTACAGGTAAGAGGTTAATTTTGAAAGTCCTCCCCCCACCCAATTATACCATATTGTAGAATAGATTGGGCAAGAGAGAAAAAAATATTTTTAATCATATTATATGATAGGATGTTTCTCAATCTAATAAATAAGTTTTCTTACTCTGGTTGACGTATTTTGGACATGTTCGTTCCATTTTAAGTGTCTATCTACTATGATACTCAGATACTTTATACTATTTTTGCATGTTATTGGTAAACAATTTGCATTGCCGCATTCTTTTTTATATTCACACTGCGATGAATGGATTTTAATGGTAATATTGTTTTCGATTTTTTTTCCTGCAAAAAGAATGGGATGAAATATGTTTTCTCGGTATTTAGTGAGAGACAATTTAGGTCGAACCATGTTTTGAGTATGTTTATATTGATATTGGCTATCCTCATTGTTTCCTCCCATGATTTTCCTTTTGTGATAACTACAGTGTCGTCTGTATAAGATATAATATCTCCAACAATGAGAAGAGTGAACATTTGATTTACATATATAATAAAAAAAGATTAGACCGATGACAGTTCTTTGCGGTATGACAAAATATGAGGTTTTGGGTTCACTAAGGGTATTATTGATTTTGACATATTGAAATCTCTCTTTTAGACAACTTTGGAACCATGATAGCACTATTCCGTCCAATCCAATTTGTTTTGGTTTCTCATTGAGTTTTGAGTGTGATATGCTATTAAATGCTTTGCGGAGATCAATGAAGATTACAAGACACTTTTTTCCATTATCTAATGTTTGTATTATTGTTGATTTTAATTTAGCAATCGCATCCTGTGTGCTGAGATTGTCCCTAAATCCAAACTGGTTTGGGCTCATTATCTTCATATCTTTTATGTAGTTGTTGAGTTGTTTTTTAACAATTTTTTCATAGATTTTTGCTATGTTTGACGTGAGTGTTATGGGACGATAGTTGGAAATTTTTTTCGTCACCAAATTTAAAAACAGGGTTCACAATAGTCTTCTTATAGTTTGTTCAGGAATATACCCTTCTTTAGACTTACATTTATTATTTGAGCAATTGGTTTGCTGATTATCTCACGTACAGTTTTTAATGTTTTTACAGTTATGTTGTCGTAGCCAGGGCTTACTGATCCTCGTAAACTTATTATAGCGTTTTCAACTTCTTTATCAGTTACTGAGGCAAATGTGTGGAAACCTTCTTCAAAAGTTGGGTTTAGCTCCGGTTGTTGAGTTTGTTTTTTTGTCTAGGATAATATTACTAGCAAGATTAGCTCTGACATTAACAAAATAATCGTTAAAGATATCACCACAAAGTTTTGGATTTTTTTTCTGTGTCAGTATTGATTCCTTGATGAGTAACTTCTTTTGAAAAACTTTGTTTTGTGCTTTTGTTGGTTATTGTTTTGATAATTTTCCAGAACTCTTTGCTGTTTTGACCAGCATTTTTTAATTTATCACGAAAAAACTTTTCTTTTGTCAGTATAATTAAAAGCGTAAGTTTGTTTCGGTATTTCTTCTAGAAAGTAGCGATTTTTTCGTCGTTAGGGAATTTTTTAGACTGTTGATAGTATTTTTCCTTATTTCTGATTGAAATCACTAATCCATAGGTTATCCATGGCTTTATTAATCTGGGTTTAGATTTTGTTTTAGAGACAAGTATTTGCGTATAAAGGTTTATGTGATTTGGGAAAACAGTTTTGAAATTCTCCGAACAAGTATTTGGATTTTCTGATTCAATTATTGATGCCCAGGTTTCCATCTATAGATTTGTTTCTAAAGTTTTCATATTAATTTTTTTTTTTGTTTTGTTGGGGTTGGAACTCTTTTTGTCTATGTTCTTAACGAATATACAGGTGTGGTGGTCAGTTATGCTGGTTTTCCATAATCTCGACTTATTTTTCTTAAGTGTTATTTGAGTTGCATCATATGTGATCGATACAGGAAGGGATTTGTCCACTGATATTTCGTGTTGCATTATTTATATAAGATTTATAATTTAGTGAAGTCATTACATTTATATAATCATCTTTTGTTATGCTTTGCGCCCAGTGTCCGATATTAATGTTAATGTCACCAATAATAATATTAAAGGTACTTTTTAGATTCAGTAATAATTTTTCGGTTTCTATAATGAAATTAGTGGGATTCGATCCGTGCGTTCGGTAGATAGCAATAATATGGTACATATAGGGATGGTCCGATGCTCTGTAGGGAACCCGCTTGCACAGCACGGGTGTAAACTGTGCACCCTAAAGTTTAAGTTTAGACTTACGGAATTCAATACTTCGTTTGTGTGAAAGCACTATGAAACGATACATGATTATTACTTCAATGGTGAAAGCCAGAGATAATTTCGTTCACTTTTACACTCAGTTTAAAACAGTTTTGCTAATTGCATTTTAATTTCTGTGACAGTAACATTGTTATATTTATTTGGAATGAACACTGCGATACCACTGGTTTTATTAATAAAAAAGAATTAATACGAAAAGTATGTGAAATTCGGAATATTGTTCAGTGTGTCAGCGTTATTTATATTTGAGTGCGCTTCTGTTAAAACAATGAGGTAATGTTTCAAGAAGGTTTAGTGTTAATACAAACTCATCTAGGTTTTTCTTTATAAACTTCGGATGTTTTGGTGCAGAACAATGAAAGCACGTGGGACTTTTTTTAGTAGATCGCTACATTGTTGTGAATCTTCGCAAATGTGGTGTGAAACATCTGTTAATTTGTCAATTTCCTCGCTTAGAAAATCATCCATCACTTATTCATACACGATTCTTTGTTGTGCTATGATAAACATTAGTTTTCGGTAAGTAAATTTTTCGCTATTAACACTATGTTCAGTATTGTTTTTTGTTCCGAATAAATTGTTGTTTTTGTCGCAGTTGTAGCATTTGACTATATCTTAGGTTTTTTCGCATTCACTAAATTTGTTGTTTTTTGCACAGTGTATGCAATATGCATCTGGGCTAGTTCGTTTTGTTCAGGCATTTTAGGGATGTACGAGTACGTCCGAATCCAAGGCAGTGGTAGCACTGCATCAGGGGATTGCAATCTTCGATGTGTGCTCGTACAAAGCCTATAATAACTCTTTGTTTTTCTAGTAACGTCTTTCGGATTGAGCCTGTTGTTTCTATTATCACATTACTGAGTTGATCACTTTTTCTGTTATTCAATATATTTGTTAGTTTTATGGATTCATTTGTTACATCATTTTGTTCACTATTTTGGAGAATAAGGTCATTTAAATTTTTTTCTTCGTTATACTCCCCTCCGACACCTTTGATAATCATGCATGGTCTAGTCTTTTTTATTTATCTGCAGATATTCCATTTTTATTTTTATTTATTTCTGCTTTCAATTTTTCACCATCTACTTTATTCGAACAGGTCATAATAATTTTATTGTTGGATGCCTTTTTTATTCCGTTAATTCCAAGTCCTAGGTTAGGCGCTTTTATTGATTTTGTGATAATACTCTTTATGTCTTCGGATGTTTCTTTGCCTTCAGCGGTGATTAAGACTGCAAATTTGGGTTCTTGGATTTGAACAGTTCTTTCTTTTAGAACCATTGCATAGAATTTTTGTTCATTATTTTTTAAGTTCAATAATTTGTTCTTGGAAATAGTTTTTTTTCTCGTTTCCATGCTTCTTCTAGTAATTGAATCGTTTGTTAAAGGTTATTTCTAATTTTTGTGTCCTTTACGGTCGAAATGTTTTTTAGTTCATTTTTAATGTTTTCTATTAGTGTTAGCATATCCATTTTTTTTATTTAAATTGAGTTTCCGTGCGGAGGCACGTCACTCCAGGTCTAACTATGTGACAATACTGGTTAGTTACTAACGAAATAAATTTGAAATTTTTAATAAAATTTGTTAAAAAATGCGCAAAGAACAAATAGAACCTCCCTTTGCTGGAAAAGTTAAACATTGCCAAATGGTTTTTTTAACCTTTTTTCATTAAAAAAACAACTGATATAATTATACCTTATACCTATAATTGACCAATAATAAATATTATTGATCTCTCTGGTAATAATAATTTTGAATGGACATGAGTATTATCATTCTTTTGTAACGAAATTGAAGTAAAGTTTAATTCAATTTCATATACGGAACAAATAATTGTGCGATATTTTTTTGTGATTTGATTGTTTCAATTATTAATTGAGTCTATTATTCAACCAAACAATGCATTTTAAAATTCATTTTAAAGTCAGTGATTGTATTTTGAATATTTGTGTTACTTTCATCAGTTAATCATGTCAGCGGTTTTAAAATTTATATTGTATAGTTTCCGTATGCCTTTATTGTTAAATTAGGAAAAGAATACAAAAATGTGCAAAAGTTCACATAAACTTATTTAAAAACATAGATTTCTACACAATTACATAACGTTTAAAGTCTACGACTAAAAATTATTACCTCTTTCGAATGCAATTAAAATCCTCGTTGTGTTTTTAATGTTTTGTATTTTTTTTCCAACCACCTTCTGTGTTACCAAGGGGAATATTTATCTGTCAAATTAAAAAGTAATTGCATTTAAATTCTCATTAGCGTGGTAGAAACAACATAAAACTGACTACAAAAAATAAAGGCAGGTCTACAATTTTCGGATTAACCTGGATGATGAACTGAAAATTTTGTGGAATGAAACTATTCCCGAAGGAAATGATTTTACAACCGATGTATTTAAAATATTTAGAAAGTAAACCAGTGATATTTGAAGACACAAGATTTTTCTATGAGTACTTAGCCTCTGTCTAGTTCACTAAGTAACCACTACGCAATTTCATTCACTTCATTACCATTTATATACAACATAAACTTTTGTACAACTGTCTCTTGACGTTATCCACTCGATTGATTTTTGGCATATAATTCCAAGTTTTCAAAGATTGTTTTGTTAAGACGGATTCTTTCCTTGATTGAACCGTGAAACATAGTTTTTAATTAAAATAGGACAATTAACCTTAATAAAGCCCTATCATTCTTTCTTCAGACGCACAGCAAGATACTTAGTAATATTGATTAAAGGGTTCACTGTACATCACCATTATTATTATTAAGATGTTCCTTATTATAATATTAAATCCAAGTAATTAATTTTATATATTGTATTTATATTAATTTTAACCTTTTAAATCTACTGTAAGTTTTTCTAGTTTGCCACATAACCCCATAAATAGTATCATACTATACATAATTTGAAATGTACGATTGTACTGTTTAACTAGCTTCTTGATATTGAATACACTCGAGATAGGAAGTTTTCATAAAATGCTTTGGTTCGTCAAAGATTACGAGTACTTTATTATCGTAAGATAATTATAATGCATGACTTGCTGGACATACGTCCGCTCTATCAGAGACAATTAGCTATTCTAACGAGTGAGGAATAAGAATTGAGCTGGGATCGGCTAGCATCGGCTGCACTCGTAACCATTCGGGTACAACCGACATGCTGTCGCTGTCGTGTGGCGTTAATATCGCCATCTATGGAAATACCTCAAAACTACATTGACTGGATAGCAATAACTTAGATCTACACAATCTACCGAAATCTGGTGGGCGGTATCGAAACTAAAATCAAATAACAATTCCACGATAATTTGTTGGTATTTACTAACCATAAAGAAACAAAACAGGTAATGAAGAAAAATCAACATTACTACAAAATAAGCTTTTCGAATCATAGGTCCTTGATGAAATCTATCCCAAATTAATAAAATTAATTAATCAAAAACAGCACGGTTTTATCAAAGGAAGATCCACCGCAACTAACTTAACGGTATTTCAAAACTTCATTATACAATCATTTGCAGAAAATAAACAAGTCGACTGTATATATAAAGACTTTTCGAAGGCATTTGATAAAGTATCCCATAAACTACTAATCCAAAAACTATTTGCTCTAGGAATAAGGAATAACATGATAAAATGGTTTAGTAGCTATTTGTCAAATCGCAAACTGTTCGTTAAAATAAAATCTTGGATGTCGAAAGCTTTCCGGGCTACCAGTGGCCTAACGCAAGGTAGTCACCTTGGCCCGGTTTTGTTCCTCATTTTCATCAATGATATAACCAATTGCTTCAACGATGTCGAGGTATTGCTCTTTGCAGATGACATCAAACTATTCAAGAAAATAACTGATATAAATCATTGCCATATACTACAGTCAAATATTAGTAAGTTTAGAGATTAGTGCGTCAAAATAATTTATTTTTAAATGTAGTAAAGTGCAAAACCTTGACTTTCTTCAGAAAAAAAAATCCTGTTTTATTCGAATATTCCATCAATAACATAGCTTTAGAAAGAGTCACGGAAATGAGAGATCTTGGAATTATTTTGGACGAAAAACTAAGTTTCACCAATCATATCCATCAAATTGTGAACAAAGGTATGAAAACACTAGGCTTCGTAGAACAATTAAAAACTTTAATTCTTTACAAGCCATTAAACTATTATACGTATCTCTAGTGAGAAGTCTATTTTATTTTATTTATTGATTTTATTTTAGTAATTTGTACATTTAAGATTACAAATGACTAATTAATTATTACATTTAAATATACTATGTTTTTTTTTTCTTTCTTGATATGGCTCCTACACAACATCTTAAACTTTTCAATTGGGGCAGACTTAAGGTTTTCCGGCAGCGCGTTATAGTATTTCATCCCTTTATAAAATATACTATTCTGGGTATTCGCTTTGTCCTTCTTTGGTATCCTGATTTAATTGAATATAACTCAGTAGTTTGGTCTCCATCTTACAAAATTCAAATTAACAACATTCACAAAAAAAAATTCTACGTTTTATAAATTTTAAATTGAATATCCCTGTCGAAGACTTAAAATACAATTTCTTATTAAATACTGTAAAAATACATACATTAGAAGATAGACGTAAAATAAACGATTTAACGTTCTTATTCAAAATACTTAACTCTAAATTCAACTGTTGTGAACTCCTGCAACTTATAAACATACATACACCCACAGTAACAACACGACAAAATACAATATTCTACAGCAGCACACATAAGCGTAACTATATTGCCCACTCTCCGATACAACGACTTGACACCATGGGAAATCATTACTTGGGTGATGTTGACATATTCATTACCAACTTGGCAAGTTTTGTGGATCATTTAAAACATTTATTTCAACAATACTCCTAAACACATTATGTAAACCTACAAATAGCTGTAATTTTCTGTTTTTGTTTCTTGTGTTTGTATGACTTGTTGCATAGCTTTTATCAAATGTAATTTTATTCTTTTTTTTATGTTTCAAAGTATCTGTCAAATTAAAATTATACTACCAACCATGTAAAAGCCCTCTGGGCGTTAAATAAATAAATAAATAAAAATAAATAAAATAGGAAACAGGGATTTAAAAATAAATTAATCGGGTAGCTATCAGCTATCGAGGCTAATAAAATTGGTGTTAAGGTGTAGAATTATACATTTTTCAGGGCTTTGAAGCCGTTTCAAAGCACAACGTATAATGAAAAACTCTAATACATTTTTCCCGTTGATTCGTTTAGCCCTTCTCCAGGGGAGGCTGCATAATATTTAGCCTTCAAATTGAAACAATTTACCCTACTTTAAATGGTCAACCGCAAGTTTGCCGAGTGCTTAATGAATTTTACATGAACATTCGAATTTAAAACGGCATATTAACTTTAGTGGAATATAATAGCCGTTGTTGTGAAGGGTTAATTGCTTATTTAGGTGCGTAGAGCCTTAGCATTTGGGAGGTCGCTAATTGTTTCATGGAAAACAATAAAGAATAAACGCATAAATTGCTAAGTATGTGCTAGTAATAATTTAAATTTTGGAAATGAAAATTAAAATTTTTCGAATAGTTTTTTTTTTATAAACTTTTTAGATATTTGGAAAGGGCATCAAATGAAGGAGATTGTTTAAAATATTGATTCGTTAAAATAACCTTCGAAGAAAAATTATATTCATTTAGTCTCAGCTAAATATTTTTTTATTTAAGTACAAAACTAACACACCTAAAAGTAGTACCTAGATACCTACAGTTATGCCATGGTGAGAGATATCCATCCAGAATTTAAATGTGGCGCATTGTTTGAAACGGCTCTAGTCGTGTTTAGTGAACAGATCAGAACAGCCATGCACTTCCCATTCTATCTCTACCTTCTTCGCTCATCTTCTTTCCCTCGCCTTTTCATTCAGCCTGAAAACACTCTTCTACGTGAGGAGTCGCAAATATTGTATGAAAAGCAGTTTGTGGCTTTATTGTGAACTGTATTCAATATTCGACACAACTATTGGGTAGCTGTAGTTAACATTTTAAAATGGAAAGGGATTCTAACTTACCCCTAATCTTCGGTTTACATCTTGTTGCCAATCGATATTATGTCCTTGAGGGACACTACTGGTGATCACTGCACTAGCTTCCATAAGAGACTCGAATTAAACGCACTGAAAGAACATGTTCACTGCAAAGGTTTTCTTAACAGACTGGTACTGTACATTAAACTGTTGCAATGTCACTGATGTAGGTATTAAGGTACATTGTCAGACAAGGACGGGTAATTGGGAAAGAGGTAACTGGAAGGAGGAATGCAGGAAAATATGTTAAAGGGAGATGTAAATAGTTTCGTCAGCAACGTGATTGCCTAAACTGGCTTCGAGTGACAGAGAGAGTACAGTTTAAATTCGTATTTTGGTGCTCAAGGTACTCAACTGGCTGACACCATCATAATTGACCGATATCTGCGTGAGGGACAATCTTACTCAGAGGAGACTCACGTACAGGTCGGCCAAGTCTGACCGAACAGATCTATTGAACCCTCACTTATGAATGTTACGAAATTTGAAGATAGAACTTTCAATGTGATTAGTCCACAGTCTTGGAATGAATAACCATTTATTTTGAGGTCAGAAACTAGCTTTGAAAATAAATTACAAAATCTGCATGTTATTATATTATATTAAATAATAACATGCAGATTATTATATTAAATCTGCATAAAAGGATACTTACTTTAGTCAAAATTATATGTGTCTTTGGGTAGATAAGCTTCGTGCACACGGACCGCATAACGCACTTGAGTCTCTCTGAGCTATCAAGTATGTCGCTATTGTTTTGCAGAGACAGACTGAGCCACAGCAATGTGTGGCGGGGTATAGCTAGTTTAATATATACGCCGTAGTTCCACTAAACAATGAATATAAAATCTAGAACAATATTTAAATAAGTAAATTTCCTGACTTCAATTTGTAGGTTTATGTTATCCACTTTGATCTGAAATCTTTCACTTAGTATAATAATTACACTATTATAAATGTAGGTTTTTGTAGTTCTTAGAAGTCAAATCCACCGTATACAAAATTTAAATAAGGTATCTAAGTTATACCATATTAAAACCTGATTGTTATTTCAACTGTAATGAACGTGTATGAAAAAGCCTTACATTAAATAGAATTGCTGATTCAGAGAAAACCACGTAGCCAAAATAAATTTCTGGTTATCGTCTATTGCAAAACAAATATTTTGTTTGAAGCTTTTATAAAATACTGACTATTCATTGTAATTGTTTTTAGTTTTAAGAAAACTATTGTAACGATAAAAATCTTTGACGTGGAAGCCCAACATCCAAGTAAAAATATTTTTAAATTTAATTTATACATGGATTAAAACATGTCAAAGTATTTTATTGAAATTTATCAAAATATATTTTTTTAATATGCCAAATTTATCTAAACACAATACCTGCCCAGATGTAGTGGGACTGTATCGAACGTCATCAGCATCATCAATATAACATGTACATCAAATATAACAAACACAACAAAATGCCGTCATATTTACCACTGTCGAAAACTATGTAAAACCTTCCATAAAACTAATGTTGATAAACCTACATATAGGTAACTCATGTTTAAAAACCTGCCCTGCCGTTTAACGGTAAATTTTATCACAACAATTGGAAGAGCAGTTGTCTCGCCTTAACGCAAGTAACCATCTTGCTCTCGCAAAGCAAACGCTCATTGGCTGAAAGATAAAGGCCCGCTCTCCCGTCAACAGGCAATGAGAGATTTAGAAAGATTACTAGAATTTGCAAGCCTTTTCTGTAATAATAGGAAACAATGTTAACAAAATAGTTTTATACAAAGATACTTACATGTTAATTAAATAAGCTCGAATAGAAATAAAATATGTTACACGTAAGATAATTATGTACTCAGCGAAACTCTGAAAATGTTACAGAGATTTGACCACTTGTCTTGTAGAATATGTCTTATTATAACCAAATAAAAAATATTGCGACGACGTAGTTTTAGCAGAACGACAGCGATAGACAAGGTCTAATATTATAAAATATTCCCATATTTCTGTGATAAACAGATTTAATCCTAGAACGTGGCGAGCTTCATATAAAAAAGCAAGCTCGTTACGGGAATTTGATATGACAAGCAAAGGTTGGAGACGCGGTCGTAATGAATCTTATAAATACGCCGCAAAAACCGGTCCCCCCACCATTCCGCTACAAGCCCTGTACCAAGCAACATCTACCGCTGTCCGCTCTGCCATTACTCGTTTCGCTACCTGGCAACTAAATCGCCGTGTTTGATTTCAACCCGGTTCCCCCCCCCCCCGCTACACTTCCGCTGTCTACTGCACCTGCCTGCTAGCTAACCTTGGAGAGGGGATCTACTGTTGGCTACTGAGCTGGCCCGCTCACTGGTCGCGACGCCCCGACGTCGCGGCGCCTCTGCCCCGGGCTTCCTCGAGCTCGCCGGTGACCAAGGCCTGCCCCGGTGGAGATGTCACCCTTCCCAACAGCCAGTCTTGGAGAGGGGATCTGCCATTGCCTACTGAACCAGCCAGCGCCCCGAAGAGCCATTACCGACTGAGCCTGGAGGAATACAAGGAATTTCACCCGCAATAAAAACCAACCGTCTTTATTAAGGCGTTCTTTTAAATGCAAATTACGAATGTCGAATATATCGTCTTTCTCAAGACGCATTCGTTGATGCAAAAAAATTACAAATGTCGAATATATCGTCTTTCTCAAGACGCATTCGTTGATGCAAACATATTAAAAGAGTCGATATTCCCTGCATTTTTTATGAAACTCTGTAACGGCTCAAATGAAATACCTCAAGTGCTTTATTTGAATCATTACAAAGGACAAAGGTAAATGTGTGCCGGTGCTTATATTTTACAGTTTTTTCTTGTGCAGGTGAGCACGTCCTGTACAGGGACTATGGCAATCTTATTTGGGATATTTGAGAGGTTGAAGGGAGAGAAGACTATGAATAATCGGAAGATTGGCAGATTGGGAAGTGTTCTTCTTCTTTCGTATAGTAGGGGGGTTAGAGGGGGACATCTAGGTCTGTGAGCCATTCTAGGGCCTCAGGCCCTCAATCCCGCCTGGGAATGAATGGAGCGGGCATGGGAAGTGTTGATGTTCAAAAACAGTGGCAGTGCGTGAAACTAATAAAAGAGGAGGATTCACCAGTTTAGTGAAAATCTTCATATGTGAAAACACTACTATTCGAACTTTTTTGTTAGTTTTCAGCTACAAAAATATTACTTACATTAACTAGTATTATTAAAAATATTAATCTTCAACACGAACCAACTGCCACTGTTAAATAATGGGTACATTTATGTAATATCCTATTGCAACCCCTGGGGAAACATTTATAAAACCAGAAAGAAAGTGCTTTAAAATGAACAAATTACGTGTAAAATTTTAGAGTAAACACCATAACTTTTTTAAATAAATAAATATATAGAAGTAAAAAAAGAAATTTCTATTGTGTTTTTCCCATACTAATATTATTTTCTCCATACCTGAATACTACCATAAAACGTTGAAATTTCGTCAAAAGTTTTGTTAAAGTTCTGCTTTCATTTCAGTTTTGAGAAACAACTGGCCCATTATATAACAACAACAAAACTTGAATAGAATTTTCAGAGAACTAGAATTTCAACGTTGAAATTTGATCAATTGTTCAAATTTTGCCAAACAACCCGTCCTAACAGTTGTCTTTTTAAAACTTGCCACGGGGTACGGTTCTTAATTGGTGACGAATAAGTGATAATATACATAACCCGACGAGTAGCCCTAATCCACTGTTTACTCAGAGGTGAAAAAATATCCCCCAGGCTCATGTCTCCATCTTTAATGGTTGTTACCGCTTCACCGACTCTCATTACTCTACTGCTTATAACAAAGTCTCAAAAGCGGTGCATTATCGCTAGGATCATCACGTATGTTGGCAGAAAAAATATGAACCTTTGCGATTGCCTAAAAGTTTTAAAGTCACCTCTGAAATTTATGTTTGCCCTTATCACATATTAATATTATTAAAGCGAAAAAGTTGTACAATGTAATCTTAGCGAGATGTTGACATTCCGCACGCACGAGATATCCCACGGGATAATGGAATAAAATATGGGACAATTTTGCTACAGCGCATGGAAATTTTATTTATATTTCCACCCTCTGAGAGGCGCGCGAGGAGATAGGGTATGGAAGCCCATATCGAATAAGGCTTCGAGATGCGGAGGTTTTTAATGGATCCACTTGCATCTTTGATATGGTGATATTTAAAATAATAAAGACGCATCTGATGAAAAAAGATTATTTTAATGCGTCAATCTTTTAAAACATTAGTCAAACTCTACATGAGAGAGTTCGGTTTCCACCATATATAAGGAATGCTGGGTATCTGCAGCTTTAGTTCTAGGAGGGATGTCGCATTAGTGAAGATGCTGATGGCCTACAAACTTCATTATTATCATCACCAGACATTCTGGATAAAATAGGATTTCATGTCCGGGATAATTTCATAAGATACCGCTAACACAGGCTTCTGATTCCTCCCAGGTGCAGAAGTAATTTATCAATGCTTATGCCCCTGGAAAGACTTACTAGATGAATTAACTGCCTCGCAAAAAATATGGATATTTTCCTCAAGTCCTGCAACTAATTTAACTTTAACTGTGTGTACCTACCTATGTGTAACCTTTTTTGTCCCAATGTAACCGTAAATATTTATTATGTATGATGACTTTTTTTTAAATTTTCTTTGTCGCTTTTCAATATATAGGTTTCTGTATTGTTTTTGGAATTAAAAACCTGAATCACAAAACAAAATTGTCTTTATCTGAGCGTTCGTGCGTTTTTTCTACTCGTATATTAATTTTAAAATGATTTCCATTGCTTAGTAAGAACCTCGACTCGGGGCATAAACGTCGGGATATAAACTCGGCAAGTACTGTAAAAATAAAATGTTGTATTTTTTAAGTTAAATTTCACCTATTAGATTTTTTATAATGGACTGTAGAAATAACCGAACCTGGCAACTCAGAGGAAAGTCAGTAATCCATGTCGGCACAAAGGACATCAAATTATCTCGCTAAAAGCATTCATATTATGCAACGCGTTAATAAAAAAAAACCTTTTGTATAGGCAAGTGATTATTTTTTATTACTGTTTTTCTTTAAAATGAATAAAATTACGCGTTTAATCATCACATACACCATGTATATCGTTTCAATGAATTCACAAAATACATTATTTACCTTTAACTAATTCCGAATACCGTTATGTGGTCGTACAGCGGCTATATTTGATTAATAATATTCTAACTAAATAAACTAATTAATATTTACTGTAAACATCTGTATTTATTAAAATTATCGGCCGATTTTGGAAGACCACCTCTTTAATCGACCGAGTTGAAATAATTGTGATGGCTTAAAATAATTCTCGTAGTTTCGTATATTTATATTAGTAAAATTAATTAGTTATTTTACTACGCACTACCTGACTGACGTAAACTGTACCCATATAATGCATAGCAAAAATTTTAGTTTGATAAGAAAGCAAAAGCTTACGTAATATATAATATTAGGTATACTTTTTTTAACGAGTTCGATAAAATTCTCATTCGATTCAAAAAATTTTATCTGGGCCTCGATTCTCGACGAAGTCATTCCATTCGAACAACGAACGAGTGGTTCGAATCACTTTGATTGAAATGACTTTTAAAATTTCGCGTATGTAAGTATGTATCTTTGACGAATAAGAACGTTGACCAATGTATGTAATTCCGACGGCGATTGCGAGCGGCCTGGATTGGAGAATCAATACCCTGTTCGCACGAAATTTTTCTAGATGTCATTGAAGATATTATGTTTTTTTTTCCTTTTTGATAGCACAGATGATATTGTAAAAACAGAAACACAATAACCGTAAAGAACCTGGGTCGTGATCTTCTTAATATTTATAATGCCACGGGTAGAAGAAACAACAATGGCAAAATAGGCTCACTTTATCACAAAATGTGATACTAAATTATACCGAGTATTATTATTTATATTAAAATGGAAAAAAAATGTTGTTATTTGTATTTATCTGTGTCGTTTAGACAAAATTGAATTTGTAATCTTTCTAGGAAGATCAGTTCTCAGGGCCAATACTCATTATTTTCAATTCGTATTTATGATATGTTTTAAAATACAACCTAGTTGATATGAAGAGTGGTAGAAACAATACTTTCAAGAGAAATATTGATATGGAGAGAAACGTGATCGAAACACTTTTTTATGTTATTTAATAACACATTTCTTTGTGTGAGTAGTAGCCAGCCGACGGATACATTTACAAAGTACCTACATAACCAGTAGTAGGTTTTTATAAATTTAGGTAACTACAGAATCTCAATAAAGAAAAAGGGAGAGAAAATGAAATTGTTTGGTATATTTATCAATATTCGCAGCATTATTACTTTTTCAATATTATTACAAGATTCAATTAAAAAATATCAGACTTCCTACCCTTAAAAATCCGAAATTAAATTAAAACGAAAACTTGAAAAGGTCCTTACAGCAAAGCGAAAAACTTTTTTTTTTAAATAGCGCGTACTTCCACAGGATTAAAAAGTAATTTTCTTTTCATCGTTCGGTTTCCATTGAAAACGGGCCTGTTTTATATTCCGAAGTTCTTTTCCGCAAAAAAAAAATTCAAATCATTCCGGTCGCAATTCCATTTGTTAAAAAGGGTAAGAGTGTGTGAATTGGGCAATCTCATCTGAGCAAATGGCGGCCGTTGTTTCGCTTTGATAAACGTTTTCCCTTTTTACCGGGCCGTTGCCAATAAGTGCAGATTGAGCGCGTGATCACAATAAAACCGCGTGATTTTCTGAATTCAAATGCACGCTCGCTTTACAAGAGAGTGTAAATAAAATCAATGTGTTTGAGGTGTAGCTGTAAAGTTTTGGGATTTATCTTCATTGTACGTAATATTCGAATCAATTCACAGAAAACATAACGTATTCAAAAATACTTTTAGCGTTAAAAAAATTATTGCTTATTGTATTCAAAAACACGTAATTTGTCGATAGAAGATTGGAAGTTTTAAAGGAGGTAATTTAATTTTCACGACTCAGCGTTCGATTTAAATCAAAAATTTGGAGGGAAACAGAAAAATTACTCGATGGATTTTTATTCATAAAAGTTAATTTAGGACATGAAGAGCGAATTAATGGAGTGGATGACGTGACGCGCAAGTAGATGGAAAAATATATTATGGACGCCCTATGAAGTCATTGCACGATAAACTGATACACCACTCTTCATATTGATAATCAGAATAATAAAAAGCACGCACGGGATAAAGTGTCAAATGTTTGCCAAAAATAATTTAAAAAAACCTGAAGTTCGATCCTCTCTGACTACCAATGTAAAGAAATTATACATGGAACTATTTTTAATTGAACTAAAAAAATCTGACTTCGGTTTAAATTATAAATAAATTCCCGAAAGTGTAGATTCGTTTGTAAGTATAAAAGAAAGTCAAACCCGTTCCATATAAAAACCTGTGGTCATGTTCACTCCAATCCAAAATGAATTACGTTCGCATTTCTTTTGGGTTGACAGACTTCGTTAACTACTCACCAGCAGTTGTCTAGCAGGTTTTATTGCTTGCCAATTTAAAATACGTGTTTTCAAAGGTAATTGGACTTTTGCTGTAAAAAATACAAACAGAAAGCTAGGGTGTCCAAACTCAGATTCAAAGTAGAGTGAAAGAAATTTATTAAATTAGTGCTAAGCCATATAGCTTTAAATAAACTATGAAGAATAAAGAAAACATAGTGGTCTGTCACTGGCAGTTAATAATAAATTTTATGCGATCGCAAAGCAATCACTAATATTTTTGAATGTTAGTTCGAGTCAGGGTATTTTTTATTATTATAATCGTTAACACATTTTTTACATAGTACGACTCAAAATAAAATATAAACTATATTATGAGAAATGAGAATTTTGTAAGCAATAAAGAGTCATGAGCGTGTAAAACCGCAAAGAATAGAAAACAGAACTTCAGAACATATGTGTATACAGGGTGTAACGGCACGTACCCGACAAACTTTAACCAGCTATTCCTTGGCACATTTGGAGTAAAAAATGTTATTGGCACTTTGCTGTCTGATAACGTTTTTTTTTAATAAAAAAATTATTATTCATATTTTCACCACATGTCACCAATGTTTTATCCTTTGTCAAAGATTGAAAACCCGTCTGGAAATATTTTGTTCGAGTTTCGTTGAATAATGTACGTACGTACCTACGTTGGCGCGCTTTTACAATCACAACGAAATGGCACGGCACCATTCGTCTCATTTTTAACTATTATATATTTAGTGTGTACGAAAGAGCGAGAACACTTTTTGACATACTTGCTAATAACAACTGTTGATCACGAGAAACAATGCAAATGACAGTGACGGAGTGTAGATTTTTTTATTTATTTTTTGTTTTTAATGGAAAAAAATGTTACCGGACAGCAAAGCGCCCATAACATTTTTTACTCCAAATGTGCTAAGGAATAGCTGGTTAAAGTTTGTCGGGTACTTGCCGATACACCCTGTATAACAATGAAGTTTGAAAATAATACAATATTGGAATTATAAAAATATACCCACCGAGTTCTAAGTTCTTTGGACACCTTAGCACACTTAGCGCCCTTGAGGTGATTTTTCACAAAAAAGGCGCTTTACAAATTATCCAATTATTATTATTATTATTATTATTAATGAAAAAAAGTAAACAAAAAAATTACAAAGCTTTTCATAAATAATCACCCCTAAAGTTTTTCCTGTATGAGCATGAATGAATTTATGATAAAATGAAATAAAGTGTACAAAATAATCCACTATTTTTGGAAATATCGCCATATCGTAAGAGGGTCAAGTGTGGGGAGGAGTTGTATTATCATTTCAGCTAACTGTAGTACACCAAATTATAACATTAGGAAAGATAGTATAATTGTTTGGAGTTACAAATTATGCAATTATTAATTGAGGACCTAAGCTACCAAAATAATGAAGTATAATTGTTTGGAGTTACAAATTATGCAATTATTAATTTAGGACCTAGGCTACCAAAATAGTGAAGTATAATTGTTTGAAGTTACAAATTATGCAATTATTAATTGAGGACCTAGGCTACCAAAATAGTGAAGAATAATTGTTTGGAGTTAAAAATTATGCAATTATTAATTGAGGACCTAGGCTACCAAAATAGTGAAATATAATTGTTTGAAGTTACAAATTATGCAATTATTAATTGAGGACCTAGGCTACCAAAATAGTGAAGTATAATTGTTTGGAGTTAAAAATTATGCAATTATTAATTGAGGACCTAGGCTACCAAAATAGTGAAATATAATTGTTTGAAGTTACAAATTATGCAATTATTAATTGAGGACCTAGGCTACCAAAATAGTGAAGTATAATTTTTTGGAGTTACAAATTATGCAATTATTAATTGAGGACCTAGGCTACCAAAATAGTGAAATATAATTGTTTGAAGTTACAAATTATGCAATTATTAATTGAGGACCTAGGCTACCAAAATAGTGAAGTATAATTTTTTGGAGTTACAAATTATGCAATTATTAATTGAGGACCTAGGCTACCAAAATAGTGAAGTATAATTTTTTGGAGTTACAAATTATGCAATTATTAATTGAGGACCTAGGCTACCAAAATAGTGAAGTATAATTTTTTGGAGTTACAAATTATGCAATTATTAATTGAGGACCTAGGCTACCAAAATAGTGAAGTATAATTTTTTGGAGTTACAAATTATGCAATTATTAATTGAGGACCTAGGCTACCAAAATAGTGAAGTATAATTTTTTGGAGTTACAAATTATGCAATTATTAATTGAGGACCTAGGCTACCAAAATAGTGAAGTATAATTTTTTGGAGTTACAAATTATGCAATTATTAATTGAGGACCTAGGCTACCAAAATAGTGAAGTATAATTTTTTGGAGTTACAAATTATGCAATTATTAATTGAGGACCTAGGCTACCAAAATAGTGAAGTATAATTTTTTGGAGTTACAAATTATGCAATTATTAATTGAGGACCTAGGCTACCAAAATAGTGAAGTATAATTTTTTGGAGTTACAAATTATGCAATTATTAATTGAGGACCTAGGCTACCAAAATAGTGAAGTATAATTTTTTGGAGTTACAAATTATGCAATTATTAATTGAGGACCTAGGCTACCAAAATAGTGAAGTATAATTTTTTGGAGTTACAAATTATGCAATTATTAATTGAGGACCTAGGCTACCAAAATAGTGAAGTATAATTTTTTGGAGTTACAAATTATGCAATTATTAATTGAGGACCTAGGCTACCAAAATAGTGAAGTATAATTTTTTGGAGTTACAAATTATGCAATTATTAATTGAGGACCTAGGCTACCAAAATAGTGAAGTATAATTTTTTGGAGTTACAAATTATGCAATTATTAATTGAGGACCTAGGCTACCAAAATAGTGAAGTATAATTTTTTGGAGTTACAAATTATGCAATTATTAATTGAGGACCTAGGCTACCAAAATAGTGAAGTATAATTTTTTGGAGTTACAAATTATGCAATTATTAATTGAGGACCTAGGCTACCAAAATAGTGAAGTATAATTTTTTGGAGTTACAAATTATGCAATTATTAATTGAGGACCTAGGCTACCAAAATAGTGAAGTATAATTTTTTGGAGTTACAAATTATGCAATTATTAATTGAGGACCTAGGCTACCAAAATAGTGAAGTATAATTTTTTGGAGTTACAAATTATGCAATTATTAATTGAGGACCTAGGCTACCAAAATAGTGAAGTATAATAAAACGGTTGCATGCAGGCCTTTCGACAACAGTAATGGGTTTAATCGGACTCAGTATTTCCCTGGTGTATGACCACCATTCAGAATTGAAATATTACTTGAAATGGCTTTAGTCGTGTTCGGTGACTAGATCTGAATATCCAGGTACTCTCTCAACTTCCTCTTTCCTCATAACATACCCCAATTGGGGATGCCATAGTCTCACTGGCTCCAGACGGTTGGGAGCAGTTGGAATTCTTGTGCGGTATTCATGTAAAAAACAGGTAATAGGAATAAAATCATGATGATGTAACATTGTTTTATTCGTTTTTTTACTAGTCAAAAATTGTAATTTAAAAAAAGTACTAATATGAACAATGAAAAAATCTGTGTTACGAGAAATGAGAAAAGCTGGAAATCTGTTCCAACTTTAAGCTATTGAGCGTACAATAGAGTAGTAATAAAGAACTTATATGAATTTATTTAACAACGTTAACAGCAGTAATATTCACATCATTTTCACAAATTAACAGTAAACATTATCACCAGGTACGCTAAGCTAGCAACGCCTATGAAAAAGAAGAAATTATTCCATGTCAATATACTTCTTTTAGCATCTAACCCGCAACCCTTCAGAACAAAGTTAAATGTTTACACCATTATGGAGATCAACGACCCATGATTTTTCAGCCACCGTGTATTGTCCGTACAAGTAAACACTTTACATATTATATGTAGTGTAAATTCTCGCACTTTTGGGGAACCTTTTACCCTTTTCAAGATGGGTAATGCGTAAACAGATTTCCAGGCAATATCGCGAAACGTATGACTGTTTTATGCATGTGTGAGAAGGGTTCGACGGTGGCTGATTTATTTTTAGAATTCTTCTATATACATTATTACCGTACCATTATACGCATACCGCCTTATAAAAATAAATTACCATCGTTAGTCATCGCGAAAGGAAATATTGAATTTTGTGTAATGTTATTTTAGTTCCACGATTAACAAGACTCAACAAATATTAAATTGTCGTACCATTACAAAAGAATTTCGGACATGAATTCTAGAGATTTATTTATAATTATGATTCTAACCTTTTCTAAATAACTATGAGTTTGGCCGTCGCACAATTTTTATTTGCTAGGGGTGAGTCGAGAGTTTTGGTGAGTAATTTATCTTAGTCATACTTTAAAAAAAGCCGCATTTTTTTACATTAACGTCACCTGAGAAGCTCTGAGGCAAAATAGTTTCCCTCAGAGCCGTTTTTATCTTTGGGAATGCTACGTAGAGGGTTTTTTTAATGGAGGGAAAGAAAGTAAACTCTGGTAAGGAAAAGAGTATGAGGGGTGGGTAGGAATTTGGCGAGTCAGTGTGTCCAGGAATCCATTAGTACGGGAGTATGAATCCATCCCTCCCACTGCGGTGTATGGCGATGGGTCAAAAGAGCCCTCCTGAAGAGGTCAAACGATATCCCTTATCCCGATCCGACCCAACACGCAGTTGGTGGGCAGACGCAACCGCTGCCAAGATGGACAAACCTCACCGCACTAAACGAGGGCTACCTTGCTAATCACCAAAGGTGAACCACTCGGGGTGACTACGGCACAGGTGTACAGTAAATGATTTCCGAATTGGCGGTACCCATACCCGCCTCCCAAATTAGACATCAGGCGAATTTTTCATATTTTACTCGGTGATTAATATCCACACCTGATAATATGTTGACTGGATTAAAAAAAAATGTAAAACTGGATTAAAATATGCCGAAATCCGTATAAAAGTGTATTTAAACTACAGAAGCACTACTGAACATATCTAACGAAATAAAACTATACTTTTACCCCGTACCTTTACTAACACCTTAACTCCTTTAATTTTAGCTTCCTTCTCCATCTCTTTCTTCCCAAAATCACGCTTTTTACCCACTTAAGTGAAAAACCTATAAAAGCAATTTATTTTAAGCCTTTACATACCATTTTCCACTTTAAAACGACTTCTTCTGTGCTAAAAAAAATAAAATAACTATGTCTCCACTTATAAGTTTTCTTAACAAATAACCACCAGGCAATAAGCTGACCTTCTTATAATTAAGGAGAACCTATCTTAAGTTTTAAATAAACATAAATATTTTGTTATAGATTTTCCATAACCTTGTAGTCCTAGGCCTTTCTGAACTTTCCACAACACCAACCCTTCCCACGTGGAAGAAAGAAATATAATTTCGTAGTTAAAGCTATTCGCGCTAAATATCCGTTAATGTCACCTCGAAACTGTGTAAAAGCTTGAGTCAAGTTCGAGCAGAATTTTTAAGTTCCGAAAATACGGCAAAACATAAAATGAAATTGTTCAAACCCGTGAAAACTAATTCACTAATGGCTCTAACCATTGACATACAAGTAACAAGATGACTATTCAAAACAAAAGTCATAAATATCGACCTGATTTGCTGTGATAAACATTCTAGAATTCTTAGTAAAACAAGCCACCTTAATTGCAACTTTTCTATAAAGAGTCGCAGTAATTATTCGATAAATAATCTATTTCCATTTGTGATCATCTTGTTTGGTGTCATTTTCTGACCACGGTAACCAGTTGATTAGTCATTATTTGTATCTTCTCTCAATGTTTCAACATCATCGTGGTCAAGTCAAGTCTTTAATATTTGATTTCTCTCCTAACAACTTGTTGATCTTGCGGTCTTTCAAACGTATGTTAACAATCTGTCTCCCCATGAATAGATTCGAAGAACGGCTGCACAGCCTTTTTCATGTTAAGGATTTGAGGCTAAAATTCTCAACCAAACTGAAAACTCTATTAATTTAGGTGCTTTAACCAAAATTAACAAATAATTTTATATTAAATTTAAAAAAATCACCCAAAATGTGAAAACTTCAAGAAAGACAACCATTAAAGAGTTTCCAACTAAGAAACAGTTTTCTTTTATGATTCTGCAGTATTATTTTTGTTGAACACGATATCAGTAAGTTGATATGACCAACATTTTGAATGACTTGCAAGATATGATAGATAAATGCTTTTTTAAAAATTTTTAACCAAAATATAAATATTTTAAGAGTGGATATTTTTGCAACAATTACGTAGCCCAGATTTCACTCTAAACAATCCTAAAATAACAAATTTGATTATCTTGTTCAAAAGGACACCAGAAAAATTCGTAGAAAGCTGTAAAAAGCTATTTCACGGCACATTAACACTTCCCGATAAAAATTCTGTAGTCTTTTTCAAATCTATTTACTCACCGAAGTTTATTAAAAACAACCAGAGAAGCCTTATAATTATGAATGAATTCATTTAATTATTGCCCAAAATGCCTTCAATATTAAAATAACATCAAGCTATTGAATACTCTTGAGAAAATGATTTAATTAATTACATTAAGAACGACAAATGCTTTTTTTGGAAATAACAAATAATAATAAGTGTAATTTACATTTCGCTTATTTCAAAGACTAAAATTTTACATATCTTTATTCACTCTTTTCAAAATAATTTGAAATTGAGAAAGTTTTTACTAGTACCTACCTACATGGGCATATGACTGGTCTGATGGTCGCAAAACCAAAATACAAATTATGAAAAAAACTCTTTTATTCCATAAAGAAAAAAATATATATTTATAAACAGACATATGGTAATTATTTTCAAAATAGTCCCAACTAAAAAGAAAAACTAATAAAGCACATCCCATAGCATAAAAAACATGAAATGAAAAGAAACAAGGCTTACGTTAATTAAAAATATTGAAAAGAAAAGTAATATTTTTCTTTTGGTTTCATGTCTAGACCTTTTACTAATTTTATTTGCCCTTTAAACAAAATCTACGTCCTGAGACTTTTATCTTAAAATTTCACAAATGTTTTTTTTTTGTAAAACTTCAATATGTTTGGCTTATTTAAGATTTTATTTCAGCAAACCTTAATAAATAAATACATTGTTTATTGTACGACCAAATGAACGAGGCATGGCCAGATTGTTTGGACAGGGGTTACAAAGGGTGGTCCGCGGGACTGTATTACTATTCGGTTAATATTTCTATCGTAAACAGGGGTATACATTAATTTCCTTGGAAATTTCCTATTGTTATTTTTGTGTACGATATGAAGGGTACTGTTTTCTGGCACGAGTAGAATACAAATTAGGGAGTTCTGTATAATTTTTCAATAACGAAATCAATATGAGATATTCCATTATTTGATATCGTTTAATTTATTCTGGGTTTTAGCACTTAAACGAAAAATCCTAAGCAATGTAATCTACGCCGATTTGAAATTAAATTGATTAGGTAGCTGTTCATACCGGTCAATAGCCGAGTGTACAAATGCGGCGGGTTACCACCCAGACGTCGCGGATTCAATAGTTTGCCAAACGCGTTATCCAACATTTCAAAAGCCACATTTTCCGCTTATAACGATAAATAAGAGGAATGCAAACTCTGTCAGTTTATTCTTAATAACCCGTTAGTTAGTTTCTACCGAGTATCGGAATATGACAGATTTTAAACAATTTCAGAAGAATGACGGAAAAAATTACTATTTTTTTATATGAATACCGCACAAGAGTCCCAACTGCTCCCAACTATCTGAAACCAGTGAGACAATGGAATCCCCAATTGTGGTATGTTGTGAGGCTGAAGGTTAAAGTGGGTAATTATCTGACTATTCAGATGTGGCCACTAAAGACGACAAAAGCCATTTCAAGCAACGTTTCAATTCAGAATGATGGTCGTACACCAAGGCGATATCTTTCACTGTGAGACGTGCCACAAATATACCTTTTTATTATTATAATTTATCAAATTGTCAAATGACACAAATCAAACCAATAAAGTTTACTTGCGCACCCTGGGATTTGAACCCGCAACCTTCGGATTGCTAGTCTAGAGCCTTACCCCCTCATTTCAGAAAAACGGACACACGCTCACAATACATTCTACCTTCCATAGAACCAGCTCTTCAATGGTTGCGGCAACCCCATTTTCACCATGTAAAAAAACACACTAATTACTAAATTTTCAGAATTAATATTTTTATTCCCCGACAAAAACAACACTTCATTTCCAATTTCAGCAAACAAAGCCTTCAAATCTACCTCTGTCACAGGTTTCATTAAACTCTGAAGAGGCAATCTAACCCCTTCAGCCTCTCCTTATATAACTGCTTTCTCCGCGGGACTAGAAGGTTCTGGCGCCACTTTAAACCCCTTTCTCGTAATCTCATTGCTGAGCACTTGGCACTCTTAAGGAACAATTACTGTGCAATAAGACCCGTGTACTTGCAGTGTAAAGGATAATCATGTGTAGTATGTATTGATATCGGAAGCAAGCAATGTGCCTTTATAGTAAGGAAAAAGCAGTTCTAAACAGAATTAACCTTATTTGTTTTTTATGTGAATACGGCATAAATGTTTCAACTACTACCGAATGTCCAGAGTCAGTGGGGCTATTATATTCCCAAATGGAATATACTTATTTTGAGGCTATAAGGAGTGGAGAATTGAAGGAAATGGTGAAGATGAACTTTGGGGAGTACCTACTTATTCAGATCTGGTCTCCAATCACGGCTGAAGCCATTTCAAGTAACCAACGTTTCAATTATGAATACCAAAAGAATCTGCTACCCTGTTTTCTTGAATTTATTAAAACTCAAGAATCAACAACCAGGGCAATAAGTCAAAATATACTGGTTACTTAAGAATTGAATACATATTTTGGATATGGAAATATTAAATTCCATAATACAAAACTATATAATGCCCTACCAAATCAAACATATAAGAAATAATGGATGAAAATTTAATTAAAACAAACCACACAACATGGCTGAGAGAAAAAAGTTATATACTCAACTTGCAAACATTATGAAGATGATTTAAAGACAACTAGAAACTAAGTATAAAAATGTAAAAAAAAACTACAGGCGCCTCAGAACAGGAAAGCCTAGTAAGGAGGACTGTGAAAACGTTGATTTTTGTACTTATATTATGCTTTATACTTTCATCGTGTACAAACTATGCCAAAGAAAATTATTTAAAAAATGTATATAATAATTTAAACAATTTGCCTAAATCTCTGGATGGATGACAATTGAAAGCATTTTGATTACCAAAAACATAGAATTTATGTTAATTATAAAGATTGAGTTAAAATTCACGCTTATAACTTTTCGTAAAATATATAACAATCATTAAACTTTCAAAAACGTATCGTTGGTTATTATGGAAATTTAATCGCGCGGTAAATGTGAGATATCTTCCACCAAAACCTAAAAGTAAAGAAGTTTAAATCGTTGAATATACGCACTTAAAACTTATCAACAAATAATACCGTTTCACAAAACACTTCGTCTCAGAGTTTCTTACGAACTTTTCGAAGTCAAGAAGTTAAAGCAGGATCTTCTAACTATGTCAACTTTAACAGCAGCTGATAATAATGTTAACCTTTCGTCAATGATGACGACATGCACTGCTATAGATTTAACAGGCTTAGTGATAAAAGATGTATGAACCCTATAAGGAAAATGGTGACCGGATAAATCATCACAATGATAATTCATCACATCTTTAAAAAGTTAAATAAAGTCATGGAAAGTGATGAAACAAAAACTTTATTAACTGGGTTATAGGTTAGGTTAAAAAAAATAATTTCATCGTTTCTAATGACTTTATATCACTTTTTAAAAGTGTGTTGAATTGTCACTGTGTTGAGTTAAATATTTATAAATATTTAAAGCTGTAAATATTAATGTTGTATTTTTCTATCAACCGCATAGCACAGACCAGTGAAAAATCACGGGATAGTCTGGATTCTTGACACATCAGTTCCAATTTTGAAAAAGACACTTAAAATAAAGTTTCATCATTTACATTTAGGTGCTTTATCAATTGTGTGAATTCTTCACAAAATCAGTTCCACTTATGAAAAATTACACTAAAATTCAAAGTAAAACTGAGTTCATAGAATCAGAGTTACATAGACAGACAGACAGAGGGACAAGAGAAATGCATATTTTTGACTCGTGCAAATCATGGGATAGTTTGAGCTCTTGACAAATCATTTCCAATTTTGAAAATGATAATTGAATTAATTTTTTTGTGGCTCAGTTGGCATCGCGTTTTAGTCCCATACAGGCGTCGTTAATTCAATTCCGCTACTGACTAAGTCCTTCATCACAACACAAGCAACATTTTCTGCGTACTGTGGTGGTAGTAGGAGATTTTCTAATATTGTCAGCCTATTCGTAACCCGGGAATCTTTGTTTTTCATTAGAAAAGGGTACTCTATCGCTTGTCTGAATTCTCTACACAATCCGTTCCAATTTTGAAAATGACATTGGAATTCAAAGCAAGTTCGATTTACGGATATACGGATATACGGACAGAGACAAAACCGAAATTAGTATTTTTGATTGTCAAAATTGACAGTCAACGTCACAACTCCCAAACTAAAAGCATCATCCTTAAAACGGCCCTTCACCCAGCATCCCCTAAAATTGAATAGACCCTGAGAGAAATTATTCCCCCTTCTAAAAAAATCCATTAGTACACAAATGAAAAAGGAACGTTAGTGTGAATTTTAACCCTAGCAAATCGAACATAAAACCTCCGCTTAATAATTGGAAAACACAATCTTAATTGGCAGAATTCTACTGCGAAGCAAGCAAATTCCTTTCTTACTCGTAAATAAAAGTAAACGGCGGGTTTAAGGATTATGGATTTTCAAGCGTGACAATTATCCTTCAGACGACATTATCGTCCTTTGTTAGGGGCAAAGGGAAACTATAAATCAATAGAACCTTTTAGAACAAGTTATATCTAAGTGAAATGCCAGAGTTAAGTTCAGTATCGAAAGTCGTAATATGGACTCGTAAATGTGTCAAGTTAACAGGATTTTGGCGTTTCATTTCCAATTAGCTTCGTATGTCTCTTTATGGGAAGATAAGGTTTTGAGTAAGATGTAATGGACTAGAGAAATTCTTCAGCATTTGCGATCATTTCGCTCAAAAGAAGATCGCCTGTTATTACTTGTTAACAAAAAAAAAACAACCATGATTCGAGTTATAATAGATTCATAAAATCCTTGAAACTCTTTGACTGTGTCTTAATTTTACTATGTAATTATAATTAATGATTTTCTTGATAAATAATAATTTGAAGTTCTAATTGATTTATCGAAAAGTATAGCGGGCCATTACTGTTTGAGAGGACCAGAGGCAGGGGCGGCCTTAATTAAAGTGATTAAGACTTCTCCGAAGAAACTCCAACTTTGACGACTAGGTCTAATTCCCAGGCAGGTTGTTAAAGGAATACTTAAATATGTCAAAAGTTTCGGATCCAATCAATTTTAATTAAACGGCGATTAACTTTTTAGGCAAAAAGACCCGTTTACATAAAAAAAAAATATTGTATATACTTTAGTGACTTTGTTTGCCAAGTGTCCGGATTTTCTCGATTCATTTATTTCTTCAGTTGAGTTGATTCAACTCCCAAATTTTCGGCGTCTTAAACTTTTCATTTTATGCTAATTTAGTAGCCCCTTTTCCGTTATTTTGTACAAGCAGAATAATATTTTTTAATTAATGCAAAAAATAGGCACAACGCTTTCGGACTTTGAAGGGAATATTTGTATTTTTTTGTTTGTATTAACTCCACACAGGAGGCCCTGAAAAACATAATTTTCCTCAGAGCCTGTGTCATCTATGGAAATACTGTGTGGTTGGTTTTTTGGGGAGAGGAAGGAGTGAACACGAATTTTTAAAAGACCCGTGTTTTAGGAGGAAGGAAACGAGTCGTAGAAGCGACCCGTTCTCGTGTGACAAATGTCAACAGTATACATACATACGTTAGGCGCGCTTTTAGCGTTTTTTCCAATTATGCACCGGTGCCAGAGGGATCAATGAAGCTAGTTCCTCAGAGCACTTTCCATAATTCCGGTAGAACAAGGAGAGCATACTTACCTGACGCTTGTGCTCGAAATATTGCAATCAGCTTGTTAAGATAGGGGTATCCATCAAACGGACCGTCCGTTTTTGAAGAGAGTCGAGGGTTTTATTTTGGTTACAATTAGTATATTTACATAGATGTAAATGTTATTGTATTAAATTGCAATGAAATGATTAAATGAACAAGTCGATTACTTTAATTAGTATATGGATTATATTATTGTTTATTTAATTTAATTACCTTAGATTATCACAGGGTAGGCAGACATGATGTAACGCTACACAACTTTGTTACACATACGCACATCATCTCAAACATACTCCAATCTAATCAACGCTCTTCAAAATATCCGACTAAAAATTTGATTCGTAATTCGTCTTTATGTACACTGTACAGGTACTCCTTATTTCACGTGTAGATTGCGCTCAAGCAATTACCTAAGTAAAATTAAATATTGTGTTCAATTGCTTCTTCATTGAATAATTGGAATTTGGATTGTAGGCTGAAGTCAATTATATTTAAATAAATCTATTTTTAATTCGATTTTGTTTTCGTGAATGAATTAATGAAAAACTTATAAGTGGAAATTAACCAACTTCTCGACATTCGATCGAGTCGAAACTTGGCAGATATACTTTTGGAAGCAATCTCGCATACACGCGTGAACATACACGCATTTCTGTGAAATTTTATGACATATATTGTACAAAATAAATGTCGGTCCTACCCAATCAAGATTTGGCTCAGTTGTAAGCGCGGTTGACTTCAGTCCCTGGGGAAGAAGGTTCAATCCTCATTCAAACGATTTTTCTTTTGTAAGTTGTAAAACACATTTTAAAAGTTCACAGCAGCGAGAGCCATTCCCCGGGGAGAAAGGTTCAGTCTAATATATTTAAACACATATATTTTAAATAATTTAATAAAAGAAAAATATGTATTAAAGCAAAAAAATAATGAGTTTTACGGGTTGATTTTTTGGTTAGCTAAGATTGTACTTGTTATATTATAAGATTTTAACTTTGGTATTATTATTTGTAGAATTAATTTAATTTTAATTTTAGTATTAGCGTAAAATAATTTGGTGAATCAACCAAGCATCAAATTATGTTATATTTTCTTGAGTAAATAAGGCTTCATGAGAGATATGTATAACATGTCCTAGTGCCTTTAGTTAACTTCAATACCTTGAGGTAAATGCGCCGGCGTGGATTAGGAACGCATAATTTCTAACAGTGCGGGAAGTTCGGAGTTAAAAGCATCCGGGCGCAGATTCCTAGAGAAGGGAATGTACATAGAATTCGGAAGGGTTGCTTTTCCAACCCTCGGCATTGTCTGCGGCCCGCGGAGCCCAAAGCCGGTGTTCCATTAATTAGTATGGCTTTTCATTAGTATTATGCAGACCCTCCGTGACTTTTGACTGTGGGAAGCGCTAATGAATTGTTACACAACATTTATACTCACCATTTTAAATGTAAATGCTAGTAATTTTCTAAATTAATTCATTCGCAGAAAACAAGGTAGAACATTGTTAAATATCTATCCATGAAATATGGAATTCAGAATTTTCTGAGAACAATGAGAGAATAGAATGTTCTTTCATTTCAGCATTTTGATATGAAGTGAGTTTAAGACAGATATTACAAATAACAGATGTTTGAAAAGCTGTGAGACTTAATTAAAACAAAGAAAGTTTAACATACAAAAGGCAGAAAGTGGCTCAAGTATTATAAAATACCGTATTTAACTTTATCGGGTGATTTTATTAATACTACAACGTACAAATTTGGGAGGTGGGTTTGGGTGCAATCGCCCGGGGAACCATTTATTGGATAACCAACACCAATGTTATAGGTCACCCCAAGTAGTTCATATGTCCGTCACTCCTCGTCACACTGATCCCTAGATTCCTACCCAACTCTCATACCTTTTACCTTCCCAGAACTTCCTCTCCATACTTTAAGGATCCTCCATACAGCATCCCAAAAGATCACATAGGCTCTAAAGGATTTTTTTTCCTCGTAGCCTCCTGTGTGGATTAATTTTTCACTGAGCAGTAAATGTATATATGTAAATGTATTATGTATAGTCAGAAATGTTGCGATATGTATCTAATCTATAGAGCAGACAGGAATAAATACAACAAACTAGTTAATTTGAATATTTTTGTTGACTTGAAGGGATGATTTTATTAATAAACTACAACGGAGTTCAGTTACCAGAGAGCTGTAAATCGAAAATAATATAACTTTGAAAAGCTGCAATACTCGAATTAAAAAAGAACGACTCTTTATTGTGTAGTTAGTTTCTTACTGCAATAAAAATAATGCAGGGAAAAAACGATTTATATCTTACTTTTTAAAGTTATTCTATAGATTTTCAAGTGATTCTATGGATTTAAAAAAGTTGGCGGACTGAAGATAAATAATTTATATGGCCCATTAGATAAATATAATACAATACGACAATACATAAATAATTCATCCTAATTCCTTGAATTTCTATATAACAAATGATGCACAGTAATTATGTTTACAAAGGAATAAAATAATTAAAGACAATAGTAAAATAATTTTTCAAAACTGAATAACCATAACATAACAACAACAAAAGGCAGTAGCTTCGCTACCACAATAACTAACCAAAACACTGTTAAGATATATTATTTACACTTGATTATACCGATTTTAACTCCTACACGAAACGTTAGAGCTAATTCTCTTCTTTGGCATAGCAATACTTAAAAAATATAAATTTTGCTATTTTCTTATGCCATTGTTTTATGTTTGTTATTGAAACAATGTTATAATTTATAAAAAATAAGAAGACAAAAAAATTGAAAATTATAATAGGCACATTTTTATTGAAAGATTTATTTAACTCCTCAGGCTTCGGGCCTATTCTGTCAGAAGTTTGGAGTATCTCCGCTTTGCAATAAAATTCCAAATCAATTAAATATTTAAGTTTTTGAAAGAAGATACTTTTTATTTTCAATAAATCGCAAAATTTAATAATACAGTAAACATTTTTTATGTTTTTTAAAATATAAATTTTTTTAATGTAAATATACAAAAATAAAATAGTACGCTTTACGTTTTTTTAAACTAAAATTACTTACGAAAAAGTATATAAAAAAATATTTTATTAGATAAATATATTATGAACTTTAACGTTACCTCACTTTTCTGTCGTTTCATATAGAAATAATGAATAAAAAAGTCTCATAACTTTTTTTCAAATTGGGTCAGACCTTTCGGTTTTATAAAGGCTTACTTTTTGAATCTACTGTGGTTAACTTCTAGATTTGAAAATAAAGCGTGGTGTTTTCTCTTTCTAACATTGTTTAGATCATATTTCTCACCACAACAGTAAGGGAGATAGAACGATTTCTGTGAGATCATATGAGTTGGTTCCAAAAGGGAACAAATCGACTTGAAGGGCAAAAATTTTTTTTTGACTGAGAATTGAACTTTCCTCCCCAGACACTGGAGCCAACCGCTCTAACAATTGAGCGAAAATTCCCATTGGGTAGGACCAAAGATATTAGAAGAACGAGATGTGCTATGAGCAGTTCATATTGTTTTTTTTTTTTTTTTTTTTTTTATGTGACACCTCACAAGAGTGTCCCTGCCCGTGCAGTGCACAGACAGGGGAACTATGTCACCACCCGATTGGGCGGCGTTGTGAGGCGGAACAAGGCAGGGGCTGTAGGAAGGGACTTGTTAATGCGGGCCTTGAAGAGGCTCGGATTATAGGAGGGAGGAAAAACAGACGCCGGTAGCCCGTTCCACATACGAGCCGACTTACACAAAAACGAGTCGTAAAAACGGCCCGTTCTCATGAAGCCAACGTCAACCGTGAACGGGTGTTCAGCTCGTGTCCGTCGAGTTTCGCGTACGTGCACCGGTGCATCAGGAATCAATGCTGCTAGCTCCTTGGAGCAGGCTCCATTGAAATACCTGTAGAACAGACACAGCATGCCTACATTGCGTCTATGCATCAGAGAAGGCAATCGGTCTGTTAACAACGGATTGTCAATCAGACGGATCGCTCTCCTTTGCACAGACTCAAGCAGGTTTATCAAGTATTTTGGGGCACCAGCCCAAAGGTGGCTCCCAAATTCAATAGTTGGGCGGACTTGAGACTTGTACAGGGTCAGCAGCTGGTCACTGTTGAAGAATCTCCTAGCCCTGTACAAGACGCCCAACTTTTTGGAGGCCTGATTTACTCGGGCTTCTATGGATCCCCGATACTTGAGCTGGTCTGATATAGTAACTCCAAGCATTTCAATGGAGTCTTTATTGGGGAGAGTGCTCCCATCAAATTGCACCAGACAGTCATTGATCTCCCTCTTTGCCGAAATCAGACACGCTTGGGTTTTTGAGACGTTGAAACTGACCAAGTTGGCCTTACCCCAGGCACGAACCATCTCTAGGTGGTGGTCAATTTTTCGCTTCAAAACTTCCCGAGCTGTTCGGACATCATAGGTGGAAGGGGGCCTGTCAAAAAGAAAACCCTCGTGAACGGTGCTGTCATCAGCGTAGCAGTGAATTGGTGCACATTCAACGAGATCGTTGATGTGCAATAAAAACAGCGTCGGAGACAGCACAGATCCTTGTGGCACCCCCGCATTGATTTGGTGCGGTGAGGAAGAAGAGCCGTCAACCACGGTTTGAATTGTTCTTCCCCTTAGAAAGTCCGCAATCCAACTATGCAGGGTTGGGTGGATCCCATACGATGGTAATTTCTCGATAAGCGCCCGGTGCCAGACTCTGTCAAAGGCTTTGGAGATATCTAACCCAACGGTTTGGGTTTCACCAAAACGTTCCATGTACCGCCCCCAAATATGCGTTACATATCCGAGTAGATCGCCACACGATCGGTTTCGACGAAATCCATATTGCCGATCGCTTAGGATATTGTTATTCTCGAGATATGTGAGCAATTTGTTGTTAACCACCCTTTCTAATACCTTCGAGAGTATGGAAGTGATGGCTATGGGGCGGTAGTTAGAAGGGTCGGAACGGTCCCCCTTTTTTGGGATTGGGTGGACGATTGCCTTTTTCCAAAGATCTGGCACCTTTCCACCTTTGAGAGAGAGCCTAAATAATTTCGCGAGCACTGGAGTCATTTCTGCAGAACACCTCTTGAGGACCAAGGCAGGTATTCCGTCCGGCCCACTGGCTTTGTCGACTTTCAGCTCGTTCAAGACTCGGAGAACCTCTCTGTTCCGGATCTTCGGTTCCTCCATTTGAAAACCGCAGTGCGGAATTGTGTGGACAAAGGGATTGTGTGGAATTGTGGAATTGAGGGATTGTGTGGAAAACTGTGTGGAATTGTTTTGCCGAGTGTCGCCGGTTTTGTTCACCAATACTACTGCACACCTCCGCTTACGCTAAGGTATCCGCACTAATACAGAGAACAGATTTCTGTGCGTACACGTCCCGATAGTATTCAAAGTACCCTAATTAGGTAGTACTCCGCCTACGGTCCGGCGGCCAACATAGCATATCTCGTTCTTCTAATATCTTTGGGTAGGACCGACATTTATTTCATATGTATATACTGAAATGTCATCCGATTTCAGAGAAATGATTGCCACCAAAAGTTGATAAAAAAGCACCAATCATTGACTACGTGCACACGACAGAATGTCGAAAGATTTGTATTTATTTTTTCACTTTGAAATTCAAATAGATATATTTGAAAGGTAAAAAACAAAACGGATAGATTTTCTTAAAAATTTTAACAAAATAAGTACAGAAAAGATAATAAAGTTTTTCGAGTTGTTTCGTAGATTATCTACAACAGAATTTATTTGTCAGTGAGCAGTAGGTAGAAATCATTAAAAGTCTGAAAAGCTGTTAATTTGCAAGTTGAAGTTAAGTTATAATTGAATGAGCACCTACAAGAGAAGAGATAACATAGAAGTTTGAAAGATGAGCAGCTTTTTCGAAACTCGCCCTCTGTTTGTGAACTCAGTTTCAAAATACAATAATAATTTTTTTATGGTAAAATCATGTATCTCTGTACGTTTTTTAATATAAATTTTTGTACAATATTCCCAAATGACTTTCATTACCGTGGAAACAGCGTATTTCTGAAGGGGTAGACAAAAAGCTCGAGCGCTGGAAGTTTCTATACTAACGAGTATCTCTTCAACGAATCTACGAGAAATCGAGAAAATGCATTTCCAGTGGAAACAGGTGCCCCAAGCATTTTAAAGTCATTTTCTTTTAAGAAATATCGCATTTCATTGTAATAAGTCATATATTTATAACTTATAACGATAACAGATGTCAGATTCAAAGCAGTTATTCTAAAGAATTGTTAGAGCCATCCTTGAAATTAAATCCTTTTACTCCATAAATTATTAATATGAGTTTAATGAAATGGGTAGTTAAGATTGCACACAACTCAAACATAAAAAAATATAATAATACACGAACTTAGGGTACATCTGAAAATAAAGTTAATTTCTACAAGATTTTAAGTTTTTCTTTCATATATTCAACAATATTACTATTCGATTTATTAAAAAAAACAGTTACAAAAAAAAGATTCCTGAATTTACCTTTCATGCATATTTATAAAAATGAAGATTCCTGAATCTACCTTTCTTACATACTTATAAAAATAAAGATTCCCGATTCTACTTTTTTGCATATTTATAAAAATAAAGAATGTATGCGACGGGAAAGAGAATCAGGGTAAGAAAATCATCAATAAACTATTCCAAAGGAACAGAAAGTATTAAAAAAGCAAAATAAATACTTTTAAAGGAATGAAAAACGGAGATACCTTTAAATTTTATTAAAATTCTAACTTGTATATCCTGAAGGTAAACTCATTTGTGTCCTCTAAATAGTAATGTTAAAAGCTCACGATCTTTTGCACACGAAGATGCAATAACATATCCCTGTTTGATTGCCATCTGATTTGGTACGTCTCCAAATTCTAAATTCTTCTTTGTCTGTGATGAATGAATTTATTGTTTACTTGTTGGAATGTCGCTTTTTATAATTTTTTAATATTTGGTTACTTCAACCCACGCCAGCCAATCTTTACCAATAACACAAGAAAAATGGATAATTAGAGATAGGAAACATGAATAGAAAATATAGAGGGAAAACAAACAAAAGTGTATTATTATGCAATACTTGTAATTGTAGGATTTATGAAGCTGAAAGAATATATATATAATGTTTCCGTCAGGCCTATCAAAATCAAATATTGTCAATTTTCTTCATAATATATTTGTTGAAAAATATATACAGAAACTATCAGAAATTATCCCTTAGAATAAACACCATTGGTTCATCATGAATTCAGTTAATAATTTAAGCAAAATATATACACATTTAAAATGTATAATTATTAACTCATCTAAATTAAACAATTTTCTGTTTAAAGGTAGGTACCTACTTACATTTGCGGGCTAAGAATAGACTGGCAATATTTGAAAAAAACCGTTTGTGTAATGAATGATTGCTGAGGGATTGAACCCACGTCTGTGTGGAAACTTCCAGCGAAATGGAGATTTTCGCACTTCCATATTGTAAGAAAATTATCAAGGGGATTGAATGTTAAGGGAGGGAAGAAGAAAGGAGAACCCTATAATTCAAAAGCACGCATTATTTAATTTCACTTCAGGTTAGATATTCTTAAAGCAATTTCGGTCACATTCGGCCTTTCCACGAAGATACAGCCACACATTTGCAAAGTGGTTCGTACACAGAGCCATTTGCCGCCATTTTGTTAACTCGTCCGTGACGTCAGTCTCCCGCGACCAGTCGAATGAGCTTGTCGCTACTCCAGACGTTAAACATTAGCGTCACGCGTGTCAGACATTTTGTAACAATAACTTCGTTCTAGGAATAAAAAAGTCAACAAAAAATTACAGGACATAACAATTATATGTACAGAACCTTTTTGGTTGTGAGTGATGTTATGAAAAAAATTCTAGCTGCAATGTTTCAAGAAATCAACAATGATTGGTGGTGACGCAGTGATGACGTGATTTCAGAAGCGAAGTGTACGAACTGTTCGTAACAAGTTGTTCGCGATGTGAGTAAACAACACGAGTATCAGATACTTACGTATCCATGTAGAAATTTTGTTTATACAACTACCGACTCGCTTATATCTGTACATAAATAAAATGCACTTACCAGGTACAACCTTACGGAGGTAAATCATTCCCCCCCTCGTTTAGATTGATAACTAAATAGTCGGTCCATCCCCTATGATACAGAGAGGCTTCAAGTGGCTGTGAGTTTCCCACCTCCTCCCCCCCCTCCCCCCCAACCTCTCTAGCTGGGCAGGCAGTACTGTATACGGGATGCGCTTAATAGTGCGGCGGCTGTTGCCATGGCTACGGGGGATGAAAGTCAGTGTGGAATCTGGGGGTGCAACGCTACAATAATTTTGTAGGCGTGTTCCTATTGTGTGAATTTTGAAATGTAACTTTATTGAATAAAACATGAAAATAAATCACATGGTGTACACCACTATTTCAACAAAATAATCAATATGTTTCAAAACCAATGATTTTAATCAACTAGTTTGATTTAATCTGAACGCAGCATCCCAAAGATGACATGACAGATGGTAGTACTGAGAGAAATTATTTCCCTTGAGCGTTTCTGTGTTGAGTTAATCTAAATATTTAGATGCATATTTCATCATTGTCAACATGAAGTTAAAGAATCCTTGAATCTAAGTCATATATATATGTAGCTGTTGCTACTGTGTAATTGGGGGTCGGAGCTGTCAACGCACTGAATTCACATTCTTTGAATGACCTGCCATTTAGTTCAAGGTCAAAAACCAGTTACGATTACTTTAAAAAAAAATTAAAAAGCGATTCTTAAAAAGAGCGACCCACAGGAATAAAATATTAAGCGTCCTTTTTTGTTTTTGTTTTTCGATCTGATTTTATCCTTTTAACAAGTAATAATACATTATTTTTTCTAGAATATGGGAATTTCAATACCATTCCTCCCATAGCACATATACATACAAACACACATAAATGACAAATATGTTTATAAAAGACTACATTATACTACCGGTGTTAAATAATTTTAAAACAACCTAAAACCCAATAAAAACATATATATTACAAATCGAATGCAAACTCCACGATTATACAATCTAAGAACGGGTGGCAATTTTCAACGCGCTTCCAAACATTGAAAACTATGCCCGAAAACTAATTTCAGCTAATCGAATGTGTGTTTTGCACTGGGTTCTATCTGCGGGTAAATGGTGCGAATCATTCGTGGAATTGGTTTAACTTTAACGGGATTTGGGGCAACTGAGTATTAATATTTGCTCTGGATAATTTGATGGTTAATTTGAACTTTCCTCCTCACTTTTGAATTGGAAAAAAGTTTCCAGATTATTTACCAGCAATTGGTGGTAGGATGGGCTGAGAAGAAACTTGATTCCTTTTGAAGTACTCTTCTATGAAACTGGCAATATGAAATTGATATACTATTCTGTTCTATAAAACTGGCATATCAAATTGATATAAAATCCTGTTTCGTGAAACTGTGATATCAAATTGATATACAATCCTGTTTCGTGAAACTGGCAAATAAAATTGATATACAATCCTGTTTCATGAATCTGGCATATCAAATTAATATAAAATCCTGTTCCATGAAACTGGCATATCAAATTGATATTTGATATACGTTCCTTTTTTTAATATGAGAAACATATGAGAAGGATTAAGACTATAATTCCAAAATTGACTAGTCACAAAACATATTGATTACTTCAAAATAAAAGTTAGATACATACATACTTATATTTTAGCACAATTTGAATCATACTCATTTTAGAAATGATTTGAGATTTTCACTGACAAAAAAGTATTATAGCGTAACAGCATAACAGCGTCCATAATCACACATCTGCCCTGATGATGGTTGTAATGCTGTTTGAAACGTTGGCTAAAAAAAGAGGTAGGGCTACACGACATAATACCCCAAAATAAATCACTAATAATCATTTTAATTTAGTATTTTGCTGTTGAAGTACCATTCTGACGAAGATAAGATAAGGTCACGCGTAAAACAGATAAATGCGGTTACGCTGAAAGTAAAATCTCGTATGGCTTAAAATATCGATAAGAATACATAATATAAAGATATGTTATAGATATATTGGAAGTGAATTAATATTCCCTCTTATATATAGTCTTTCTGGGTTTGGTATGAGAATAATATAAACTAGCTGTACTGCGCCACGCGGCGCTCTGGTTAAGACTGTCTGTGCAGATACAAACACAATGGCGCGTGTTGCTTTTACGTCCAACCGATTACGCTGTATAAAATTTGAAAAAAACACGTTTTTACCTCTCACAGGTGACATCTACATAACATAGGTATATAAAAACACACGAGTATTCGAATGCAACGTTTTGTCAAAATTTCAAAGCAATCGATCAATAACTTTCGGAGATTTAAGATTTTTAACAAACGAACAATTATATTTTTATTTATGTAGATTATTATCATACTATGTATATTTTACACAAATAGGACATTTAAAGTATATTCTTGTATAGTATAAAATAAATTTATATACAAACATAAATATCCCTAGACTAATGTGTCTGCAGCAATCACATTTGCACATTTACTATCAAAACATTATCATTATTTTTTTATACAAAGCTTAAAAATTACAGAAATTACAAGACATAATAATTTTGAAAATTTGTTTAAATTAGGTATATAATAGAAAATATCAAACCATCAAAAATCAACAAACAATATATTTTTTTATTTTTTTTAGGCACAGAAATCGTGGAGATATCTCATGAAACAAGTTATATTATTTACGAAAATATCTATGCAAGCATGTGTTTTAGCAATATCGTTGTATGATCGAGACAATCTAGACATAGGATTAAAATAACCAGTATTATTGGTAAAAATTTCGGTCCAAAGTATGTTAAGGTTTCAAGTGAATTTGGGCCTGGCGTTTACCTTGATTAGATGGACTATGTCACTATCTACTTGATTATTCACAATTTTGTAAAGCATTAAGAGGTCAGTTATGTTTCGTCTTTTAACTAGACTCTCTCATTTGAAATATGTAACTCTTTGTTCGTAACCGTCTAGTAGATGGTGATCGATAAGACAAAATCCGTGTAAATTTTCTTTGGACAGATTCAAGTCTAGTTACCTGTGTGATATAATGTGGATTCCAGACTGTTGACCCATACTAAAGAACACTACGGATTAACGAATTGAATAGAATTATTAGGCTATTTGAATTCTTGAGCAATTTAGTTGATCTTACAATAAAACCAAGTAATTTATTTGATTTACTTACAATGTATTCAATGTGCTGGTTGAACGTTAGTTTGTTGTCGAATATACTTCCTAAATCTTTGATCGATTCAACTGTTTCTAGATTGTGACCACATATGCTATATGAAAATAGGGTTTTGTTGGTGTTCTTAGTGAAATTTATAATTTGCACTTAGCTTTATTCAGTTCCATTTCGTTGTCAACACACCAAGCAGATAAAGTGTAAAGGTCTTGTTGTAAGAGTTCACAATCTTCCATAGATTTAATTGCTTTATATAACTTGAGGTCGTCAGCATATACAGAAAAGTTACAGCGGAGTTTAAATGTAAGGTCGTTAATAAAAATTGAGAAAAACAAAGGTCCAAGGTGTGATCCTTGTGGTACGCCCGAAGTAACAAAGATTGGGGAAGAGCTAAAACCGTTAACAATAACTAATTGACTTATATGTGATAAATATGATTCTATTAACTGATTAATACCATACTCTCTTATATAAACTCTTTCTATTAGATAGATATGATATTAATTCATTTCCAATATTAATAAATCCCATTTTAGACATTTATCTGAAGCTCGTAAAATAAATCGCAATCCAATGATATTTTGCAAGTAGTAGTTCTAAAAGAAAAACAAAAGCCTCTTTAGTGAAAGAGAAAAGTTTGTGAAACGTTGGGGCGGAAGTTTTTCGTCCGATCGGAGAAATAAGAGCGGGATGCTCATTGGCGGGGGTGTTTTTCTTTTCTTGGGGTAAAGGTTTACTGGGGGACGATGAAGTATAAAGTACACTATAGACGAATTGATGTTTTGTTTTAATGCCGGGTAAATGCGGGGATAAATTATTAACTCGAGGTGAAATCTGCAGCCATTAATGAGGGAGTGAAATTGAACTCATTATTTCAGGGACATGTATATTTTTTACAAGATTTTTTTTATCAATAATAATGTCGACCAAGTAGAGTTAGGTCTGTTGTCGATTTCGATCCAATGTGATTTATATTATTCTTATGTTATGCACGTTATGATGACAAACAAACCGTTCATTTGTGTGAGACATACAAAACATATATTTTTGTGAGACGTAGGTACTGGAAGTTTATATAAATAATAAATGTCTTGTACACACATTGATTTATTTTGAATATCAAAAGTGAATAACATTATATAATAAAAGCGTGGTTTAAAGTGTATATTTTGAATTATAAATATTTTTTTATTAATTTAAGACCACACAAGAGTCCCAACTGCTCCCAACTGTCTGGAGACAGTGAGACTATGGCATCCCCAATCGGAGTATGTTGTGAGGCTGAAGGTAGTGGGGAGGAGGACATGGAAAATAGGAACGTTGGTAAGACCTAGATGTACCTAGCCATTTCAAGCAACGTTTCGATTATGAATTGAGGTCTTAGGGAGACCAGGGAGATACTGAGAGTATTTTTCACTCTGGAATGTGCCGCAAATATACTAGAGGGGTAGGGATCTCGGAATCCAATAATGTGCATTTTGCAAGTAAAAAGGACGGTCTCCTTTGTTGAGTGTTAGGGTTCCCGGAATCCAGTAATGTGCATTTTGCAAGTTAAAAGAACGGTTTCCGTGGTTGAGGGGTAGGGTTATCGAAAACCAGTCATGTGTATTCTGCAATTTAAAGGGACGGTCTCTGTGGTTGAGGGGGTAAGGTTTTCGCAAACCAGTCATGTGCATTGTGCAAGTTAAAATGACGGTCTCTCTGGTTGAGGGGTAGGGTTCTCGGAATCTAGCTATGTATTTATTTTTTTATTTATAAGTACATGTTACATGATTAATACATTTATTTAGAGAAGATAAATTAGAGCATCATACTAGGCAGCTGCCTGTTTCATGGTGCCCAATGGAGGAATGGTTAGTTTGAATTTAGGTCTAGTGTAAACATATTTTGGTAGAATTATAAAAAAAAAATGAAAGTTGGTAAAAAGATGTTTTCAATAACTCACAAAAATTTCCAAAGTTATCTATAAAACAAACACAAATATATAAAGTAGTACACATATGTGCATACATACACATGCACACGCAAATATATATACATACATACACGCATATATGCATATACATACATACACACAACATACATATATGTACTTAAACACATCTACCTATCTTCTTCCTCACACATGTAAACAATATATACACCTGTGCATTGTGCAATATAAAAGGACTGTGCCACCGTTGTTTAATGGGTAGGGTTCTCAAAATCCAGTCAGGTGAATTCTGCAAGTTAAAAGGATGGCCTCCCTGATTGAGGGGTAGGGTTCTCGGAATCTAGTAATGTGCATTGTTCAAGTTAAAAGGACGGCCTCCCTGATTAAGGGGTAGGGTTCTCGGAATCCAGTCATGTGCATTCTGAAAGTTAAAAGGACGGCCTCCCTGATTGAGGGGTAGGGTTTTCGAAATTTAGTAATGTGCGTTGTGCAATTTAAAAGGATGGCGCCTCCGTTGTTTGATGGGTAGGGTTGTCGGAATCCAGTCATGTGCATTTTGCTAGTTAAAAGGATGGCCTTTCTTATTGAGGGGTAGGGTTCTCGGAATTTAGTTATGAGCATTGTACATCATGTGGAAGTTCATTTTATTATAGCAAATTGTGTCATTTTGCTTTTAATTCCAACAAAATAATATAAAAGATATAGTGTACTTGCGGTACGTTACACAGTGGTATATACTCTCAGTATCGCTTTGGTAAAAGCCCACCCTTCAATTGTTTTAGCCGTGATTGGTGACCTGATCGGAATAGCCTATTAGGTACTTCCCCGCTTTCACTTCCCCATCTCGTTACCTAACCCATTTCCTTTACCCCGCAAAATGTCCCAATTGAGGAAGCCATTGTCTCTCTTACTCCGGTTAGTGGGGAGTAGCTGCAACTCTTATGTGGTATATACATTTAAAAATAAACAACGTCCCGAAAATCTCCAATAAAATTGACCTTGATAAAAAAACTACTCTTTCACATATAATTTAGGTAATGAATTTCATAATTTAAATCGATATAAATTATCACAATTATTAAAGACTCTCAAACGCGTTAAGGATGAGCTTTCAAAGAACATAAATTGTTATTTTATATTGATTTGTTTTTGGGGTATTATACCGAGTTGCACTACCTCCTTCTTTAGCCAACATTTCGGACAGCATTGCAGTGTCCATCACCAGGGCAGATGTGTAATCTCAATACAAAAGATGTGTAATCGCAACACGGCATAATACCCCTAAAATAAATCACTATAATATTTTTAGCTGTGAAAATCTCAAATCATACCTTAAATCTTCTTTATTTTTTTTTTAAATTTCAAATCAGGCAAACATGGCTTTATTTTATTGTAATCTTTATGTACATAGTTTTCTATTGTATTTTCTATATTTTACGGAAATATATTTTCAACATTTTTACGATTACCTATTAAATCCCTTTATTGTAGAAAAAAATTTAGCTTTCTGCTTTCAGGAATTGATGGAATAAATTTGATTTGTTGAATTAGCCCCGTGGTTAATGCCACGTGGATATTTAAACACGCGCACGGTGTGCACGTGCCAAAACAGTTTACCGTAATCGCGCGATGTTCTCTTGCTGGATGAATGTTTTTGGCAGAACAGAGTTGGCAAAATTAATCAACGTTACAGCCATTCCCGCAAATAATTTCAGCACGGCTTGTTTGTCAAAGGAAATCAACAACCTCGAAAAATTTATCTTTTTTGCTCTGCGTTTTATAAACATCCCTTTTCTATTTTATTTTTATATGCTGTATGATATATCTATATGATTTATCCGGTCACCGTATCAAAGCACGAACCTAAATGGCTCTGGACGAAACTATTTGAGAGGGAGCCGCGGGGTGCTGGTGATAATTTATGAAAAATGTCGAAACCAACATAATGTTTTTTAATGACATTTCCAGTTCTCTGTCTCTTCAAATACCCATAAAACCATAAACCGTTAAATTTTCATTAACAAATATATGAAATAAATTAACACTGCGTACAAAATTCCTAAAAGAAACCACTTATTGCAACACTCATACAACACCCAAAAAGTTTACTTAAACATTTCAACACATGGTTACTACACAAAAAAGGGCATGCATCAGCAATCCCTTCTTAGTCTAATTCTCATTCCTTATTTACATACATGTGTTCTTTACATTTATAGAGATTTACTGTTTTTTTATTAAAACTGCTTATGTTTTACGCATGCCTAGTTTATCAATACCTAATTTATAACTGTTGTTTAAACTATTTTTTTATATGTTATTATTGTGAGATTTAGATGCTACCATTTATGTAAATTTAAAGTTCCTACGAAATTCCTGTTTTTATCTAACTATATATGGAATGCTCCATGTATATATTGACATATATATATTTGTATAAATGTATGTGTATGTGTAAGCATATATATGTACCCGCCTCAGAACAAAAATCTTCTGGTGAGGCGGGTTACTTTCATGTTTGTAATTTTGATTTGATTCGCCCGGGTTGCCGAAAATTAAAAAAAAAAAAAAAATCATTTCAAAAAATTTTGTCATACAAGGTGGCTGCCAGGCAATTTCCCATAATCCTACCTAGATGTGGACTTAATATCATTCATAAAAATCACACTAATTCTCTGTCCAGGGTTTTTGAGGTTAATGCTTGAAAGCATTAAAAAAAGCGAAAAATCAAAATTATCTAAAAATAACGTGCTTTATAAAATTAATAAATCTTAACACAAATAAAAAAAAATTATTTTTAATTTTTACGCTCTTTTTTGAAGATTAAACTAAATTTAACATTCCATGGTTAAAAAATAAATGACCGGATTTGAATTCCTCCTATTTCCATCAGAATAACATACATTACACAGCGCAGGACTGAATTCATTAAGCCCACGAATCCGACGTATTTGTCTACTAGGCTACTTACCTGTTCAAACATACATTTCCACCTATTTTATTTTAATCTGTTTACCATAAAATGAAAGTGAACAAACTGCAATTTTGAAAAATCTTTCAAAATATGGATCACCCTTAATTTACCCATTAAGGTCAAGAGAAAAATGAGTTAAAAATCATTGAACTGATAATTTTAAAATGATATAAAAAAAATTGAAAAATAATGTTACTTTGTTGCATGAACAAAAAAGTTGCCGCAGATTCATATAATTAAACGAAAAACGTAAAGTGAAATTGACAGAAAAATAAAATGTAATAAAAATGGAGGTTAAAAGTATACTGATAGATAATGTTAAAAGTGACTATATAAAAAGAATGTTAGCAAAATTATCAAAGAGAAAAAAACAAGACATTGAAAATAAGAAAACTAACTTAAAGATTATAGTGATTTGTTTTTGGGGTATTATGGCATAATACCCCAAAACCAAATCACCATAATACTTTTGGCAGTGAAAATCTCAAATCATACTTAACTTAAAGATGTTACACACAGCAAGGGGAGAGGGTAAACATTGGTTTATTTGTCTAATTTACATTTAGTAAATTGACCTGAGGACAAATGGAAAATATCGGCGTCAGAAAAGATATTAATGTCTTTTATGCACGTCCTCCTGAAAAATAAATATTGTCTGCAGTTCGTTTTTGAGTGTGAGATGTGGAATAGTTGGTTTGATCGTCATTTTGGATACGGGTGTGGGTATGGTTTTGACCTCTCCAACCAATATCCCTTGACTCACCGCCTTGCTCCACAGCGGGAGGGATAGATCACATTCCCTCAATACTAAACACACTTATCCCTAGATTCCTACCCACCCATTACTTTTCTTTCCCAGAATTTCCTCTCCTCCCTTTACATTAAAAGATCCTCCACACAGCATCCCCAAGGATCAGGGAAATTATTTTCTTCGGGGCTTGCTGTGTAAGGTTAATACAAAAAAAAATAACAAAAAAATTAGTAAGTAGGGATAAGTATGCAGGTGCTTTAACTCCAAGAACAATATTAAAAAAATAAACTGTGATATGGCTACATTTTAGCGATTTATAAATAAAAATTATGTTCTAAAAAAATGTTCATAAATAAAGTTATATCTTAAAATGCTAACAATAGGTAAGGAATATTTCCAGGAAAATGACTGAAGAAACCTTTTTAACAAAATATCGTCCCGTAATACGAAGGTTGTTTATTCAATGGCCACCCGTTCAATTGAGATTCTTATTTCAGATAAGCCAGTCAAGAAATATAGGGGAGAATTCTGAGGTGTTAATAATAAATATTTTTTCCTTTGACGCGTTTCTCCCTTAAAGGTGGGTTATTTATTTTTTACAGGTTTTGATTAAAGGGTACATTTGGTATTATTTTAAAAATTCGATATTTGATTATAACTGTTTTTGGCTTTACAACTTTTGGAGAGGTGCTTTGAAATTCGTTAATTAAAATTTTAACCGATACAATAGGAAACAATAGTCGAAAACCAGTATTGGGTTCCAATATTTATTCCTTTTTTGAGTTTTTGGCATGAGATTTTTGCATTAGCTTTAGACATTCCACACAACGCCAGAAAAGCTGGAAAATTAATTATAAGCAGTCAAAAGTGCATGAAATTAATAGTTACGACTATTATAATATAGTAATGATATGTTTCTCCTGCCCCATTCCTACCCCCAAAATATTCACCAAATGAGGTTGACACCCATTGAATCTACTTGGAAGGATTATTATGTGATATTCACGTATTAAAAAAATAAAAATAACTAACTTACTAACCCTCACGCCGTTTCTCTACAGGAGTAGGCAGAAAAGAAGAACCGTCAAACAACTCGGCCTTGGAACACACTCCTTGCCTGAATCACATTCATACATACTCTTATATTATTCTGACAAATTAAAAAAAAATACTTCACTCTAATGCCTGAATTACACCAGCCGTGTACTAGGCCGAGACAATACATTCGGCCGAGTGCTCGGCTGATGTGATCAGTACAGTCAGTACTCGGCCTAGCAGCGGGTGAGTGATTCAGGCGAGACAGTAGATAGAAGCAAAGCCCAATAACTCCTACGAGCAGCCGAGTGAGTCAATGTAGTAGTGTGTGATGTTTGTTGTTGTAATCTCTATTACTTTTCCTAAATAGCGAAACCATTTTAACAGCACTTTAATGGACTGACTCGCCCACTGTCTCTTTGTGATCACCTCTCCTCTCCAACAAGTTGCTCGGCCGAGTAACAAAGCAAGTAACAGCACTCGGCATGTGCAATTGGAAATATGCCACATTGAATTATTTACACTGTAAATGAGAAAAAAACGCTGCCACCAAAAAAAAACATAAATTTCACCTCTGGTCAGCCCCAAAATACTTAATGCCATCAACTCTGCAGAAACTGGCTTATTAATTATAATGTATTATGTATAAAAATTTTCAAAAAATCAGATTTCAAATCATTTAAATAATGTTTTTATTATGTCTGTAAACTTATATTATGTGTGCTTTAACTGCTACTATCCTAATACACATTAAACCTTATCTAAAACTTGCGAACACACCTTAGCACTGGTTCTCAGGTCCTTCTAGTGAGGTGTTTACAAAACATTACCATTAAGTCGAGACAAAACCCTAAGAAGTCATGCACGGATATACGCAACGCGCGGCCCTGATGTGATTGAACAGATCACTGTTGAATTTTCAACAGGGATTCATAAGTGATTAAGTCGTGTAAAAATATTCGGCACGCGGCCCGGCGTAATGGACGGAACTACAGTCGAATTTGCCAAAGCAGGCCCAGAGAATTAATCTTTTCGTTAGGTTTATTTGAATTATTTCTGATGAACGTATTACTTAAATATCAGATGTTTCTAGAGGGATTCTTCGGGAAGTTACTAAATCATCGTTTAGAAAAATAAAATATCATGCTTACCGCTAATTTTATAGTTGAAAAACGTTTTATAAAATTTTATAACCTATTAACAAAAAATATGTTTGTGGCAAGTTACTGCTTTTTTATTAATTTTAATTATAAATAACTTACATAACCTTTAAAAAAAAATATGTTTGTGGCAAGGTTCTGTTTTTTTTATTAATTTTAATTATAATTAACTTACATCCGTAGGGATCGCTATGAAAAAACATATATTATCGCTATGGAAACGTCGGAATTAATTAAAATTTGTGCTTCGAGCGAATCCCTGTTATAAGAGTCTTGTGTCGCCTTAGCCATTTAATGCAATCACTGATTACTTTACGCTTTACTACCATATTTTATATAAGCACTTATTACTGCAAGTATTACTACTATTACCTGCACTTATTTACCTGACTCATTATTTATTTTTTCGAAATTATTTATTCGCGCCTATTTATACCACGTCTTCATAAAAATGTTGTATTCTTGGAAATTCTGCTCCGTTAAAAGATGTGTTTTAAAGCAGACATAAAAAAATACGCTAAGTGACCCGAATAAACAAAATAAATTATCAAAACTTTTCCTGGAAACACTCAAAGTTCACGCTAGTTAAAATATTTTGAAACATCTTTAACAATTTTATTAACGGTTTTCAGAAAGGCAGAATATTTTAAAGCCTTCATAAACTTAATAAAATTCCTCTCTCTCGTAATTTTCGGTTCAACGTCAAAGAATCTGAACAATTTTATATTTATAATATTTATTTATTACTTTTTAACAACAAAAAAAATTAATCATGTAGAAAGTCAGCTTTCAAGGGTTATCCCCAGAAGACTAGGGAACAATAATAATTAATAAATAGATTAATGAAGTTCTGAAGAAATCTTATAGAGGCATAGTCGTATCAAAGCATGTTAAAACATACATTTTAGTGCAGTACGATGTATGGGCCTTTGAACAATAGAGTTTCTTTTTCTTTCTTTCGTGAATTTTTCAGCTGTGGTTTCTATTGCGACCTCACATACTGAGATGTGGAAGTTTAAAACATCCACTTAACTAGGCGAGAATAATAAAAGATACGCCAACATCAAAAATGCCGTTTTTTGTAATATTAGCAAAAGTCACGAGCCGCCAACTTAAACCTTAGATAATGCCAAGTGTTAACAACTATCTATTCTGTAAACGCATCGGTACAAAAAAATTGTTAGAACGGATAAGTATCCTAAGAATTGCCAATTTTGTGCAAACTTTTCATTTTATTAGTTGTTCTGACTTCTGTTCAAATCTAACACAGTTTGAATTGCAGCTGGAGTTTTACGCGTTGTATTTACCCCAATCACCGCGCTACAGCAGCGGGCATAGATTTACGTGTATAGTTACTTCCAAGGTTGATTACAACGTTTATTCGAAATAGATCCTTGCATCCTTTCTTGTTGTTATGTCTCTGCTTTACTTGCAGATTTCTGTGTTTGAAACTCTTTGATAAAGTAAAAGGTTCTTTTACTATAATTGTGTTTATTCACGTAATAATTAATAAATCTGGATTTAGCTACACTGTTCATTACCCGAGGGTTGGTAATTCTCTGTTCCCACAGGCAATTGCTACACTCTAGCGACATCTGTCGGACTCTGGAGTAAGCTTTGACTAGTTGCATCTATCGCTTGAATACCCAACTTATTACCATACATCACACTTGTGTACGGGTGGAGTTAAAAAAATAATAATTTAACAATAATTGTGTACTTGCTGTCGGGTCTCCAGGGGTGACACGATTTTTATTTTCCATCGACCAAGGAAAGTTAATAACATAGTAATATTGTTGCTAGAGACGCGGCTTTGAAGCTGAAGAATGAAACAAACAACATAAAAGAACATCGTAGTTTTGAATTGCAAGTGTTTATTTAAATAGAATTGAAAATAGTCGTTGCTCTAATTCAATTTTTTTTAAATTTACCTTACAATCGGCGTGCACAAATAAATTCAAACGTATCCTCTTAAAAATAATTTGCCTGTACAAAATATATTTTATTTGTACGACATAATAAACAATAATCTATTCAATCAATTTTTTATAATATTATTATTCTCTGTTCGGAGCATTATCAAACATTATTGCCAACTCATGTGTGGCAGGGTTATTTTGCACACGACATTTTTAAAAATATCGAACAACAAATTATACAATTTATCCAACTATCTCAATGAGAATTATTTTTTCATGAGTTCCTCGGGCAGGTAGGTACCACAGTATTATAAATAAGAATAATGAAGTATACACGACGATTTCACGTGTTAAAAAGAATACTTTACCATTACAACGGCCACCATATTAAAAAGGAAACAGTACGTAAAAAAAATTACTAAGAGACGAAATGCAAATGACTATGGCATCCTTATTTGATTAAAAATAAGGCGAGACGGGAGAAAATAATACGGGACAGGTCATAAACAAAATTAAGGATTACCTGGCTGTTCAGTTCTGGTCACCAAACGCCAACGATTCAATCCGGACAGTTAGTTCTCAAAAAAGCGATACTAATATAATCTGCCGCTCTAGAACGAGATACAAATAGACATTTATTTATTGCATCTCACTATTCATAAATCTTTTTTTTTCTCATAAAAATCAACCTCACTAGGACTAAGCCTGAATCGAGGTTTACAATTTAAATTTGAGTAAAGCAAACGTCGAGTAATCACAAACATAAAGTAATACTACATAAAAACACAAAATACTTCAAAAAGAAATAAAAAAAATATGTATTCGATGAGTTACCAGATGGGTAATTTGACAGTATATTGTAACAATATTTGAACCATAACTACTATTTAAACTAGAAAATAAAAACAGCTAGGATGACATTCCGTTTTTGGTAAATGGGACTTATGTAAAATCTTATTATTTTAAAAATGACAAGGATGAAAAACTATTAAGACAATCATCTATCAATACAAACAACTTAACTAACTTTTTAAAAATTGACGTGCTAAACTTAATATGATTTAGAAGAATATTAAATATAAGTGGTGCTTGATATACATAGTTTCTTTCACCAAAATATGTTTTAGTTCATTCTGCAAATTTGAAATTGATCAAAAATCGACAAAGTATTTGAGTGATATATATATATATATATATATATATATATATATATATATATATATATATATATCTATTTTATACATATAACGTTATATTCCTCATAAAGTAGGTTGGATGGATAACAGTGTTTTTTTAACATAACTTTTAGGATCAATTATTGAGTAATATTTAATGGTTCTATATTGGAATTTACACATGATCCTCAGCATACTATGTTGTAAAAAAGGCGAGATTGGACTAAGATGAAATATACAGTTTTTATTTTCTCTTTGTCCAATATGTGTTGAAGTTCTTTAAAAATATATGTAAGTCTCCTGATATTCTTTGTTAACATATCGATATGGTCATTTCATCATAAAAATATCAATCTTTACACCTAGATTCTAAGTGATTCAGTGTACACTTTCCAAGGGGGTGGCAATTACAATTATGCAGACAATTGTGTATAATTAGATGTCGAAAGATTTTTTGATAATATACTAAATGTTACATATTTAGTTTTTATTGTATTCAATATTAAGATGCTATAAGTTAGTAACTCTTTACCGCTCTTAATCCCAAGTCACATTTGTTAAAAGCATCTCTCCGGGTTTTAAAAGCAGTATCGTCTGCGAAACTAAGAATGTTACCTGGAATATATAAATTACACAAAGGCTTAATGTAGATTACAAACAATATTAGTCCGAGAAAACTACCTTGCGGAACCCCAAAAGAGATTGGTTCGTTAATGCTTAAATTAGATCTCTACTGTTTGCGTTCTATCACTTATATATTATGTGAATCAGCCTAGTGTTGTACTGTTAATGCCAAGAGAAGATAATTTTTTGAGGAGTGGGAAACCATGAACATTTATAATATATTCATTTATTTGGTCGAGTCCTCCAGCGTCGGATTTCACCGGCGACATGGGTTCAATACTGGGCTAGAAGAGTCCCTCATAAAGATACAAGCAAAATTTACGGTTTATAATGATGGCAGTAGGAGAAATTTAAATCTTTTCGGGTTCTTCATAGACCCGGAAAGTTTGCCATTCTTTATAAACATAAATTTATATAAAAATAAATTAAAATACTACATTGGGAGATGAATTTTTTCTCCATTTTCCCATAAGCGAGTCGCTTTACGGATTCGTTGTATTGTGATAGTACAGAACTGGCGTTACGTCTACTTTACGGGGGAGAGGAAATTGAAAGTACGTGGTTAACGTCGGGGCTGGCGCCACGTTTAACGTTAGATACGTCGTCGATCTTCAGCAACGTATTATATTTTCCATGGGTTCTTTTCGCAAGCCGCATTAAGGCGTTTATTTAATGGGAGCTATTTTGGCATAATAAATTCATATAATTTAACATACCATTACAGGAAAGATGAAAAGATTAGACCAGTTAAAATAATATGATATTATAATAAATTTTACTCGAATTTTATTACATCCTTACACCTCAGTTACATAAGTAATTTTAGTCCCATTAAAAAAAAAAATTTTAAAAAAAAATATTTTTAAATAATTAATTTTAATTATTATTATTTTTTTTTTTTTTAAATTAAAAGTTGTTTACCTTTAAAAAAATTACAATTATACATCAGTTATTATTAAATTTATTAATAACAATTAATTAACCTAATTTTTCAATAAATTCCTTTCACATTCTTTTGCCATTAAATATACATATTTATTTTTTACGTGAAACACTATAAGAAACCCAACTATTCCTAACCGTCTGAAGCCAGTGAGACTGTGACATCCCCAAATGAGGTATGTTGTGAGGCTGAAAGTAGGGCGGAGTGGAAGGAGATGGGTTAGATGAAGGTGGGTAAGTTCCTGGCTATTCAGATCTGTTCACCAAACACAGCCAAAGCTATTTAAGGCAACGTTTTATTTCTGAATTGTCTTACACCAGGGCAGTACTGAGAGTATTTACCACTGTGGAACGTGTTGTTTATATACTATAATAATTTGAATAATTTGTGAATTTGAATTTGTGAATTTTGAATAATTTGTAAAATAATAATATGAATAATTTGTGAAAAAACACAAATTAATTTAATAAAATTAACTTAGCGACCTCCAGCTATTTATTTCCCGCATACATTTTAATAAACAGATGACTGTAATGAAATTCAGCTCCCTTAACGCATTTCTAACCTTTGCATAAAATTTACACTTAGGTATTATTTACATTGCTTTGTTTGCGACTTCTGTTTTTTCTTTACCACAAAGAAGAAAACATGAATTATAAAAGGAGTGTCATATTACTGTTTTTAAAATAATCTCAATTGTTTTTTTTTTTGTCTTAGCAAATCCAACGTAATATTGTGTAGTTTTGCAACTGTATCAATAATTGTATTTTTTATACATCTATTGGAAATTCGATGACGTTTTCTTGATTGAATGAATAGATGGATGAATGATGGAATCTTGGAAGAGGAAATTAACCCACTTCCTGACATCAGAATCATCCTGAAACTCAGCAGATTGACTCGATGTCGATGATAATGCATTCTGTCAACTTCTATTGGTTGCCACTCATGCACACAAACACACTATATTTAAAAAAAAGACGGTAGTTAATAGACGAAATAATTGTCGGTACTACCCAATTAGGATTCGGCTTAGGTTTTATTGGTGTTGACCCAGTCCCCAGGGAGGAAGGTTCAATCCCCAGTCAAGCTTTTTTTTGTTTTAAAATACATATTAAATGTTCATAGCAGTTCGATAAACGAAGGGAAGAAAACCCAATCTTCAGTCTAGCAAAAATATAAAAATAATACTTTGAAATTGGTTAAAAACCGGCCAAGAGAAAGCGCAACTTGGACGAAAATTGAAAATAGATGTGTGTTTTAATTTTTTCTTAAAAATTGTTTTTATGGATTGATTGATCCGTTTTAAGCCTAAATTTGAAACCTCTTGATCAAATATTAGATTTCAGATGAATTAAATGTTTTAAATACTACGTATTACTAGAAAATGTTATGATTTAAGCTTTATGTAAAAATTAACAAATGAATAATGTTATCATTCCTTGAAAACTGTTTGCATGCAATATGTATACGAAAGCTAAAATAAATAGATTTATGTTTTAAGAAGCAAAATAATTCGTTGGTTCTGGAAAAAAGAAAGCATAAACCGAAATTGCGAACGATGTTTTATTTCATTTGAGATGATACAAGAAGCTAAATAAGATCAGAAAAGCGAAACCCTGTTTTGTATTCTTCTATCGTGGTACAATAATTGAAGGATTTCATCCGCATTAATCGAACAAATGGTTACGTGAAATTCTTTATTGTTTTCTCTACAACAAATAAATGATAAAAGAAAGAACGAAATTTATGAACACTCTTTTTCTCTCCATAAAGCACACATTATTTTACTTTTTATTCAAACCTCACATTTCTGTTACCTATTCATATAATTTTTTCAAAGACCTATTAATAATGTATAAACAGAATCTTAAAAAAAAAAGATTTTCGTGATTATTATCAAATGCATCAAAATATTTATTTATAATTTGTTAACATATTATTAACCTTTGGAGCGCCGAGCCCCTGTAACCTACAACCTCCTTGTAAACGTCTCCGTCTACGCGGGGCTCGAAATGCGCCTGGTGATTCTACTTTCGTAATAACTTCATCGATTTTAGCAAATTATGTTTTTGTAAATATATGTACCAGATAATATTATTATAGTATATAATCTACCATATGTAGTTTCGACAGAATAGAAATGAAAAATTCATGGAAGTGTTATTTTTACTATTTCATGTCATCAAAAAATTTGTCATATAAGATATTCGAAAATATTCTTGAAGTTACACTATATTTCAATAAAGCTAAATAATTTTTTTTCATAATAAAAATATAAAGAAAACACACAACAAACTACACAAACTGCGCTTTAGGTTGGCAAGTCGAATAATAATGCAGAAGTAACATTGTTATTATTTTTAAATGGCTACTCTTTAGTTTATTTTATCATCAATCGAATAAAATTTATTTTAGAAAGCTACTAAAATTACTACAATGCGAAATCCCTTTAAAAGAAGCAGGTATATTTCGAATGTGCTTATCGGTCACGGCGGTGTTCGACGGGCACAAATATTTCTGAAACCAAAGAGTTAAAAACACACAATAATAAATCAAATATTAACTCTTTTAAAAAAATAATTTTATATCATATTCAAGTAAATCTGAAATTTTATAAATGCCTTTTACAATAGTTAAATCTTATCAGTAGACCTGACTGATTTACAAATGTCATAATAAAATATGTAATCTGTAATATTAAAGACGTAAAACTAATCAGTACCTATGATCGTGATAAAATAAAATGAAAATCTAATCTTCGAGCTTAAGAACAAAGCACACTGAAATATTAAGGCATCAAACGTATTAAAACACCTCCGTATAGTGCTGTTATTATTTTTATAGAACATTATAAGAATAGGTACACACAGTTCACCTTCCTAGCGCCAATGTTTCCCGCTGATAAATATGTAAATGTAATAACCAAATTCATATTCATACTGTTATGTTGTCTATTTTTCACGTTTAATGGCCTCGTATTACTGGGGGGATGTCGTACCCTCTGAGCCGCGAAGAAGAGATGCTGAGCTAAGCCAAAGTATCTGTCAACGCCAACCACTAAATTTATATAAAATGATACATTTATGTTGATTTTTCAATTCTCAATTTTGGAATTGTTTATCCCGTGGGTGAATAGAATTCGAACGTTTTAATTTTACTGTCCTTTTCTTTTGTGTAGTGGCTTGTTACATTTTTGATTTTTCCGTGATATTGGGATGGTGGAATATTAGCCAAGATACTGTAATTAATGCAATGTATTATATCATATGAAAGGTGATGACGGAGAGAGATTAGACAATCTCGCATGTTCTTATATACCTGCATAGTTTTTCTTGCTTAGTGCTATCTGTCTAATACAATACATCATTCGTACGTTCATTACATGAAAGAGCAAGCTTTCGAGCATTTTATTTAATGTTCGAGCTCTAATCACAATACGAAGAGAATTTTCATAAAGATATGTACAAAAAATACTTGCACATTCAATAATAGCAAAATCAACGTGTGCGGTCAATAAAATAATATACATCAAAAAAATTTGAAGAAACCAGTGATTTCGAAACTTTTTATATATATATTTTTTTAAACAGTTCTGTTAACAAAATAGTTTATTTTATTTTTAAAAAATGCTTATGTTAATTAAATGAATATCTTCATCCATAATTGCAAATTCACTTCATGGCATCATTTTAATTAATGAAAATAATGAACAAGGTTTAAAAACCAATATTTAATAAAAATTATCAAAATACATACCTAATACGATTTAAATAAATATAATTTTAATATGTATTAAGCTTGGATAAGTTTGGAGTAGATTTGTTAGCGCCTGAGGCTTCAACTCATAAACGCGCCCCCGCAATAATGTGAATTTTTTTCAACATTTTTGTGAACGCGTAAAATGGCTGTAATATTTTCCCCTTATTTTAACCATGATCATATTAGGGTGGGAAAAAAGTCTTAGTCTCGTCTTTTTGTAGGCCATGAAATTTGCGTAGCAACGATGATCAGTAGTTGCTACACTTTTTTGACTCGCTTTGTTAATAGGATATAAAAAATAGCTTAGTTTCATAAGATAAACATAATTGTTATGATCGACCAGTTTCTCAATAATTAAACCATAGGTCACAGTCATTCAAATTAGGGTACACGCAAATGGACCCCTCCATTTGCATCAAGTCATCTTCAACATTCAGGCGCTCCGTAAATGACATAATACACCCAACACAGATTATGTGTACATAATTATTAGTTATACTAGACAATATTACTAATTACTTTTATTGAGGTATGTAGATAGAATCCACGTTCCTTTTTTGACAGAATTAATATTTTGAGATAATATTAGAATTTATATCATCGGATATCATATGACGAAAAGAACTGATCGGAGTAAATAATAAAATCAAGCACAAATGGAGAACTTAAGCAGCAGTACATACACGGGTATCAGCAGATCTAGCTTCGGAAAGAAATACCCGGTGCTTATCCTGATTTCCGGACTGTTTTTTTTATATAACACCTCACAAGAGCGCCCCTGTCTGCACAGTATAAAGACAGAAATATAACGCCACCCGGGTTGTTGGGCAGGGTTCTGAGGCAGTTTAAGTTAGGGGCTGTAGAAAAGGCTATATCGCGGGTCTCGAAGAGGTCCGGATTATATGAAAGAGGAAAAACAAACTGTGGTAAATTTTTTTACCTATTAGACAAGGATTTTAGCGCATTAGTCAATCTTCTAACGAAACAAATTAAAAAACTCATTTGACTTTAATAGATTTGGGAAAATTCAAAATTCACAGGCCTAACGAAAATAAACTACAAGTTAGTTGTCTACGAGGCAAACAAGTTAGGGAACCTCTGAATTAAACCATTAGTTTAGTGATGATGGGACAGAGATGAAACCATGATTATCAAGGAATTAATTATTTTACAAGCGTGTGAAAAATCATTATAGTTTTAAGTTTTATGAAGATGATTTTTTTTTTAAATATATTTGTTTCACGAGCCTTTAAAAAAAATCCAAATGTTATTAAACCTGAAAAATTACGAATCTATCCAATAACATTATACAAATTAAAAAGTTATTTTCATACAAATCGAACACAAAATGTAGCCACGCTTTTGAAAAGGATAGTCATTCAAAGAATGATATGAATGAAATAGTCTACATTAACGGCTCGCTAAAGTATGTCCACCACTGTCCAGTGAAACCACGCTCGCTGCCTAAGTAACGAATCTTTACTCTATTAATTCATGTATATACCAATACTTAGGTGATGTCGATATATTTAATATTAACTTTGCGAATTTTGTGGATTACGTAAAAGACTTATTTAAACACTATTCCTAAATGGAAGTTATATTTTTGTAAGCCATTTAAAACGCTGTATTTTTTTTATTTATGGTTTTTTTTATTTTTAATATTTCTTTCTCATGTTTCAAAACTGTCATTAAAATTGTACAACCTACATGTAAAAGCCCTCTGGGCGTTAAATAAATAAATAAAAAAATGAAAAAAAAAATGTAAGAATCTGCCAAACATTAAAACAAATGAAATACACATTTCTAATAAAGAACTACGAACTAATAAAATAATTTTGGTACATACTTTATCGCTTGTCTAATATGATATAATCAGTTTCCATTCCGAAAATAAGAAGTTGAATAATTTTACGTACCAATGGATAGACAACAGAAATTTGTAAGTGTCGTATTCCTTTATTATTAACAGATTCTTACCGCTTTCGGATATATCATACCTGAAATCAGTCAATTCTGCTGCCCGGGCTTTGGGTTCTCTGCTGGGACTCTGTGGGGTTCCGTTATAATAATTGATCCATTATTGAACCCCATAAATGTTTCTTGTTAAAAGGTTTCCCTTAGGAATTCAAAATAGATTGACTGAATCAACAAGTTTGGTATGAGCGTAGGAATACAAACCGAGCTGACTGCATTTTTGTAAAAATCCATATGAATTTTGATGTTGTTTTTGTGAATCAATGAGTGCAAATCTTGGAAGTGGAAATTAACCTACTTCCCGACATCTGATCTAGCTGAAACTCGGCAGATAGGCTCGTTGTCGATGACAATGCATCATAAATTATACACACTCACTTGGACATGTATGCGTTTCTCTGAAATTGCAAATATTACAGCAATTAATATACGAAATAAATGTCGGTTCTACCCAATTGGGATATGGCACAGTTGTCAGCATGATTGACTCCAGTCTCTGGGGAGGAAGCAAAATTCTCGTTCAATGCTATTTTAAATTTTCTTTAAATTCACAGTGGTTAGTTAAAGAGATGGTCCTTGGGGAGGAATGTTCAACACTCATTAAAGCAAAAAAAAATGGAAATTGGCCACTATTGGCCGAATTGGCCGACTCAAGAGATAGCGCAACTAGATCGAAAATTGAAAATAGATGTATAGCAGTAAAAATTTTGATTTTTACGGGTTGGAAGTGTGAAGTGGGCGCGGCCATGTGTTTAAAGCAAGTTCAATTTGTTCTTACTTCTGGGGAAATCGATTAAACATTTACAAATGTCTATGTTCTCTCTTGAACAGATATTCAATTTCAGTACCCTGCATGGGGCCAAGAAGTCAATTTATCTTATGTTAATTGGAGACATCAGTTTTCTTGCAAATCAGTTAAATCCGTAATATATAAGCTATCTGTGGGTAAAGCAGATTAACTATGGGGGTGATTCTGAATTATGAGGGAAGAGTTTAAAAAATGAATAATTTTCGTTATTTCACAATTTACTTATTTAAAATAATATAAAGTTTATTTGCGGCACGTTCCAGAGTGGAAAATTCTGTCAGTATCGCACTAAACAACCATTCAAAATTGAAACATTGCTAGAAATGGCTTTGGCCGTGTTTGGTTACTAGACCTGAATAGTCAGGTACTTTCTCATTTTCCTTTTCCCCATCTATTCCCCTACTCATAACCTTCAGCCTTACAGCATACCCCAATTGGGGATGCCATAGTCTCACTGGCTCCAGACGGTTGGGACTCTTATGCGGTTTCTCATAAATATTCAGTTATTTTTTCACACAGCTTACTCAATTTTGATTATATGAACACATCATCTAACCGAAATTAGTGCCTTCGTGGGATTATCAGAGGAGTTGTAAAGGTTTTCTGATCAAAAATTCGTGTAATGCATTAAATTAATACACTGTTATAATTAATTATTGACGTCAAGGGTTCTGAAGTGAACATTTCCCAAAGCTGTCAAATATTTTTATTTTAACAAATTTTTACTAATTTATCTCATTTCAGGTATCGCCTAATAATTTGAATTCAACAAGTCCACTCTTTGTGGTCGCTTCTTGCTAATACTGTACACTTTCCATGAACATTGTGAAAACAGTCATCAAAGTTAAAACGGTTTAATAACTTTAAATATTTACCGATCGAAAGCGCTATTTACTATGTCGCAGCGCAGAAGCGTTTAATTTACACGGGGCGAGGTTGGCCTATATTTAAAGTCTGCTGAAAGTTGAAGTTTCTGCTAAATGAGTTCCAAACCAGCATAATTATTTTCAGCCTCCATTTTAATATACCTCAACGAAGTATTTGAGAGTTATGCGGTGGGAATCATTAGCATTTCATAATTGCTCTCTTGTTGGATGAAGATCTGTTTGTTGTTGGACCATTACTTACCTCATTTCAAATTTCCCAAGACCTTGAGTTTTAAAATTGCCTATTAGTTTTTTTTTTTTTTTTAATTTTTAAAAGAAAGACAAACACTTCCGGGTTACGAATAACCTGACAATATTTGAAAATCTCCTACTACCACCACAGTAAGTTGAAAATGTTGCTTGTGTTGTGATGGAGGACTTAGCCAGCTGAGGAATTGAACACACTACGCCTGGGTGGGACCCAAAAACGATGTCAACTGGGCCACCGACCGGTTTTTTCCATAGCGCTGTTGTCGCAGAAAAATAACCTGAAGGGCGCTTAACAAAAAAAAATTACAAATATTATTTGAAAAAACACACTTTGTTATACCACCACTATTTTATTGAAATAATAAATGACAGCCAACCAGGTGTCGCCAATTGGTTTTGAAGGTGACCGGATAAATCATCAAAATGATAATTCAGCACATCTTTAAAAAATTATATAGAGTCATGGAAAGTGATGAAACAAAAACTTTATTAACTGGGTTAAGTAGGTTAGGTTAGGTTAAAAAATAATTTTTTTCATCGTTTTAGATGACTTTATATCACTTTTTAAAAGTGTGTTGAATAGTCACTGTGTTGAGTTATCATGGAACCGGTTATGAAACATTTCAAAAATTTTTGATTGAATGGTGGTGAATAAAGAGTTATATATTTTATTTAAATTATAATGACGCCACGGAGAGATTTTGCAATTATTGAAGAAGAAATTTATTTAACACCATTCAGACATATTATTTAGATTTTCAACTAATAACTTACAGCTGAGATTTATAAGTATTGATTTAGAATGAAAATTATTAACTAGTGACTTACAAATAAGACTTACTACTGAAATTTGTGACTGACATCTAAGAATTATAGCTAGTGAATTACAATTAAGATTTCTAACTTGTGACTTATGTAAATCTAATTACATACCTATGATCAAGTAGGTCTTAATACCTAAAAAAGACCTTGTTTTCAATTTGTTGAAATATTTAGAATACTTTTTTTACTGAAATGATACAGTTAAAATCGATCGTTCTATTAATACAACTGAAGCGCTTTTGAAGTTATTTTTCAACAAAATGACGCTACAGAAATCATTTATTATTTATTATTTTATATCTTACGATGCTATGAGTTCATTAAAATCTTTGAATGTTAAATGGTTGTTGGCCATCAATATATTTAGTCACTAAAATAATAAGTTACCCTTTCTATTATGGAAGAAACTGGAGACTAGGTTCATCATCAACACAGATCAATAAAACTTTAAAAAGGATAGACTCGTGTCAAACGACTTTATATGACAATGTATTCAATGCGTATTAAAAATAATATTTTTGATGTCATCAGTTTCATCTCCACTTTATTACAAAGTAAAAAAAAATTGCAGCCAGTCTATGTAAAAATTTCAACGTTTCGATGTTTTTTTACCTTAACTCATTTCATCTTTGAGGTTGTGGGGGAGCTTTTTTAATAAGAGGAAGGAGATAACATGGATCTTGAAGAGAAACACAGATGCCGGCAGATCGTTCCACAGCCGAGCTGTTGAAATTAAGGAAGAGTCGTAGAAACGATCCATTTTCATATGCACAAATGTTGAGAAGGTGTTTGGCGTATTTTCTGACAGTTCCTCGGAGCATCTTTTTTTAGTAGAACAAGGACAATATTCCCACTTGACGCCTATGCTCTAAATCCGTTTTGTTATCATAGTGAAATGTCGTTTCTGCATGGTCAAGGATTTTTCAAGTGTGGCCACACTTGCAGCAGCAGTTGTACACTAGCATATGCAGACCCTGTACGCCCACGCTGACTTCGATAGAGCCCACCATGGCTGAGCTGGTCACTTAGAGTTACACCAAGAATATTTATCAGAAGATTAAACACAGTTTCCATCATAAAACTGCAAAAATTTACACTATCTTTGCAACACGTCGAAATAACTGTAAGGTGGTATGGAAAATTATGAAGAAAATGCAATAAGGTGACTATGTTATGATTAAAAATGGTTGTATTATTGTAGAAAGCAATAAATTTGTGGTTTGAAATATTTAATAAAAATAAAACAGTTATTTGTTTAAAACCACGATTTTTTTATTAATTTACTGACCGACCGGTTTTGTTGAGATCAAACATCAGGTGCAAATTAATACTGGAGTATTAATTAGCAGTATTGATTTGCACCCTGACGATGTTTGAGCTAAACGAAACCGGTTGGTCAATAAATTAATAAGAAATCGTGGTTTTAAACAAAAAACTGTTTTATTTTTATTAAAAATGGTTATTATCAATGATTTCTTCCGGCACGAGACGAAATATGACTAAAGTGTTTCTTGCTTACTAAATTTCCTTTCTCTGCTGTTAAATATACAAATCTGCTTATTGAAGATAGCACAAATGTTTACCTTTCGTTCCTCTCATCCTCTCACGCTGTTACATCCCCTAATCCTAATTCATAATCATTTTCACCTCTGAGAATATTCTCTATCATTAAATGGCACAGTTGTAAAATTCTAGGTGTTAAAAAATGTGTTAATAAATCGTTGATTACTGTTGTTGAAGTCGCATTTTTCATGAGTCATTGGTTGTTAAATGGCTGAGATTGTTAATGTTCTGCGAACAATCTCTCGGCACATATTAAATTATAGCGCGGCGTTATGGTTCATGCCCCATTTCCGTATGTTACGACCTCATATAGATTTTCGTAACGGTACTCTCCTACAGCCTAGGTACCTTTACCACGATTGCACAGGGTTGGCAGTATTTTGACGTAAAATAAGTTAGCAAATACAGACTTTAGATGACAAACAAATCTAACATAATATATAATTATGTCTCTTTTGTTTTATTATATATATTTTTTTTTTTACCCAAAATTGTAATTGAATATATTAATTATGTCAGATTGATGAATCAATTGTATTTAATAACGCTGTCTGACTGGAGAATTATGTCAGACCTAGTTGTGTTAACTTAACGTTAACTTAATTGACAGTCCTGCCATCGTTGCACCTATTAAATTCCTTATGCCGACTTCCTAGTCGGAGACATAAGATAAAATTTAATATCATTCTGCAATAAATAAACAATCAACTATAAGACACACTCACTTACTTATTAATAGGATGCATGATGGGTAACAAGTTTGAGGGTTCATTGTCATATTGACTGACTTCATTTATAGAATTAAGCGTAATCTATACCAGCACTTTTTCGAATCCTACAAATTATAGTAGAGATGGTAATGTAGTTAAAGTGATTTGTCTTATATGTAGTATTGTTCTAGTATTTTTTTATATTATTCTTTGTTACTGTTACATGTTTTATTAATATTTTTTCATATTCAGTTTATCATTTCAATGTTATTTCATGCTTTAAAAACGTTGTGTACAATATTCGATACCTCACTAGGTATATTCTGTTCTTAAAATCCATTTAAAGGCCTGGCTGTGCGTGAAAAGCATATTCAATATAATTATTATATAATTTAAAAGTCTCAGAATCGCCCCGTTGAAAGACAACCATTCAGAATCTAAACATAAATCAAAATCATAAAATCAAGAAGAACAAAAGAAGTGAATTGTTGGCGTGCTTCGTGATCAAAATATTTGCCTAATCAAGGCTTAAATTTCCAATACAAAACTGTGTTTACAAAATCCAAATAGGATGGAGATCTAGCACTGTGAGATAAGTGAGATGGAGCACTGGGCTATTTGGCCAAATATCTGTCATTTCCAATTTGTATGGAAGGCACTTATAGTTTTCTTTTTTATTACATGCTTGAAACCGTGTTTATTGACTAGATCGAAATAGCTACAAGAAAGACATACAAATACCAATATTGTATAGGACGTATAGGTGATTCAACCCAATATTGGTTTTGTATGCCTTTATTGAAATAATTGAGTTTTATACGGACAAAACTTTAATATTTTTAAGCATAACTTTCACAAAGGTAATCTTCATAAAATAATTAAAATATTTTAAAAAACAAACCATTTTGATTTTCCGCTAAAATGACATGTTCGTTTTTGTTTGTGAATATGGCGTTGTTGACGTCACACCTGCCAACTTCGGTGACAGCCGTCTTACCTGCCAGTAGCGTTTACGACGTTATAATTACAATGTGGCCATTGTTTTTTATTTGAGTTCTTTAACATCAAAAATAATTAATAAAACATTAAAATTATACACTTTTAGTACGAAAAATAAACTTCCACACATTTTTTATGGGATTCATAGTTTGTGTAAATACCCCATTAGCAATGAGTTTCATTTAGGGTAGTAATAAATGAGGCTTTAATATAATGGCAAATGTTTCATTGACTTATTGTTCGCCTGTATCTGAGTTAATAAGTGACGATGTGACGGTAAGCAGATATACATTTCCAGGTGCATTTTATCAATTTGGGAGGCGAGTATGGGTACCGCCGCCCCAGGAGCCATTAATTGGATAACCAACACCCTTGCTATAGGCCACCCCAAATGGTTTGCAACGTTTGATGACTTAGCAGGAGTACCCGGTTTCATGGGGTGAGGTTTGTATAGGTCTTGGCGACCCACAGATTCCTACCTACCCATCTTACCTTTTTTCCTTCCTAGAATTTAATTTCCTTCCTTTTCATAAAAGGACCCTCCACACAGCATTCCCAAAGATGACATAAGCCTCACAAGTGAAGCTAATGACAAAAAAAACACATTATTTGAAAATTGGCAACAACCAATATTTCGCAAAGGCCCGTGCTAGGCCAAAAGCTCACTGTTCTACTTCAAATAAAGCTACATATCCGTACAATGTGGACATGACTGCAGTTGACAGGGGGTGTGACGAGCAAACGTCCAACGCTGGACCATGTTAATTTATCAATCGATGACAAGTCTTTGTGACCGGTCACCTTTATTTAAAGGTAAACAATTCACCGAGGATACACTGCAGGTTATTTATTACACGATAATATAAACGTTGTATTTCCGTGTTTCTCTTCATGACAGGGAGTATGCAGAGAAAATTCAGTCGAAGTCACAATCAATCATCGTACCCAATCTCACAACGCACATTTATGTCAAATTCAAAACTTCTAAAAATTACCGTAGTCTTAAATTTTGTAGATACCAGTCCATAAATGGCCAAACTAGAATACACTAGAAGTTTTAAATAATGTGCTTTAAACAGTCTTAGGATGGGTCGTTTCAGAGAATTTGAACAATTCTGCAAATTTCAAAGATAATTTTCAAGTTCTGTAAATGATTTTTTGAACAACTCGTCCTTAGGATAGGTTGTTTCGTAGAATTTGAACAATTCATCATATTTCAACGTTCCTTTTCGGTTTCTGTTGAAGCCCTATTGAAGTTCTGTTTTTATATCATTAAAGGTTAGTTACTTGATAGAACTGAAATAATAACAGAATTTGAAAAGAACTTTTACAGAACTTGAAAATTAAGTTTGAAATTTGAAGAACTGTTCAAATTCTCTGTATTAGTGTCGTACTCTCCCATATCTCATTAAATGTAGTACCAAAAGGTAGAATGAATACAATTCAGCTTTATTAACGAACAACACGGTCAAGTATTTTGTGGTATATTTCACATGCGTCGGGTTCTAATCCCGGTTTTGCGGATCCAATCCTCTGATCCTTCAACATCGCACAAGCAAAATTTTCCGCATGTAATGATGAAAGTAGAAGGATTAAAAATATTTTAAGGTTGTTCGCAACCCGGGAATGTTTGTCGTTTTGAGTTTCTTAACAAAAAAAGTTTCTAATACGTCTTACATAACTTAAACAAAATGAATCTGACTTTGAATAATAACTCTTTTAAGTAGTTGTACTAATCAATCTTGCTTAGCGTAGATTTGTTTAGTGGGAAATCAACCCTAGTCGACAATATCACGCGATGCTACACAGAGCAGTTAGGTTATTTTAAAGCATAATCGTTATACTGTAACATGATAAACGTTTAGTTTCGTGGGTCATTTCGGCTAACAAATCCCGATGTTTACGACCTTTGTTCACGGTTATTTTAGCTAAATATATTAAACTATTTAATATCACACAAAATTGACCTTTGCGCTCAATATAGTAGCGACCCCTGGAATTATCGGTTTCGCACATTAAATAAGAGTATAAAATTGCTACAATGGATATTCTATATTTTTTATAAATCTCTTCAAAACATTATAAAGCTGTCTTCTAAAACAGCAAAAACTGCTGAATTGAGTTCTTGTGTCATGAAATTTAAATATATTTTTTTCTCTAATTTCTTGTCAACTTAGCAATTTTCAGCTCCAATCATTAACCTTAGAATTTTAACCTTTTTAACAATAGATAAATAGTTCGGGACTAAATGTATATTTTTTCGTTTTTATAATGAAATAATTTATCGAGTAAAATTGTAAAATCGAATCGTTAGACAATATAAGACAATATTAGCCACTGTAGAACGAAAAAATGGTACAAAAAAGACAGAAAAAGCGACCGAATCTTTTCTGTTATTTCTGTTTCATGTGTTTCGTTTGAGAATTGTTAACATTGTCTTTAATGATTAAATATTATTTTTTAATTAAATCCAACAATTTATTTTTAACCACGAGATTTTATTATTTACACATCAACCGGTTTCGCTTAGATCAAGCTTAGTCAGGATATAAATAATAACTGTTATTATTATTTTAATTAAAAATATAATGTCTAACCACAAAGTAATTTGTTCCTAAGAAAAGAAAAGATTTTAGATTTTTTCAATATACCTAATTTAATTATATTTATTTATTTGTAATATTCACGTCTTTCGTTTTTCACTTAATGTAACTTATAGTATACGACATAAACTATAATAATAGATTTAATTGCGCAGTAAAATAGAGCTCTTACGAACGTTTAAAACAGTAAAGAATATTAAATAGAAGATAAGATTAAAATGTGCAAACAACAAAGCAAAATGAGATCCTGTTTAAGTAATACAATATTGGAATGTCAAAAAATATTTACTCACATGTGTAACTAACTTAAGATGAGGTACACAGCAAATGCTTATGGAAAGATATATGATTATGTTCAAAAGAAAATGTATTCAAAAAAGAAACTAATAAAGACGTAATACTATGAATAAATAAATTTTAGACTGAACAACAAAAAGTTAAAATAATAAAGTTTTATCTAAAATAAATTTTCAAATACAATTAAATTTTTGATTTTAAAGGAGTTCAGATACACTGTACTGACCTTCCAATAACGTTCACGCCACAACCAAAACAAATATCACGCAAAACAAAAAAAAATACAGGCTAGTGTAGAGTAACTTCAGCGGCAGTAGCAAAAGGCACTTTACATCTTATTAATTATTTAAAATAATTACTCTCAGTAAACAATAAGCCCATACCTAGAATTGCGTGTGCATTCTAGCAACTCGCTGCTATAACTACAATTTTATTACACAAACCTCTCCAAGGTAGACGAAATATATTTGTCAAAAATTGTGTCTAGAACATTCGGCTTCTATCATAAACATTTCTTTAATCTCTGTCCCTAAAAATATCTGCTTCTAGCCTCCGTGGGGTAAGAAAGGATAATAAAATTTAAGAAACAAAAAATGTTATTTAGTACTCGCATTAAGAACTCTTTGTATAATGTCACAAAAATGATATCAGACAGATATCATTTTTGAAACGTTGCTTGAAATGGCTTTAGCCGTGTTTGGTGACCAGATCTGAATAGCCAGGTACTTCCCCACCTTCCTCTTCCCCATCTCCCTCCCCTCCCCAATACCCTCAGCCTCACAACATACCCCAATTGGGGATGCCATAGTCTCACTGGCTCCAGACGGGAGCAGTTGGGACTCTTGTGCGGTAATACTGTAAAAAAAAAAAAAGATAAAGGTCCAGAAAATTGTTTACCCCTATGAATGCGTGCAAATGGGTGGTTTCAAAAAAACAAACTAAAAATATAAATTACCTTTTTAATGTGAACTTTAACGAAAATTCATGTTAACTTTTGAATGTTAGACACATTGAAAAATAAGATAATATTAAAAATTCTAAACGAAACAATTCAAGAAACGTAATATAAAAAGGTACCAGTCTCAACTGGTAATTGAACCCTGGACCTCTGTCTTACCGGAACAATTTGACTAATTATCTATATTGAGACATAATTATTTTCCGCAATATTAATGTATCTCATAATTCAATTCTAGAATTATAAACTTTATACTCAATTCCCATATTTTGTTGGCTGCTGCTAAAATAATGTTAATTCTGTTTCGCGTTTCGTTTTGATTTATTAACATTGTCTTCTTCTTAAACCATCAAACATTATTTTAATTTTATGAAACAGGCGCGATACCCAAACCTTACTCATACAAGTGCATGACAAATAAGATGGGTAATAGGTAGAATACAAAGGATTAGTGGATGGGGATCTACCTCATGAAGCAGCTCGTTAAAACACAAAAAGTTATTATAAAAATAATCCTGAAAGTACCCGTAAGAACTCCATCAAAAGAAAAACATTAGTGTTTTCAGTATTATAAAAATCTACTCAAAAAATGTTTTTTTTCATTTGCCCCACACAGGAGGCTATGAGGAAAATATTATTTCATTCTGTATATGTCATTTAAGGAAAAAGAGAGGGTAGGAATCTGGGGGTGAGTGTGTCCAGGAGTGACGGTCGAGAGATTCCAAATGAAGACTTCAAAAAGTGTCTCCCTCAACTGGCCTCACCCGATATCACCTGTTACTCAGCAGGTCGCATCCGTCGTCAAGACTGGGACTAACCTTGCTCCTTCTAGCTTACTGACCAACATACTGCAAGTATTAACTTACTCAAACTTCTGAACATCCCAAAATAAAATACATCTTTTGGCCAAAAAAACCATAATATCGTTACGAATAGTAAAATGGAAAATCATTTTTTTGTAAGAGTACTTTAAAAAAATTTGCTTTATTAACTTCTCACAACTCTTGTTTTTTCTGTATTTAAAAAAATAAAATGTAGATATCTCAAAATCATTTCCATTACAATTTAATGGTCTAGCAGTAGACCATCCATTTGTTTTTGGAACATGATAAAGGAAGCAGCTACAATCAGAAGAAGAGAGTGGTGCATTGTCGATAGACATTGCCGTGAAAATAAATTTACCAACAAATTGATTATATTGTTTATTTTTTTTAAACGTATTTATAAAATATTTTTCATTTAACTGTGTGAAGTCTGTCTAGTCTGTTTTAAAATCTATGCACACTGTTCATTGAACTCTCTTTTTAATTCGTTCTCATATGTAAAAATAAGTTTCTTTTTTATTATGAATGTTAAATAATGTTGATTTTCTCAAATTGAGTTTTTTTAGTCATTGGGAATAATATATTATAAATAGTATTGTCAATATTTTGTTATATAAATTATCATAAAATAAATAAATAAAATATCCCATTATTGTGTGGTAAGCTTTAATACATAAAACGCATTTCATCCCAGTTGTTGATTTTCTTTATGTTAATGTTAATTAGGAATAAAATTTTTGGTGTATCAACTGATGCATGCATTAATTTTTACATGCAACATTTATACAAGCAACATTTTCCGCTTACTGTGGTGGTAGTAGGAGATTTTAAAATATTGTCAGGTTATTCGTAACCTGGGAATGTTTGTCTTTCTTTAAAAAAAATTGAAAAAATGTGTAGAAGCATTGCACAAATGCTACAATGATTTGTATAATGAATAACCTTCAATTTTTTCCAACAAATTGAAAATTTATTAGTAACAATCTGTGTCCCGCTACACGTTGCTATAACTCAGTCTAGACAGAATAGACTCTACAGTGAGGATAGAGAAACAAAAGCGCGTGTTGTTTTTACTTCCAACAGATGGCCCTGATTTTCAAAAAAAGCATGTCACATTCGACATACTCGTATGTATAATCTTTCGTAGATTTACGATTTGACAAATGAAACATATAAACATGTAAAACGTATAGTTTGAAAAAATTTAGTGTATGAAAAAAACTAAGTTAAGTTATGTTTGTACAGGTGTACGGTGTATGGTAACCACGCAACTACATCATAAATTAATGTATTTAATATCTGGCTCTGACGCTCCATATTTTTTGTAGATTTAAGTGCAAAAGTTTGGCGATTTTGTAATAAGGTCGAAGACATGAAACTCAATATCATTAAATAATACCAAGACTTTCATATTCGAATTTAATACTGTTGACTTTGGGCGATAAAGCAGAATATTTATGAAAGAACAGCCTTCGGATTTACAAGGCAATCATCCCTCGCCGGAGGCTCTGAATACCATAAGGGATGCTTCCGGTATAAAGTATTAGGGGTGGAGGAGTGGGTGGATTCAAATTTGACGATTCGCTGGCTAAAAGTTTCGCCCCAGGAGAGTTCCTCGATGTCTTAGTAATGAATCTAGCCAACTTTTTTGAACTGTCTTTAAACCTTATTTATAATGCAAGTATTATTTAAGTGTATCTACACACTTAGTATTGCCATGGTGAAATACCAACATTCAGAAACGAAACTAAACTTGCTTAACATATCTTTAGTAACCGTATTTAAATGGACTCTTTTCAACCTTCATCTGCTCATCTTCTACCCACCCCAATCAGCCTCATAAAAGACTTTAATGGAGAAGCCACGGTCCCAATGGATTCGGGAATTTGGATTCTACTGTGATTTTTACAAAAAAAGGTTTTACATTGGTGAATATGAACTTTCTTATGAAAAATAACAAGTTTTATTGTAAGTAATACTTTAGAGGGTGCATATGGTTTTTGTGATATTTCACCCTCCATGCTAGGGATGACCCTGTGTTATGGCGGGTGAATTTTACAGTTTGAACAGAATCTATACATTACTATGGTATGAAAAAGAAAAATAAGAAAAATGATGAAAAGCTAGTTTGGGTTGCAAGAGAATGGAGAAGTTAGAGAATCATAAGAAGATTATAAGATATCACTCTAAAGAATGGTTAAAATTAAGCTGTTTTCCGGGCGATGGAGTTGCACTACCGTATTATTAATATTAATGTGGTGAACGTATGTCTGTCGGTATGAAAGAGACAGGCATATCTGAGTGAGACAGCATGACCGAGACGTATAAAAAGGCGTGTCTGTTGTAACTCGTCCTCTCTTTGCAACAACATCTCGAATACTGTACATTAGTAATAACACTAAATAAACCAAATAGTATGGAGTATCCAAACGATTATTATTTACATCTTATCTGAGTGATCGACACGGTAGATCACCACAGTTGGCGCAGCCGGTAGGATGCTGAACGGCCGCAAAATTCTTCCTGGAGGAAGAACCGTAGCCGCAGCTGAAAGAACTACAGTTGGAGCAGCCGAAAAAGGAATCTGAACAGCTATTAAATTCTTCCTGGAGGAAGAACTACAGTTGGAGCAGCCGAAAAAGGAAGCTGATCAGCCATTAAATTCTTCCTGGAGGAAGAACCACAGTAGGCGCAGCTGAAAGAACCATAGTTTGGTTATAATCCCACCGAGCACCGCGGAAGGGATTATTGTCGCATAAAAAATAAAATAATTTGGGGGCAGCTTCACGGACAGTATCGGACATTGAAGGAGCATCAAGGCAAGGAACTGGTGAGGAGATTCAAGGCGCTGAGCTCAAGGAATCAGCAGCCGAGAAACCGGATGAAAAACGGATCCAGGCAGCTTGTACGGGGACCCGACACGGGAAGGCGTGGCGGTGGTGACCGGACGAGAAGGACGACCAGGAATCCGGACGGAGCCAGAAGACGGTCGGACGCGGAAGGGCGGCGATCGGCGGCAGCATCAATCATCAGATTCGTGAGTTGAGTGCTGTTTGTTGTTGTTTTTTCTGATTATTGGTAATCTGTGTGGAAATGGAGGGAGTGGGTTTACCCAGGTTTTGTCACCTTAGGGACGGGCTGGAGACGTTCGTGCTACAGTTTGAGCAGTTGATCCTCGTCAATGATGACAAATTTAAATCCGAGGATAAAAAGAGGGCGGTTCTAATATCCCACCTACACACAGACACGATTAATCTACTGATAGATTTATGTTTTCCAAAAAAAATAACAGAATTATCGGTTGAAAATATATTTTTGTTATTAGGAAACCACATTGGTGTTTCAAAGAATGTGTTTAAGGAACGTGGAAATTTTTTTGCGGCGAAACAAAAAGTTGGGGAATCTATAAATGATTATATAGCTAGGTTACGTTGTCTAACAAGATTCTGCAAATTTGAAAGCAGACTGGAAGAAAACTTAAAAGATATTTTTGTGACTGGTTTATTAGAAGGTCGTATTAAAGAAAAAATGTTTTTAGATGCAGAGAAGCTGACTTTAAAAAGTACATTAGAGTGCGCATCGGGAATGGATTCATTTCATAAAAATATTACGTGTATTAAATCCGAGAGTGTCGGGCTCATTTCTAGAAGTAAGAAAAATTTTAATAGTAGTGCAGGTAGGAATTATTCTACTTCACCGGCGCGGGCGAAAGACAAAAATGTTACAATTCCCAGAAAGAAATCAGTAGAACGTATACAACAGTTGAAGTGCAAATATTGTAATTTAAATAATCATGATTCCAGTAATTGTAGATTAAAAAACGTGACGTGTTTTAATTGCAAAAACAAGGGACATTTTAGTAAAAATTGTCGCGAAAAAAAACGGGAGGAAGTTTCATCTGTGTTTGTGAATTCAAGTGAAATAAATTCAAGGTTAACAAGAAATACCGATCCCATTTATTTATCGTTAAAAGTTAATAACGGTATCATCATAAAAGGATTATTTGACACGGGTGCAGGAATATCGATCCTATCGGATAAAGATTATTGGGAACATTTTAAAGATGTACAATTGAAGCCGAAGAATTTAACCCTGAAGGGTTACAATAATTGTAAGTTACAGTTACTTGGATGTTTAATTTTGTCAATTAATTTCAATGGTATTACTAAAATAATGGAATTTTGTGTTGTAAAGGATGGTTCAACCACTGTGCTAGGTAGAGACTTCGTAAAAGAATTTAACATTGGTTTTACGGGTTTCGAGACGGTTTCTTCACAGTTGAAAAGTGAAATACTCACGCATAATATTCACGACGTAAACAATAATAGTGTCGATACGTTAGTGCGTAAATATCCGGAGGTATTTTCAAGTAAACTAGGTAGATTCAATAAATTTAAAGTTCATTTAAAATTGAAAGAAAATGCAGAACCGAAATTCTGCAATCCGAGAAGTATTCCTTTCGCTTTGAAAGCGAAAGTTGAAACGGAATTGAACCGTTTACAGGAAGAGGGAATTTTAGTTCCGATTAGTTATAGCAAGTTTGCATCTCCTATCGTGCCCGTAGTTAAAAGCGATGGAAGCATTAGAATTTGCGGGGATTATAAATGTACTGTGAACCCACAATTGATTGTTGACAAATATCCCATGCCGAAGATAGAAGTTTTATTATCACAAATTTCGGGCGGAATAATATTTTCAAAAATTGATTTACGTCAAGCTTATTTACAGTTGGAACTAGACGAAGAAAGTATGGAATATACTACGATTTCTACACATTTAGGATTATTTAAATTCACTAGGCTAGTGTTTGGGATTAACAGTGCACCGGCAATATTTTGTAGAACTATAGCTTCATGTCTACAAGGTTTGAAGAAAACAGCGGTTTTCCTGGATGATATTATGGTTACAGGAGAAACGATAGAGGAACATAATGCTAATTTAAATGCAGTTCTTAATAGGTTAAAAGATTGCGGTTTGTGCGTAAATATTCAAAAGTGCAATTTTAACGCTTCATCGGTATGTTTCTTAGGGTTTGAAATCTCGAAGGAAGGGATTAAACCTATGGAAGATAAAACGAACGCAATTAGTAAAGTCGCGCAACCAAAAGATTTATCAGAGCTACGCAGTTTTTTAGGAATGGTAAATTTTTACCGATCTTTTGTGCCAAATATGTCTATGTTATTAGATCCTTTGCACAAATTATTGAAAAAAAATACGAATTTTGATTTTAATCAAGATTGCGTAAAAGTTTTTAATAAAATAAAATTAATTTTATGTGATAATCGAGTGTTAGCACATTACGATCCAAATGTTACTTTGAAGGTAGTTACGGACGCCTCAACGAAAGGTTTGGGTGCAACATTGTTACATGTGTATGAAAATAATTTACAAAGACCTATTTCTTTTGTTTCTCGTAAACTGACAGAAGCGGAAAAGAAATATTCAATTTTAGACCTCGAGGCTTGTGCAATTGTGTTTGCTTTTAAGAAGTTTTTCGAGTACATTTACGGAAGGGAATTCATTCTAGAAATAGATAATGAACCTTTATGTAGAATTTTTGGTGAAAAAAAAGGAATTCCTGTTTTAACTTGTAATAGATTACAACGTTATGGTGTAATTCTCTCATCTTTCAATTATAAAGTTCAATACGTAAAATCAACATTAAATTGTTCGGATTACTTATCTCGCGTACCTGTAGGAGATCCTGTTGAGGAAAATAATAACTTTGATTCAAGAATTTTGTGTTTATTCAAAAATAATAGCGAGATACCAATAGATGTTGAGGAAGTTAAAGCAGAATCTAATACGGATAAATTATTATTAGAGATAAAAAATTATCTTAGAACAGGGTGGCCAAATAAAGTCAATAAGGATGATTGCAAATGGATTTATTGGATAAAAAGGAACGATTTATCAATAATTGATGATTGTATTTTCTGGAACCATAGGTTAGTAATTCCAATAAGTTTAAGGGATAAGATATTAAGCTTATTGCATAGATCTCATCTAGGGATTGCCAAGATGAAAGGGCTAGCTAGAGGCTATTTTTGGTGGCCAGGGATTGACAGTCAAATTGAATTTTTAGTTAGAGAGTGCGGAATTTGTGCGGAAATTCAACCATCACAACCCAAGAGTGAGTTAACTCCATGGCCGATAACGGAAGAAATTTGGAGTAGGGTTCATATAGATTACGTAGGGCCTATCGGAAATAAATATTTTTTGGTAATCATAGATTCAACCTCAAAATGGTTGGATTGCGTGGAAGTAAATTCACCTAACTCAGATAATACCATTAAAATCTTAAAGAGATTATTCAGTTATTTCGGTAGTGTACAAACCTTAGTTTCTGATAATGGAGCAGCATTCATGTCAGCAGACTTTAAACAGTTTTGCGAGAGAAATGGCATTAAACATTTAACAACACCTATAAATCATCCTCAATCAAATGGATTGGCAGAGAATGCAGTCAAAACGTGTAAAAATTTTTTAAAGAAAATATTGTTAGAAAAAAAATTTCAGTCAGGTTATAATGAGAAGTTAGAATGTTTTCTCATAGATTATAGGAATGCACCACACTGTACAACAGGGTTAGAGCCAGCAGTTGTAATGTTTGGTAGAAGGTTAAGGTCAAATTTGAATAATTTTATACCTAAAGGGGGGAAGGTAAAGGAAAATGTGATTGATAAAGATACCAAAATGAAAATGTCAAAATGTCAGGAAAATCAGAAATTCTATTATAAAAGGAATAACAAAGTATCTACGAATTTTAAGATTAATCAGAAAGTTATGGTTAGGGATTTTAGAGACCAAAACAATGATAAGTGGGTACCAGGGAAAGTACATAAACGTTTGGGAAATAAACTATATTTAATTGAGGTTAAATTGAATGATAAAATCATGTACTGGAAAAGACATTTTGATCAATTATCCAAACTGTGTGTATCATGGGAAAAGAACCCTAGTATTTTAATCCCTGAGTCTGAGACGAGGAGGCTATCGTTCGATGAGTACGATGTCTCCGACTTTGTTTCGGATGACAATCTAACGGGTGACCCTCTTTTTCCTTCCAGCTCCAGTGAACCCGTGGCGTCAACGTCGGGGAACTGGAAGGAGCGCCTTCGACCAAGGACAGAGAAATCAAAATAAGCAGCAGTCAACTCTCCGAATCAACATGGTTATAAATAAAAAAGAAAATGTTGTAAAATAATAATTAAATATGTGTATGTATGTTTTATAATTATTATTATGATAATCATGTTGTGTTACTGTCTGCTGATTTAAGTGTGGAGGGATGTGGTGAACGTATGTCTGTCGGTATGAAAGAGACAGGCATATCTGAGTGAGACAGCATGACCGAGACGTATAAAAAGGCGTGTCTGTTGTAACTCGTCCTCTCTTTGCAACAACATCTCGAATACTGTACATTAGTAATAACACTAAATAAACCAAATAGTATGGAGTATCCAAACGATTATTATTTACATCTTATCTGAGTGATCGACACGGTAGATCACCACAATTAACTACTATACATAAATTTAAACTTAAATTCATTGATTTTAACTTAAAATCAATACTTTTCAGAACAATTTCAGATGAAATTACATAATGATATTTTATGGACACACGTAATAGGTACTAAAACTATGTAATAACAAAAAATATTCTTAACTGTATCTTATTGTACTGTGTAGGTCTTAATAAATAAATTAATTAATTTAAATCATATAAATATCAAATTCTCAAAATAATTTATTTTTTTGCACGCTCGTTTCCGAAACTCGATGGTCTTAAACTTATATAAAGTGGAGCAAACAAAGACAAATATTAAAATATAAAACACTCGTTTACTTAATCTGAAAAACGTGCTTTTTATACATTCTGATAAATAACATTCAGCATAGCACGAGTGAAATTAAGCTCAAACGCGTAGGAAATAATGAAATACCAGATACATCATGTAATATGGTTACATAAAACAATGTAATCCTGGCTCTTCGTGACCTGGATTAGCAGATCACTCCCACAACCCTCCGTACATCCGTCACAGAGCACACCCCTAAATAAGGGTAGCTATGATAATATATCTCTAATTTCGGAATACAAGCAAAACCTACTGTTTCTGTTTGAGGTCAAATGAGATAAAGCAAAAGGTTAAATAGTAATATTACAACACGGAGAGCAGAAATGCTTTGGGGTGATTTTGGAAGCTGAAGTATTCGTAAAAGCTAAAGTAAAATTTAAGAAATGCAAACTTTATAAATAGAACACAGACGTCAAATAGTAAATGTTAATTGTTCTCTCTTACTTCATATAGCATCATGAAATCCATACTGTTACTGTTAAATCCAGACTGTTATTGTTAAATCCATACTGTTACAGTTAAATTCATACTGTTACTCTTAAATCCATACTGTTACTGTTAAAAACATACGATAATGCATTAAGTCTTTTTCTTGCGTCCCCGACTTCCACCATGCACTACCGTACACCATATTTTTACTATTAAAAAAACTCCTTTATACCGACTTATATTCAATCCCGTATCTCATTCCAGTGCAGAAATGATGCGAAGTCTTCCTTGAGCGTCCTCGACTTCTTTTACCATTCAAAATCACTCTCTAAACACACCTGATACTAATAAGAACACACTTCGAAATTTTCAGCGGAATCAGTTTGGTAATTTTTGAGTCTACACGGAACAAAAACAAACATTATAGATATCATGAAAAAGAACACAAATTATCATTTTCAAGTACCTACAAAAAATGCAGGTATAAACCTTTTTTTATTTTTAAATCTGATTCTGAATCTCACATTCCTTAATTACAAGTTTTTTGCAATAAACCGTGTTAAAGGAAATACAGAATTGAATTGCTTCTGTGCGAGTATTTGAATTTAAGTTTCTTTGAACATATAAGATTTAAAAAAAATAAAAGGACTTTTTCAAAATTAGCAGAACATCTCTTAGTGAATAATCACGTTCTGCTTGACAACAACGAGCTTAAACCCTTACAATTAGAAAGAAAGGGCCTTAGATTAAATTTACTTGAATAGTTAGAACTCAATAAACGAACCAATGACCCTAATATAACATTTATTAATAAAGTAAGGAAAATTATCTAAGCTCCAATTATAAGTATGCAGCAGTGCAGCAATTACGTCATTATTGAACAATTAAGATTACATTAATGTTGGGAAAACAGTTTTCAAAATACCCCACAGAATAAGAAATTTATTGTCACATTACTTTATTAGTAAATCAGTTTAACCGGTAATAAATCATTTTAGACATAATAAGATTTCAATTGGGAGGGGGTTACATAGAAACATATAATAAAGTCGTCCAAACGTGGTTATAACTACAGTTTAAAAATGGCCTTGAAATCCGAAACAGCTGTAACAACAATAAAAACCAAAATACTTGCAGAACTTAATAATAATATTATTAAATTTGATCTACATTGAATAAATCAAATGGAGTTCTACGAATTAAACACAAAAACAATTAATAAGTTTCTTTAGATGATTCGATCAAAAGTAAGACGACCTTCAAGTGTTTTTTTTTTAATTTATATCCAGGATAAAGTCATTCTAAGAACAAAAGAAGTAGCAAAAGTATCTCATTGGAAATCTTAAAATTTGAAGCTTCCTTTACACCAGTGTAAATCATTTAAACGCTTTTAAAGCTAAAGATAATCTGCATTCAAAATTGAATGGAGACGATTTAACCCGAGAGACGTGGAAATTTGACTTTCAAATTTCATATTTTTACATTCAAATTGGGATTACCTATAGACTCGGGAATTCGCCCTAAGAAAATCGAAGCTGCACATTGTTGGGCAACTTCTTCCCCTGCGTTGGCGAAACAGAGTAAACAGTTTTGATTTGCGATACGAGAATGGCAACGTCGCGTCGCGCAAAAAAATATTCGCAGATCTTGAACATTGGTGTAAGAATAGATAGATAGCAAAAAAACTTCCATGACTCAACTTGCATAAACGAAAACAGTAATTATTTTTTAGTATTCGTCGATGTCCTGACTTTATTTACTTACTTCACAAAAAAATTTATATGTACAATACACTAAAATGATGTTAAATAATATACCCATATATCATATCTCCATGGCTATTCGAAGTGAGTCTAACAGTTTTAGAGTTTGTTATGCAGGTCTATGTTAGAACACAATTAATTTTCAAAATGTGGATGACTGTTTTAAAAGCATTGTGGCTTCAAAATTCACTGGATTTTCCATCCTTTACACAGATGGTTCCAAATTTGAAAATAAAAATTGTGGAGCATCGATATATAGTCCAGAATTCAACATCAATCTCACTTATAAATTACCGAAAGAAGTTTCCATATTTACAGCTGAATGCTTTGCAATTGAACAAGCGCTAAATCAAATCCAGGTTCTCAACATTCATCGAGCCTTACTATGTACTGATTTGCTAAGTGCTCTAACTAAAATTATGTCAAATATTCTATGTTATCCGGAAGACAATACTATATGTAAAATAAAAAATCTTCTCAATTCTCTAAGTGAATCTGGGTTTGAGACGATATTGGCTTGGGTCCCTGCCCATTTGGGTATCGAGGGTAATGAGATGGCCGATTCTCTCGCCAAATCTGGTTCAGATTCCGGAACTATCCCACTAAATTTTAGAATTCCTATCTCCGATGTCTTCCCGATTCTTAAATCCAACATGACTCGTGCCTGGGAAGAAAATTGGGCAGTCTCCAAAATAAGAACTGGATCTTTCTATGCTGGAATTCAAAACCATATCCCTGCTAAGCCATGGTTTCACGGTAAAAAACTTTCAAAACGATTCATTTCATGTATTTCGAGAATGAGAATTGGTCACTGCTCAATTGCATCTCACTTGGCTAGAATTAGAGTTTTGGATGATCCGGTCAGCCAGTGCGGTGTGGAAGAGGAAACCCTCGACCACGTTTTCTTTAACTGTAAAAACCATTCATCTTTCAAGAACATATACCGCCGGCTTATTAAAATAACACACCAGTCCCCCCTTAACATTTCATACCTTTTATCTCTTAACAATTCTCGTGTTCATACAGCTTTATGTAAGTTTATTAACCTGAATGAATTCAACATTTAATTTGTTTTAGTGATCTAAATGAGTCCAATATTTATTTTTTTTTATTATTTTCCCAATAGATTAACCGAATTTTTTTATCCACTTTAACTGTTACCGGCACGAAGCACTCTTTTCAGGGTGAAATGCCTAAAACCAAAAAAAAAAAAACACAATTAATTAAATATGTTTTTTTTTGCACACCCTTATACAAATATTAACTAATTTTCATCATGGTTTAGAAGGTTAAAGTAAAAATATTTTTACCGCCACTTCATAAGGAAAATAAATGACTTAATACAACACCGATGACGTTATTGTGTAATAAATAATCGTGTTTTACGACATTTTTAATCATTAAAGTAGTCACTCCATCGAACCAAAATATTTTCTATCTTAGAACCAATACCAATGCCAAAGTGCATCCAATCTAGTATTTTCCATGACAATGGCATTCGATCTTTGAAAACGGGATATAGTATATATTTTATCCATGTCTCCAAATAGTTTCGCTGGTTTGATAAATAATATATGCGCGTCGTTCTCTCGCAAGAATGTGGGAATGAAATAATAGTCTGGATTTGCATAGAGTATTTTACCCCTGACAATGGAATGTGGGGGAGAATACTGATAACAGCACAATTTTGTGAAAATATAAAGAAGTTATAAAAATACGTACATTTCTTACATGGCTGCACAAGGGGTCCCAATATAATAAAAGATCTCAGAGCTGTGGAAAAACTAGTTTACGACGTAAAATATAAGTTTTCTACAGTCAACAGTTACTTTTCTTAAATTATGCTGATTGATGGACTTACCCTAATATGAAATCTAGCTTTTATTTCGACAAGCTGGAGGCAAACTAAGTACCAATATTTTTGGCAACTTGAGGGTTCGAGAATTCTTTAAATAAGCTACGACATCCGTTGTAGATTGGCCGCTGAAGAGCGCACATTGACATAGCCCAAAGATATTAGAAGAACGAGATATGCTATGTTGGCCGCCGGACCGTAGGCGGAGTACTAACTAATTAGGGTACTTTGAACGGTATCGGGACGTTTACGCACAGAAATCTGTTCTATGTATTAGTGCGGATACCTTAGCGATGCCTTAGCGTAAGCGAAGGTGTGCAGTAGTATTGGTGAACAAAACCGGCGACACTCGGCAAAGCCATTCCACACAGTATGAACTGCTCATAGCACATCTCGTTCTTCTAATATCTTTGACATAGCCAGACCCTGCGCAGAAAAGCAAAGTTCGTTTAAGGCCCTATAGTAAACGTTCAAAGATGGTTTCAAACGGAGATATAAAAATACGAATATGAGAGGGAGCGCGCTAATATTAAAAATTAAAAGAAAAAAGTGAAAATATTTAATAAAACCCGACTTGTTTGAAATAGAGCAAAAATCCTTCGTCAAATGCTTTAGTTGCATCGAAAGATACACTGTGAATTTTATTGATACCTGATTTTTTTCTATAGAAGGAATTTCATATAATTACCGCTTCGGCATTATACATGTATAAATATTATCTTCAAAAACAAAATATACTTTTTAGAACTTAAAAACTTAGGAGTTAAAGAGATATATGATAGATATATCGGTAGGAAACGGGAATTCGGGGGCTTGAGTGAGGCAAGTAAAGGTTGCAGCGCAGTACATTGTGGGATTTTCCGAGCAGGATTTAAATGTGCGTTTTTAAACCATATTCAATTTTTAAAATAATCCTTTTCGTTTACCCGATTAGGGATTTATTTTTTTAAGCATCCAGCAATTTGTGCGCCATTGTAAAAAACACTAGCAATTCGCAAGCAGATTTTATTTTCGACTGCTGAATAGTGATATTACAATGCGAGTTGCCTGTATACTATGAGATTAATTTACTGATAAATCACACATAAAAGGAGAGGATCATGCCACCTCCCGCGCTCCGCGGTTTGTTCTCCTTTCCTGATTAGTCTATCAGTATAAATGTCTATGGCATAAAACGAAAAAACTGTATTTTTTTAATGGAATTGGCATCAGCAAAGGCAACAAAAACAGTCCTAATCCGGATATCTTCACGACCAAGATTAACAAATCTGTTCCTTTGACTCATCTTTATTATCTTACGGAAGATACCACAGAGCCCCGGCGCCAGTTGGTACTTTATATATCAAAAATTTTAATTGCAAATTTTTTTTATTTTAAATGCTGCGTAAACGGCAGCTACGTGCAAAAAATGGTTTAACTTTTTCCCCTTTCCTCAAAAAAGTTTCAAGAGAGAAGAGAGATGAAAGATTGGAAGTACTTCAATTTTCAACTTTTACCAGATTAATTATAAAAAAAATTGAAATTAAGTAAAATTGTTGAAATTAATTTATGTGAGTTTCGCGTGCCCTTAGGGTACCTAGAGAAAGGGGAAAAACCATGCTTTAAGAGAAAATCAACCCGGAAATGTTTAAATGTTTATCGCATTCATTAACAGCTTCAAAATTATTTTCACAAATAAGATAAAAAAACAACCTTATGCCCCCCGCCCCGTCAGTTGAAGTGTGACGCCATAAATCCGGCGCATTACGAGTGTGTAAACCGGGCTTTATCGCCTGTAAAGCGCGGCGAGCGGACACCGCCGTATAGGGCCGGATACACAATCCACACGTGGCATTGGCGTCCGTCGCCCTGACGGAGGACGTGGCGTAATGATGAAACTTCGTCACTTGGTGATGAAGTCTTCGTTCAACTTGCTGCACTTTGTAATTAATTAATCAAATAGTTGGAGGACCCTTTGTTATGGCACAATATTGTTCAGTAGCACTTTTGGAAACGTTTCATGGTAACATTGTAAATATTTATTTGCTTATGACGTCAAAATTTTTATTAGTGTTCAAAATATTTATCATTGTAATATTTTTTCATTGTAATAGATTTTCACAAACTTAATTTTCTATATAAACTAATTAATTCAATAGATAGTCCAGAATTGCTTGCATAGCTAAGCTTTCGGATTCCATTACGTAATACTAGAACTTTCAGTGCAGAAATTCTTGTACGAACTACCATATGTATTCTTCATTGCCCAGAATATTTACGAAATACGGGATATAATTATACCGAGTCAGGGGACATCTTTAATTTATCACTTAACAAAACTTAAAAAAATTAAATGAGATTATTTACACGAAAAGCACCAAAAACTTGCTTCCAAGGTAGTGCCAATACTTTTTAGAACCAATGAAACTCGATTATGCACTATTTATTTTCATTTCCATGTTCCACAATTCAAACGGTTTTACAGGAAGGTAATGGTTACGGAGAGGTAGAAACCAGATAAATGACATTCCGGTAGGAACCAAGCATATTCTAATTTCATGACCAAACATAGGGGTCTATTAAAAATAACCTTGAACATTTGATGTTGTACTTGTACAGGTAGGTTGCGTTCTATGAAGAGATAAACCGATAAAATTGTGTCGTAGGCGTGTCTATGTTTCTAAAGTAACTTTAATTTTTAAATTATTTCAGGTTATATTGATCAAACATTTTCCGATGTCAAATTTGTTTACTGATAATCTGTATCAAGTTGAAAAGTAATATTGCGTCAGTAGTTTTCTTTCTCAAATGGGTATATCTGTATCTTGAGATTGTATGATTAGTGTTTTTAACGCCTTTTTAAAAAGACTGTAAAAATTAAATCTAATTCAATTTTTGTCTATACCTAGAAAAACTTAATAACTTAAAAACTTAACTAAAAATACATTTATATAACGTTCCATAGATCAGTGGAAATATATATTTTATGTTTAATATTGAAACACTCTTATTGCTATCCCAACAATCCTGTTCCTACCTAAATTGCCCTCTTCCTTGTTTTTGTTCCATTTCCTAAAGGTCTCACCTTCGAAAAAAGCAAGCAAGAAGATTTTTTAAAATAGAAACAAATCATTTAATTTTTAATGTTAATTTCTTCTTGTTGCATATTTGTCACCCCCTCGCAAAAATTATCGTAAAAACGGTATATATCATTCCCAATCATCATACATTGAATAAATATTAAAACTATTGTCGTGTGTGATACAAAAACCGTTAATGTTGTGAAACAATATATATTTGTGATATTTGTGTTGTGAAACAATACAATTAAAGCAACAATATCCACAAGATAAAGGCCTCCTTTCCCACTCCTATTTTTCCTTGTGATAAACACGGTTGTTTGGTCTTATTTTCTCGCTAAGAATTAGAGTCCATTCGTCGAATAATAATCGATTGCTACGCAACACTGACATTAATTATCTGTTTATCAATTTTGAGTTGAGTAACTCACATCATGTGTGCTAATAATTATACAATTTAAAAACATAAATATACCTCCTAAAACAGATACATTTTTCGATGATTTTTAAATTAAGTTTAATTCATAACTAATATAACTATATTAAAATTTTCATTTCTTTTGTACAAAATTTCATACGTGGTAAACTGAGTAAAAATATAAATATATAAAGAACATTCCGAAAAAAGTGTAATGTAAAAAACCACTTTACTTCATGACACTGAATTTGTATTGAAAAATAAAAAAAAATATTGATAAAACGCACCGTCTTTGGTCAAATGTAGAACGAGATTTTTTCTGGAAGTTAAATAAGAAGTCTTGAGGATATACAAAAACGGAAGGGAACGACAAAAGTATTATCATAAAACTAGTTTTGAATTATAATAAAACAGAAAAATTAACGTGATTTAACTGTGACCTCAGCTTTCATAAATTTCACATACCTTTTCAAGTGTGGAATTGAATGAAAACTATTAAAACTCTAACCTCACAATGTATGTAATATCAATGTCAGTTATTTGGTTAGGTTCTAATAATACTGTCCTGAAAAAGGTTAGGATACAACAAAAACTTTGACATAAATAATGCATAAATAATAATATAGTGGTTAAAAACACTGTATATTTTTTTGTTCCCGGTTAAACCTCAAACTGTAATATTTAATTTTGTAAGATAATATTAGCGATTTTAAACATAAAAATCAGAAAAAGTTAAGGTCGCATCTAGGACTTGAACCCAAGAAGGTGCAAAGGTCTTGGGTTCGAGTCCTAGATCCGATCGTATCTTTTTTTCTGATTTTCGGTTTCAAATTTTCGTTTAATATTATCTTCAATAATTAAAAAGTCTCTTTACAATATTATTTAATTATAATGTCAAGCCTCAAAGTGATTTTCGTCGACAATTTAAACTATTGTAGAAGTTAAACTATTTTTCATTGAAAACCCAAAAATTAAAAAGGTTATTAAGCCTTAAATATTTTTAATCTCTCACCACAAGTTAAAATAATCGAGCTTAAAACGGATGAGAAGGTAGGTAAAGGTTTCACAGAATTTGAACAATTCATCAAATTTCAAAGTAGATTTTCATGTTCTGTAAAGGTTTTATTCCAGGTATGTTATTATTTCAATTTTGTGAAGCCCCTGGCCAATAATGATATAAAAATAGAACTTGAATAGAACCTTCAAAAAACGTGAAAATTAACTTTGCAATTTGGTGAATTGTTCAAATTTCGTGAAACAACCCTCCTAACTCTTTTTAGTTCGATTGTCATTTAATATTAATTTCATTGTTAAAAATAAGCGTTGTCCAGAAGTGACTGACGTATGAATTTATCCCCTCCCACTGCGGTGTAGAGAGCATTGGTGTATTATCGATGGTCGAGAGAGTCCTGCTGGAGAGGTAAAAATATCTCCCACAACCAGGCTCTCAAAATCCGGCCCGCCACACGGCAGATGCATCACCGCCAAGACCTAGACAATCCTCACCCCATGAACCCGAGCACCCCTGCTAAGTCACCAAACTTAGCAAACCACTTCGGCTGATCTATTGCGAGGTGTTGGATATCTAATAAATGGTTCCCGGGGCGGCGGTACCCATTCCCGCTTCCTATTACTATAATTACTATTACGATACCTAATATTGTTATTTAATAACGGCGAGTCTTTATGACAAATGTGAAAACAGATGTATTTTTAATGTCTGAAAGCTGAATTTTCAGAATAAAGATGAATAAATAAAAATAAAAGTCCCTTTTTTACCATTTGCTGCTTGAAAAACCCACCTTAACAAAACGGTTTCCCCAGGGACAAATGCAAAATGTTTTCTATATTTCTTACATCGGAGTTTACACTCCCCGTTACTGTCGATGATCGCCTTTATCGACACGGCAACAATGAGAACGTACGAGACGTCCCTAAGGATTTGTTGACCAGATAGGAATTTATGGCACCCTATCCTCGAGGGGAACTTAGTAACGTACGGGTGTGGAGAACCCAATGCATTTTTTTAGATCGAATCGATACACATATCACGTAGGTACTTATATATAAGAAGTAGTTGCGCCGGTAAAGATGTAAATAGGGGAAAATTTAGGGGTGGTATATGTAAGTACATAAATGGTTCTTGGAATGGGTGTAGAGATTTTACTATAGACGTATCGGTAAATGTGTTATTTTAGGACAAATTTTATTTTGCTTTTAATTTATGATAATGTATTTAAACGACAGGGACTGTTATACCAGCCTCCTTGGTCGAAGGGTTAGGCTCTCAAATGGCAAACCGGAGGTCACGGGTTTATACGCGTTATTTCACGTTTAAATCATTTAAAATTATATAAGGTATATTTGAGGAGTGTGCCAGAGTGGAAGATATTCTCGGAATCCTCTTGGATTAAGACCATTATTCGGTATTGAAATTTGTGACTAGATCCAAAATACCAGGTACTTCCCACCTTCCTCTTCCCCATATCCTTCCCTCCACACTACCTTCAGCTCCACAACATACCCCAATTGGGGATGCCATAGTCTCACTGGCTCCAGATGTTTGAGAGCAGTTGGGACTCTTGAACTCTTAAAAAAATTATAAAAATTGCTACATTGTGACATTTTTCTGTTAAATCTTTAAAGTTACAAATCACAGATTACAGATCTTTCTGCATCTGAATACCATGTTCAATAAATGAGTCTACGCGTTTGACTTCGGTTCCGTAGGTTCTGGGTTCGATTACTGTTGCAGTGCACAAATATAATTGTTTGTAGTTTTTTTTTTATTTTACTAAACATAATTATACAAGAACTCTTCTAGTATTGGTGGACTCAACGAAATGGAATTTCTTGCGGCTATCGCAAAGAACACAGAAAAATAAAATAAATCGTAAAATTATTAATGATTGCAAACATTAAAAAAAATAAATGAAATGATTTAAACTGAGCTTCGGTGCATTAAAAACAATCTAAGAAACGTTTTTACTGAAATCAATGAAAAATTGTACAGTGAGCTGAACAGAATCTCTGGAACAACATCAAAATTTGATTCAAAGCAATCATTACAGACTTTTTGTAATTAGCTTTATTGCGTTGGGAGATTTAGTCCAACCCTATTGTTAGAAACCTTACCAAATTGGCTGCGATGCAATCATTGGAAATATTGATAAATTAATAAAAACATAGCAAGGTTTATTTTAGAGGAAGGTATAAACACGTCTAGGCTACAGTAAATTTTCCACGTCGTCGTCCACGATGAAAGATTTATTTTAATTACTAATTCTATTGATTTGATCGTCGGGTTTGAACCAAGCTAGAATAAAAAAAATTACTCGGGAAAATGAAAGTAAATTATAAAATAATTATTGATTTCATGATATAACATAACACAAATATAACATCAAAAGTAACAAACGCCTTAACATTAATTTCCACACAAATATAAAACAAACTGATCAATTAGTGTACAAGTATTTACAAGGCGTTTCATCGTCCGTATTTTATGGTAGATTACCAATCATTTAATTAATTCAAAACCAATCAACGTAAACATGCAAACAGTTTATCGATGAAAATCTAAAAACGATATCCACCCAGAATAAACGATACATTTACATTCACCCGTAATGTAAATATTATAACTACATAGAACAATTTATAAATTGAAACCGATGTTATATCAATTTTACAAAAATTAATTAACCGTTAGAATTGGCTTTGTCATAAAAATCGCCAGCATCAATGTTCAGTGATATGCATTTATTACTGGTACGTACAACAAATTTGTTTAGTGGAAAATTGAAAAACCCAGAATTGTTTTTAGAGACCAACCAAAACACTGTATTTAATAACAGCAGAAAATCGAACCTACGTAAATAGAGCGACCAACACTCATGGTAAAACAGTTAGTTTCTAGTTTATATATATTTTTTTACAAATAATAATGTTACATTATTTACAGAAATATAGTTATTATTTAATAAGATGTATCACCATAATAAAGCTGGGCTTGTGTGTATGATTTTCATAAATTAGTACAAACTTCCGATTCCGCTTTATACGTGTGCGGAAATTCAATTAAGGGTATACATATCTACGTACCTATTAGCAGCTGCCGTTATAAAATGAAAAACATAACTAAATTAGATATTTTCAACAACATATTCAATTCATCTAACAACACGAAATGTAAAATTAATATAAAATTAAAATAGTAGTTACAACAAAATTTTAACTATTTATACACTATTTTTAAAAATTAGCTACATGTTTCCAAACCAATTGTTTCTCCAACAGAATACACAATATCCTAAAAATTAGGACATAAGAATAGATAAAGTCATTTTATTTTTCTTTAAAATGATGCCTCAAAGGAAATTATAGAAAAAAGTAGATTTTAAGTTTAGAAATAAATCCCTGAGGCATACCGGTGTGAAAACTGTTTTAGACATATAATTAATGAGAGATCCAAAATAATTCAATGGTATATTTAGTGAATACGTATAAAAAAGGAGCGCTAAATGTTTCGGATATGCAGAGCAGATGGACCGAGAAAACCATGTAGGAGAATATAAACCAATGAAGTGAAGTTATATGAAATTAGGGATGCCCAAGACATTGATTGACATACGTGTGTCACATAAATGAGTCGGAAAACCAGATTAGTATGTACTCGTGTGAGATGATATTTGTACCTAGCAAATGTACTCATGTCAAGACAAATTTGTGCGGCATTGCATGCTCTTTTCCTATAGATGCACTAGATAACATCACAAATAAAGATATTCAAAAGTATTTTGTTGACCCCGGAGATCTATTTAAGAGGAAGCTACAAGTCAAAATTTTTTATATATTTGGTAAACCTTATATCGTAGGTAAAAGGCATTAAAATCGCTTGACAAACGGAGTCTAGAAACGTTCGATTTCAAGCAAAAAACTGGTTTTACTTATTTTGTAAATAATTTTATAAGAAAGAAAAAAAGTTATTCAAGTGAAGCTGTCAGAGATAATCTTATCTATAAAACTATATTTCTATTGAAAAAATATTTTTTGTAGTAGTTTGCAAATATATTTTTTATTCAGTAATTTATTTATTTATTTGTATTCTACTCAAACGAAGCGATAGGAAAACCTTCAATTTAACTAAAGCATATTTTTTGATTTTCATAATTTACATCAATTTGTTATAAAGATTAATCAAGATAGTGATTTGGCATTAAGCTTCGCCTTGAGAAAAACTCGTTACAACAGTTACAACAACGTATTTATTGTTTTAGAAACAAATAGAACATAATAAAAATGAGTTACATAGTTTGCACGGCTTTCGAAGGATCAGTACCAATGACATGTATCTATAAAATATCTGGTTATTATGTACATTTTACCGTGCGGGGTTAGTTCATGCTAGGGAATCATTTAAGGTACATATATAGTTGTAATATTTTTTTTAAATGTATGCGTACCTAAGTATATGAATTGTGTTATGTAGTGTAGTGTAGCCAGTATTTAAAAAAATATGGTATTGCAATACTTCAGAACAATTTTTTTTCCACGTTTACAGTCTGTTGATGAAAACACATTTTTAAAGCTTTTTACTATCGGTCGAATTCGAAGCTTTACATTTTGTCGCACCCATTGGTCACACAAAACACATGAATAATTACAATACCCATCAAGCTTTTATTATTTAGTTTGACGGGGAATATTGAAATGGTCACCGGAGCCTAGCTTTCAGCATAGTAAATAATATAATGTTACCAGACAAACAAATTAAACGATGCTTTGACCAATGTTAATAAAGCGGGCCGATCGGCAGCTCAAAGGGGCCATAAGCTTTGTGCAGAACAGGCGCTGTAAATAATTTCAGAAAGGTAGCCTTCCTGGAAAGCATATTTTAGACTTCTGGTTAGTTTTCGGAGTAGATTATTATATTTTTTTATTCGTAGTATTATTTTCATCCATAATGCTATTTATCCTTTTTAATAATAATAATAATATTTGACTAATTTATATAGCGCCGTTTTCGTGAGAAATCACCTCAAGGGCGATTCACAAATATATTTCTTAAATAGTTAACACTAAAACTACTGATTTAAAACTAGTGACTTACGTCTGAGACTTCTATCTAGAGACTTACGACTAAGGCCTAAACTACTTAATAAAATATATATTTACATATGTGGAAACTTATAACTAAAATTAACATTAACAATTTAATTTTACAAGCGCCAGAAGAAGGAGGAAGTTCTTTTATAATAGGGTGTATTATTAGCTGGAAATATATCATTAATAGTCGATCTTTAACGCATTAAAATGATTCATCTCCCAACAATTAAACCGATTGACGTGTTATGTTCCCGCTGATATTGTCCATTGTCCATTGGTAGGCAAGTCAATGGCATTTTGACTTTATCATAAGTAGCATTTGCTAGAGAATGTATGTGTGTGAATCATCAATTACGGTATAACAAAAGAAAACAAAGCAATATTTGGATAGAATGACGGATTTATGGAAATGAGTGTCTGAAAAAGTGAGTTCGACAGAGAGTCTATGGCTTTCCTAATTGGGGTACGTTGTAAGGCTGAAGGTAGTGACGAGGGAAAGGAGATGGGAATGAGGAAGCTGGGGTAAAATTGGCTATTCAGGTCTGGTCACCAAACACAGCTAAAGCCATTTCATGCAACATTTGAATCCTGAATGGTGGAATTACACCAGTGCGATACTGAGGGTATCTTTTACTCTGGAACGGGTCGCATGTGTACTACATATTATTTTAAATGAATAAATTGCGAAATAACACAAATTCATCAAATAAAATTAACTTGCACACGCCGGAATTCGAATTGCTATTCGACAACCTTACCTTTCGACCACAGAGGTTGAGTATAGTAATATTGTTATAAATAAGCATTGTTCTGTCTTATTCAAAATTTTGAATATTTTGTGAAAAAGTTATATTTTAAAGGTTAGAAGATACAAGCTAATTTAAAAAACCTTTTGCGTGGTTTGGACGGTTTCAGATGAAAATTTTTTTTTTTCTTCGACTTGTATTTTTTTTTTCTTCATGTAAACCTCATTGATTTTTTTCTGCAATATATGTAAAAGCTGGTACAAAAAAACACTGGTACACGGGCACAACATAAGATTTACAGAAGGAAACGGGCTAAAAACTCCTCGAATTTTAAATAAGTATGGAGGCCGTACTCTTGAATACTTGGTACCTGTGATCTTCAACAAACTAAATAAAAACTTACAAATTGTGAATAATGAGAGACCCTGCCCTAAAATCATAAAGCTGTGGTTAATAAATGATCATTCCATGTACCTTTGAACACCTTAATGTAAATTCCCAAACTCTTTGCTTTTAGTGAGGTGCATTAGATATATTATGTATTTACAATTACTCGTTAGAAATATATTTAGCGAATGTCTGCAATAAAATAAAATCTGTGAAATGTACTTACTTAGAAATAAGACTTACTCATGTACACATAATCATACAATGTTATAGACATAGACTTAAGATATTTTGATTCGGTGGATCCTGCAGACAAGCTGGCATGTGACAGCTTTGTTGGTCTACCTATGTTGTTAAATAAAAAATAAAAAAATAAAATAAAAATAAAAAACATAATTTTAATGTAAAATATGCAGAAAACTGTCAACGTATGTGGGTGTTTATAATGTTGTACTTTTCGGTGGGGTGTCTTCCCGGGTCGGTAACTAAAGGTCGGGTTCTACAGTCAAGTGCGCCGCGGACCTTACAGTCATTGCTTGTCGACCCGTGGTACGACGGGCTAATTGAAAATATTACTATAGATTCAGCAAAAGTCATATTTTTTGTAACAAATAGAGATAGTGAAATCCTCTAAGTCAGTCATTTTCACTGTGAGGATATTTTCTACTTCTGATCTTCCTTATGTTTTCTATTCAGCTTTATATTTGAGATTTAAACGTCATAATATTTTGTGAGTTTGAATAAGAGTGGGTTTTCGTTGTAGAGTTAATACCATATTAAAGCTGTTTTGCTCAAAAAAAATGTATTCGCAGTTGCTTGTCGGATACGTTTTTGACCCTGAGATGTGTTTCCAATAAACGTATTAATTGTTATTTCTAGTGTTTTGTATTTATGAATAAGTAAGTAAAATAATGATGTGATGGAAATATGAAATGACCAAACTTAGCATAATGAATCTTCTCTTTTTCTTCTTTAATTTTTGTGTCTATTTCTCTGCGATGTTTACACCTTATATACTATAATAATATGTATGTATATATATTTTAAATCAATATTATATTTAAAGTATAACACATTAGCTTTAAATTATTTGTATTTTACAATAAATTCTTAAAACTATAAATTGATTATATTGATACCACTGTGACAATTAATTAATTTTGCCTTTAATTAACCATGATTACTTTTTCTTGATATTTTTTTATGAATTTACTAGCTGTATCCCACCACGCGCTTCTGTGGCTCAGTATGTGTGTACAGATAGAGAAACAATAGCGCATGTTGACAGATATAACAGACGTCGATGTTTTACAAAAAAAAACCTTTTTACCTGTCACAGGTGACATCTATTTAATTTAAGGTGAATAGAACACACGCGTATTCGAATGCAATATTGTGTTTAAATTTCAAAGAAATCAGTGAAGAACTTTCGGAGATTTAAGATTTCGAACAAACAAAAATTTTCATTTATATATTCATATTTATTTTATTCCTGATTTAAATAACTCTATTTCATAAAGTATGAAGCTATTTAAAGCTCTTTTCAAATTTGCGTTTATTTTTCTCACAATTCTTATCTATGTTAACCGACGTAAAAATATAATAATTCCACGTGTAAGCCATTGTTCGCTATGTTCACCTTCGAACAGGTCTCCAGTGACCTATTTAGAAGAACACCGAAGTAAAAGCACAGAAACCTAAGAAATGTTCCTTCATCTTCTATAAATAAAAATAAGATAAAAATAAAAACCAGAAAACTTCTGAATTCTAACATTTCTCTTTCATTTTAAAGCTTATAACTTAAATTTCAAACTTTGTAGATAATGAAAATGGATAATAATAATAAAAACTACATAATTTATATAGCGACGTTTTTGTGAAAAATCATTGATTTTTATTTATTTATTTATTTATTTATTTATTTATTTACGGACAAATAGTCCATTAACAACATATTAATTACACGAATAAGTTTTATAAACAGAGATGACAGTGAAAGGAGAGCATATATAAATGAGGAGCGAAGACAATAATAATGACAATAATAATAAAAAGTAAGAATGGGAGATAATAATAAGTCAAAGCATGAAGATGGTTCAAAGGGCATTAGAAATTAGACATTGCGTATTGACTGTCGAAAGTCATTTAGGCATATACCACAAAATTCAATGCTTTGACTTGACAGTGAGTTGACAAGTCTCGACATTCTGGACAAAGGAGAATGGTATCCATAATTGGTAGAATGTTGATTGACGAACAGCAATTCATTATTTCGGAGTCTACGGGAAGGGATGTTGAATTGGATAAGTTGCAACAAAGCAGGTGAGTCTGTAATACCATTGATAATCTTAAATATGCAAATCAGATCAGTGTCCCTTCTACGTTTCTCCAAAGAAGAAATGTTTAAAGTTTGTTCAACTTCATCATATGAGTACTCTCCTCTTTCAAGACCCAACCTCCAAGCGATTCCTCGTAGGAAGCGATGTTGTACGGATTCTATGTGACAAATGTGGACACCATAGAAAGGAGACCAAATAACACTAGCGTATTCAAGGTGAGGGCGAACTAACGAGCAGTAAAGAGTTTTAAGGGTACTTATATGTTTAAAGTCAGAGGTTATTCTATGAACGAAGCCGAGTAGTTTAAGTGATTTGTTAACAATGTTGTTAATGTGCTCACGGAAAGAAAGTTTGCAGTCTAGAGTGACCCCAAGATCCTTGATAGATGTTACAGTAGATAAACAAACATTGTTTAATTTATAATCAAACTGAATAGGTTTTTTGGTTCTATAAAAGGACAAAATTTTACATTTATCAACATTAAGTTTCATGCAGTTTGTTTTGCACCAATTATTAAACGAGTCAATATCACGTTGAAAATGTAAGCAGTCAAGGTAGGATTTAATTATCTGAAGAATCTTATTATCATCCGCAAAAAGCCAGAAGCGTGTATGAGAAAAAACTTTGGTGATATCGTTAATAAAAAGGTTGAAGAGAAGCGGGGCCAAATGAGCTCCTTGGGGAACGCCGAAAAAACATAAAAAGTTAAGTTTTTTAATTATTATTAAACTGTCAGTGTCTTTGCTAAAGATAATATGAAAGCCATATTTTTAAAACTTGTATAGCGCCGTTTTCTTTAAAATCACCTCAATCACACTCCTCTTTTTTTATAATGTAATAACAATTATCAATTTAATTCGACAAAATTTCACTGTAAAAGAGCTTAGTATCTCAGAAAGTGTTCAGTCGTACATGCTACTCAACAAAGATGCATTGCTTGCATACAGTATGAAAAAAAAAAGTACTAATGTTTCTTGACTGAACGTAGCAAAGTCCGGTTTTACGATGACTGTTTGGCATTTTGTCCATGTGATTTTTTTTTAATAAATGTTATTATTAGATGATAAGTTTGTAAACAAATGTAATCAATAAATAAATATTATAGTACCTACTTTGATGAAAAAAGTTTGAAAAAAAGAATTGTCATTGAGATTGAGTTACGATTCTTAAGACAAATTGTATAATCCCTTATTTGTAATAATAAAAAATTGTTTTAATTGTTTGATTTATAATTGAGTACTTATAAATCTCGTTATTTCAGAGGAAATAACTAACTAACTAACTAACCATCACGTCGTTTCCCCGCAAGGGTAGGCAGAGAGGACGGACCGCCAAACAAGTCTTGGCACACACTTCTTGCCTCATTCACATTCATACATCGTCTCATACATACTCTTCTATTATTCTGACTCTTGACATGGCCTGACTCGAGTATCTGATTCATTTGATCGTGCCATGTCTTCCTCGGGCATCCCCGACTTCTGCTACCATTCGCATTTGCATCATATATCCTAATTACACTCCTTTCTTCGCTAATTCGCTCTACATGCCCAAACTATCTAAGCATCCCTTTCTTAATCTTACTCATTACGCTTGCATCAGCCTGGCACTCTCTGCGGATCTTCAAATTCCTCACAAGATCATACATGGTTTTACCACACATACGCTTCAGGGATCTCATTTCTTTGCCAGTTCCATGCCTCACTTTCATACATCAGGGTAGGTACCAGCACTCCATTGTGAAGGGGCTAACTTCAAAGAGGAAATATATTTATTAAATAGGTGAACATTATAAACCAACCCTTTTGGACACGAAATCTTCTGTGCAAAGAACTACTCTAATATAAACTTCGATTATTCAAAATATAAATTAAAATGCGTACACTTTTTGTCCTTTTTCCCATGATAACAATAAGTAGTCGTGGGTAAGATTAAGGCTATTTTCTTTAATATAAAAACACATGTTATGAATAAATTTTATATCTATTATTCAATGTCAAATCCTATATAATATAACTAACCTTTGTACTAATTAGTACAGTACCCATTTGTACGGTATCAATCATAAAAGGTACATGTATGTTCATCTGTAAATAAAATGTACCCTAATCAGTTCATCCCTCGGTTTTCAAAAAACATTTTCATAAATTTGATTTTAAATACTGTAGCAAAAAGAATAATTAAAATATTGTTTACTCTTCCACCATTAGTAATCTGAACACATCACTCCGACATTTTCGTTCGAAAAAGGTAAATCAATTAACTAGTTAAAAATATGTAGCGCGCTGTAGGACCTAAATGGAAAAATATTACAAAACGTAAAAGGTTTTACGGGCTACAGACTGGGGGAAATTCACGATATAATATACACTTTATCAGTTTATTTACATGCTTTGTGCTCGGCCCTAATCGGAATTGATGTCAACATAAGTACACTTTCTTTAAAAAAAAATCATTCAGGGTGGTTTTCACAAGCCGAAGGTAATTTGATTCGAACTCACAATTTAGCTATCGCCAAAGTTATTTTGGCTTAGCTGTACGTATAAAACTAAGGCATCTTTTTTCATAGTTTAACCTACGCTAAACTTTGAACTATGTATTTGAGTTGCTTATCAGACGCCGAGGAAAATTCGTACTTAATTTGCAAATCTTCAATATATTCGAAAATACATTTCTATGTCTATAATCATTTAAAGATCGGTGATAATACAGGGTGTCCAAGGTAAAGTGCATAAACTTTGGGAGATGATTCTACATATTGTAGATTCTACAGTAAAAAACAAAAATAACTTTTTTTCGAAATTCCGTTATCTTTTTCCCATACAAAAATATTTTTCCATTGAAGAATTTTATTTTTTCTAATACAAACAGTTCTCAAAACTACCTTAAAAGAATTTTTTTTTACTTATGTACGTTGCCCGGAAATCCTGAATATTGTTCATATTTTAAACTTTTCCACAGTTCACCAGTCTGAAGATGTTCGTCATTGGCTGAAGTCGGTAACTATCAGAAATAAAATGTGGAAAAAATTAAAAATTGTTTCAATGTACCATTATAATGGAATTTCACCACAAACCAAAAACATGTGATTCATTATTAAGATTTAAGTCTTTAGGAACTGAACTGAACATTTTTTAGTCACTCTTTTCCAATAAGAAAGACTATTTTAAATAAAGCTGATGTAAAAAACACCGACACAACTAGTCTGGGAAAACGCAAACACCTAAATAATGACATATTTCTGTTAAAAATGTTATGTTAGAAATATCTGAGACGATTATCTAAGATATATCCTAGACCATTGTACATATGTTAGATATATCATAGACGTAACGCAGACGGGTACCGCCGACCTGGGAACCATTAATTGGATAACCAACACCCCTGTATAAATCGACTTCATAGGGTGAGGTAGCCTTTTTTAATGTGAATCCACAATTGGGGCTGAATTTAGTGGGGAAGGGAAGGAGATGGGGAAGAGGAAGGTGGGGGAGTACCTGGCTATTCAGATCTGGTCATCAAACACGACCAAAGCCATTTCAAGCAACTTTTCGAATTTACTCCAGGGCGAGTTCACTCGCTTTGCACCGCAGTGGGAGGTATGGATTCATACGTTCTTTTTCAGAACTTCCTCCCCTTCCCTTCCCTAAAAAGACCCTCCGCGCAGCATTCCCAAAGATGACACAAGCCAAGAGTGAGTTTTTTCCTCGGGGCCTCCGGTATGGAGCTAATGTAAAAAAAGTTTTCTTTGCTATCAAGTATTAGGATAAACTAATTACTAAGCTACAAAGTGAACCCGGTAGGGAACCGCCCTCGGGCTGGAGTCCTTTGGAGTATTTGACTAAACTGTTAGTCTGTGTGCGATTGGCCCGTTTCTCTGATGAATAATTCAATTTTAGAAAGACTAATTACCATAAGTTATGCACATACGAAATATTGGCAAATGGAGCCTGTTTTAAAGGTATTCTAATGGAGTCAGCTCTGAAGCAAAAGATAAACTCAACTGTCCGTTCCTCAACCCGCCTTACAATGTTAGCCAATTACGAGTAAGTTATGCCATAGTCCATGGTATCTTTTTTCGTGTCATTTAAAACCATATTTGAAATAGGATGTACCGAATTTCGTAAAAAAAATTTTTTTAGCATGTTTTCCTTTATTTTTTTATGTAGAAAAATCAATTTAAGATTTCATATAGGATTCGGTAAGCCTCAATTTAAAATTAAATATGTTATTTGCATTCTCAATATCTCCGAACTCATGAGGATATAATATATTCATGAGATTGTCTCAGCCCTAAATGTACTTTTAAATATACAGGTCTTAGATCGCTTGCTGTACATTTCATTACCTCCGAAGCGCCGAGTACACGAGAATAAATAATACGGAGAGACACCCCTTTTAAAAAATTTGAGAAAAAACGTAAAAGGAATAGACAATAAACAGAACATCGATGCTATCCGAGACACCCTTGCGCTAAGGGATGATTTGATTTGCGAACGCGACAAAGAAAAAGACCGGGGGTGGAAATGTCGGAAACTTCGTTTAAAACAATGTTACTTTTAATATCTCAAGTTCGAGTGCAAATTAAGGAATTTTCATTCTTATAGAACCTCAAATAAGTCGATCTATTTTCTGAGACCTTTTTGTGAGGGCTTTTTATTTTAGTAGATAAGGTATTTGGGGTTCTGTTGCTTTACCGACTGAATTTTACATTTAATGTTTTTTTTTAAATTGATGAAGCAAAGAAAACGAGATCGATAGCGTATTTGATAAATAATAAAATTTAAGCATAAGCTTTTTACGGAGAAATCATTCAACAAAGATTGGTATAATAATAAAAATAAAACTGAGGTTTAAATTGCGATACAGCTGTTTAGTTATACGCTTTATTAAGTTTACATATTTTAACGGGAAGTATCGACATCGTTAATGTAGTACGTACGTTATAGTATAATACTGCAAACGTTATATTGTATTCGTTACTACTAACGACAATGCACATATATTTTTTCAGTATTTTTCATAGTATATTCACGAACCTTCGTGTGCCTGGGTAAAGGTTGTGCGATCAAAATTCTATCAAGCGGAAAACAAATTGTTTTCATCACAATTCAAATGAATATTTAGTTAGACTTTGTTTGATACGAGAACATACATGTTATGTATCGTGCTAATGAGGAACTAGCAATCAAGATAAAAATGTTTTATTTTGTGTTTATTTACTAGATTTGAATTGGCAACGATTTTCGAACCTTCCACACTACCTTCACCCTCACAACATACCGCAATTAGGGATGGCATAGTCTCACTGGCTCTAGACGGTTTTTGACTCTTGTGCGGTTTCACATAAAAAAAAATAAAAAGGTACATCTGTCTGTGTATGATTACATATAAATACGTGTGTTTGAATGTAGATGTATGCATATATGTGTGTTTTGGGATGTGAATATATTTGCATGTATATTTGTATGTAGGTAGATTTGTCTGTGTGTGTGTGTGTGTGTGTGCAAATGTATGTATAGACGTATGTATGTATAGACGTATGTATGTATATATGTATGTATGTATATATGTATCTATAATAATATTTAGATGATTTGTATGGCACCATTTTGTGCAAAATCACCTCAAGGGCGGTATGTATATACGTATGTATGTACTATATATGTCAATACTATATAAAACATGGGAAAAATAATTACATTAAAAAAATGCTGCGTTTTAATCTCTTTTGTATACTGCATTATATTTGTTTTCTTTTAAATTTATTTATTTTAACATATCTATTGCATTCATCTCTTTCCAGCATGATAACTTATCTTGTTAGTATCTCATTATGACATTCAATGATTTTCTTTATATATCCATATGTTACATTTAGTTTGTACTTGAATAATCTGTTTTTGAGCATTGAATTCAAAAGAGGGAAACAAATTCTTTTTTTTTGTAGATTATATTTTACCCCTCTAGTTTTGAACAAAGGCGTTTTTATGAAGAAATTAAATCGTTAATTTAAAAGGACATCTATTCAAAACTACATCTATCCAAAACTACATCTATCCAAAACTACATCTATCCAAAACTAAATCTATTCAAGCTACATCTATTCATTCCATTACTTATGTGCGTGTTTTAGATTTTGTGCAGCTGAGAAGCATTCATAGGTACTATTACTCTACATTAAGGGTTGGTTATCGTCTGTGAATGGTTTAAACCACGTTTATCGGTCAGGCCCAAAAATTTACATTATTTTTGTTTACACTTTATACAAAATGACCATAATGTCATTATGAAACAGACATTTGCCTAGTATAGTGATTAAATGTACCATTATTTTCTTAATATCAATTAAATACCATGTACTTCATAAATAAATAAAATATATTTTTTTAAATAGAAAATAAAAACAAATAATTCTTTTAAGATAAATTCATATAAAAAATTCGAATCATTCTAGGCGTAGGAGATACAAAGCCAAAAACATTATTTGTATTTTTTATATTCAACTTGACTAAATAAATAAACTCCTAGACTTACTAACATTCATGGCGGCATTCTTTTAAAAATACAATATTTCTTTCAGAATAGCCAACTTAATGAATATATTCATAATTATTATGAAATAATTTGATTTTTTTTTTTTTTTTTTTTTTTTTTTTTAATTTTTTTTTTTTTGTTACATACATGGTTTTAAAATACAAATTATGTTTTTTTACATACATATTAAAAAAAGAAAGAAACAATGCGAATTACAGAAAAGTATATGTACACATGCACATATGTATACATATATAGTGTATTACACATCATACATAACATACACACACAATACACGTACACACACACGAGTTCATAAACAGCATATACATAAAAATAATAATATGCATAAATGTATGATAGCAAAAAAATCCCACATAGGCATCGCCAGTTCGTGGGTATACTTGTGTTTCTTTAAGGCAGTTCAGTTAAAATTACTCTAAATATACATATTTTATCTTTGTAGAAAATTGAAAAGAAAAGAATGAAAATATTTATAGTAAAATCATTATTTACTGTATTTACGGAATTAAATATGAAAAATAAAAGTTAATAAGGATTTGTTAAAAGTTAATAGAGATTAATATCAGATGTTACAGCAGGTAAATATTAATATCTATGGTATTTATCCAAGATTTTATTACATTTTTATGTTTCCTGTAGGATGATATATTTTCACATTTGATTTCTGTATTGGTATAGAGTGCATTATAAATTTTTGGTGTAATAAAGTAAGCATGTCTTTGCGCAAGCCTTGTTTTGCACAGTGGAACTTTAAATACATTATTTGAGTCGTATAGTTCCTATCTACGATAAGTCCACTTTTCTCCAAAAATGAACTAATGATGCAGTTTTACTCTAGCGGCTCTTTAGCACACTAATCAAATATCGATGAGTTCAAAACGGCCGTAAAAACCTACGAAAAGTGGATTTAAAAATCGCAATGAGTTCCAAACAACGATAAATCCACGAAGCAGTATGTTCCAAAAGCCGATAAGTCCACCGCTCGTGCAGGCAGCCAATGAGCGAGAAAGATTTCGTCCAGGCAGCCAATGGGGGGGAAGCATTTCTCAAATTCTAACATGGCCGCTGAAGCAGTTGTTTTGTAAAAGTGTCTGCCTTTTTATACGTTTTTACAGCTAAATAATGTCCGATCTAACCACAAATGTTGTTCAAGTGGCGGGTAATACATCTAGAAAACGAGTTATCATCAAGGAATCTTGCAAAAAACACGTGGATAGCCGTAATAAGTCCTTAAAAATCTCCTATTTTGAGTGGAATCATTCATTGAGGGTCGGCCATTACTGGGTGATCTCAAAACTTCGCTCAGTTGTTTTTAATAATTTTAAAGTTTCTATTTATTGTTTTCAAGTTTAATTTTTATTACAGTTTTTTTATTATTATTTCTAATAATAAGTAAGGTACACAATACTATTAACAAATTAACAAAAGTTTTTATTTTATTTATTTATTTCTTGTAATAAGTAAGGTACATAATATTATGGGCCAATTAACAAAAGTTTTTTTAATAAAAATAATACACTTGTTTTTGTATAAAACCACGAGTTTTTATTAAGAATTAATAATTGAAAATCCTCGATTTTTGTATAAAATATCTGTTTTTGAATTTATCGAGATGAATACAAAAAAAAAATTATCATCATAAAATTGCTACATTTCTTTCATCATTTTAATAATAAATAAATAAATGTTCTATAATTTAGTTTATTCGCACAATAGCTTTTGAATTTATTGTGATAAATACAGAAAAATTGTAATCACAAAATATCTGCATTTCCTTTTATATAATATTTTTGTGTTTTGTTCTATAATTTAGTTGATTAGCACAATAGTTTTTGAATATTTTGTGATAAATACAGAAAAATTGTAATCATAAAATATCTGCATTTACTTTTTATAATAATATTATGTTTCATTCAATAAATTGGTTTTGTTTAATTCTTAAATATTGCAATGATTATTTACTTTTGTTTAGAGTACAAAAAATATTTTGTTTATTTTTTTAGGAAAACAATAAAAAAAATATTTTGAGGTTTTTTTTTTGTAAACACATTCTAATCCATCAAATTTTTTGGTAAAAAATTATAAAAAAAAAAATTTCGTGGGTACATTTGTATTTTATTTAATTTTTCTCTATGCACTTTTCTTAACTAACTTTTATTAAAAAAAAATAAAACATTAAATATTTTCTTTTCATTTAAATCTTTTTTTTTGTTGGCCCTATACTTGTTATTCACATTTCAACGGTGTTGAGAAACAAACACCGATAAGTACAGGCTGGTGAGTTCCTATATACGATTAATTTGACAGTTACTTTCAAATGCCGATAAGTCCATCATTATTTACGTAATTACTCCTAAACTATTATGAAATTAATGGTTTTATCTTATTATTTACATCCGTAGTTTGACAACAAAGCCAACCTAATAAATAATTCTCTAGTTTTTATTTAAAAAACCTTGTAATTAAAAAATATCAATTTGCCAACATTTCACGAAAGTGGACTTATCGTAGATAGGAACTATACGACTCATTTACCCTATTACTAGACCGATTTTCATTTTTTATAAAAAGAAAATTTCGAGCAAATATATATTTTAAACATTGTGTACAGTAAATTTTTCTTATCTCTAACAATTTAGCCTCTTCGAATAATTGCAAGGAGGGGTAGGTCATATCTTTATGCAACATTATTTTTAGTATTAGTTTTTGTGTTATTTCTAGTGGCTTAATATGGGTGTTATAAATCCCCCCCCCATGCAATTATTCCATAAGATACTGATGATTGCACCAATGCATGATACACCAATTTGATTCTTTTGATATCTACTATGTTATTTAAACGTTTAAAAATATAAGTTAAATATCTAAGTTTATTTACAAGCTTTTCTATGTGATTTGTCCATTTGAGTTGGCTGTCTATTATAATTCCTAAATATTTAACTGTATTCCCCGATTTCATTTCTGTACAGTTAGTGCATAAGACAGGATTGCAAGTAGTTTTGTGAAACCTTATACTTAGATGAGTTAAGGGTGCCGCTTTTTTGGTATTATAAAAAGGAATATATATAGTTTTTTCACAGTTCAGAGTTAGAAGGTTTTGATTGAGCCATTCTTTGACAATAATTGTGCACTTATTTGCATTTTTAGAGACCTCGTCCCAGGATTTACCATGAACTGTGATTGCAGTATCGTCAGCATACGAGAAAAGTTTTCCCGGAATACTAATATTACATAGGTCATTAATATAAATTAGAAACAAAAGCGGACCTATAACTGTTCCTTGTGGAACCCCATGTCTCATAGATGCTGGTTTACTAATATTTACGCCAATTTTTGTGGATTGTCTGCGATCAAGTAAATAATTTGTTAAAAGTGACAGACAATTATTTTTGATTCCCATATTATTAAGTTTTCCAAGCAGTTTATTATGATTGACGGTATCAAAAGCCTTTTTTAGGTCTAAGAAAATTGTTAAACTTTTCATATTCGAATCTAGATTGGTGTATAATTTTTTTGTTAGATTAAATAAAGCATCATCAGTACTAAGACCTGATCTGAAACCATATTGGTTTGGTGACAAGAGTGCATTAGATTCTAGAAACTCTAGTACTTGTATCTTTATGATTTTTTCTAATATCTTTGCAAGTTGGGATATCAGCGATATTGGTCTGTAGTTGTCAAGTTTAGAGATCGATCCAGATTTATGTATGGGTACAATAATTGAGAGTTTAAATGCATTTGGGAAAATGTTTTTTTCAAGGCAGGAATTAAAAATGTGTTGTAAGGGCATAGAAATGTGTTGTTTAATAGACTTGATTGTGATACAGCTTAATTCATCTGGACCATTGGCTGTATTTGTTTTAAGATTGTCAATGTGTTTTATAATTTCAGATTCAGTTATCCGTTTAAATTGAGATAAATTAGGAGTATATTCGGGGGTGGGTATGTCTATTTGGGTTGATTTATGTATACTGTTTTGAAATGAGGGATTATTATTTATTAAATCTGCGGCAACGTTTGTAAAGAAATCATTGAATTTATTTGCGATTTTTCCTACATCCGTTATGACTATTTTATCGTCTGTTACAATTTTTTCGGGAAATCTTTTTATTTTGTGTGTTCTATTTGTTATTTCATTTATGACTTGCCATGTTTTTTTAGAATCATTATCAGCTTTTTGCAATTGGTTTGCATAGTATTCTTGTTTACATTTCTTCATAAGAATATTAAAAAAATTTCTATAGATTATGTATTGCTGACGTAAATTTCCATTAGATGGTACACCTTTTACCATACAGTAATTCTCATGGTTTTTGTAAATTTTGTACAGTTTGTTCCTGTGTTGACTTGCAATTATCAGTCCACGCGTGATCCATGGTTTAATTTTTTTATGTTTTCTTTTAGGTGTTCGTGTTAATTCTAGACTATTTTTGATATTATTATTTAATATCGAATAGAATGTATTCAGTGATTGATTTGGGTCATCATTGGATAAAACTTGGTTCCAAGTTTCTTTTTTTAGAGAATTGTTTAGTGTTTGGTAGTTAATTTTATTTTTTTCCACTTGTTGTTCTTTAGTTGTATGATGAAAATTTAATTTACTGTGACCGAAAAAGGTTGGGTAGTGGTCAGTGATATCGAATTTTAGGACATGTTTTTAGACATGCGGGTAGTAATTAATGTGTACCCGGGAATATTCCCCGATGTAATATAAATTCTCTTAAGTCGGGAATTTATGTTTTTTTTTATTACGAAAGTTACTTTGAATGACGTTGCCTTCAATAATTTTAAAATCACTTTGTGGCATCATTATAATTTAAATTCTATAAATAACTGCATAAAAACCATTAGTTAATAAAAAATTACTGACGTGTTTCAGAACCGATGGTTTCTTCATCAGGATGTACGTATAATTATATATTTATGATCCTGATGACAAAACCATTGGTTTTAAAACATGTCGAATCAAACAATAGTAAAATTAGTTTTTCGATATCTTCAAAAATATCGATTTGATGCATTTTCAAAGTAATGGCAGTGCTGCAGTACCTGCTGCTGTGCCAGTCATAGCACATAGCGATAACACGCTTATCGGCCTGGCGGAAATATCAACATTTTGACGTCTTATATCTTCGGTACTATTCGACATTGATCCCCAAAAATATAAATTCCCGGGAATTTACCCATCACTACATGTGGGTACTTTTATACGTCGTATAATGCAAGATTATCGGTGATTTTATGCTTCCATTAACGCAAAATATATTTTAGTATAGGTACCTACCGTTTTACCGTTTTAATCTAGTAATTTAATGTTCGATAATGCTCCACACAGAAACATTAAAACGTGTTCTTATTAACATCCCACGCGCAAAAGTATGTAAACTTTTTGCAACTCGTTCATCATTATTGATCTAAAACATCTCCATTGAGACTTTTCATCAAACGCTCAAAATAATGCCGATAACACCTTCAAAAGTTTATCCCGGTTCAAGGTGAATTCGAAAGCTTCATTTTGATTAAGCACAAAAAGACTGAGATTTGCAAGTCAGTACCTCCTATCTCTTACGGTACCTACATTATTACGTGTACATTAAGAAAGCGTGCTTTGAGAAAGCTTCCCGCTGCTCTGTTTGGCGCTAAGCTCACGTGGCGTCAGTGTTTAAAAGCTTTCGTTGATAGGGTATTTACTTCCTGCAGAAAGCTCGAGGCGGTGTTTCTTACGTTGGACCGTTAAGCCGATAAACTTAAGCCGTAGAAACTAGCTTCTGGCATTCCTGGTGCAACGCCGTGTGGATATTTTTTAATCGAATGTTTTTGTATTTTTTTTTCAGCAAAATGTTAATAAATAGCTAGCCATTTAATTGTAATGTATAGTCACCAAGTGATAGCTACGTTCAATAGAATAAATACCTTGCGTTTATAAATATCTCATTGTTAATGAGTGTGGAAATTACTATTCCAAACATAAATATTTATTTCATAGCTGTACCCCGCCTCGCGTTGCTGTGGCTCAATCTGTTGGCGCAGACAGAGAAACAATAGCGTGTGTTGCTTTTACGTGTGACAGAAGGCGCCGTTTTCTTTAAAAAAATGGTTTTACCTGTCACAGGTGACATCTTTATAATAAAGGTATATAAAACACACACAAGTATTTGAATGCAACATTGTGTCAACATTTTAAAGGAATCGGCGAAGAAAACAAAAAAAATCAAACCATTTACATTTTTTTTTAAGAAAGACAAAAATTCCTGGGTTACGAGTAACCTTACAATATTTGAAAATCTCCTGTGTTGTGATGGAGCTTGTGTTGTGATGGAGGACTTAGTCAGCCGAGAAATTGAACACAATACGCCTGGGCTGGACCCAAACGCGATGCCAATTCAGCCACTGACCGGTTTATATAGATAGATAGAAATAATCATTCAAAACATATTTATTTATTCCTAGCTGTGCCCCGTCTCGCGTTGCTCTGGCTCAGTCTTTCTGTGCAGATAGATAAACATTAGCACGTATTTCTTTTACGACCAACATTTGGCGCTGTTTTTTCAAGAGTATGTATGATACGATGTATGAATGTGAATGATGCAAGGAGTGCGTGTCAAGACCGAGTTGTTTTGGTTCGTCCTTTCTGCCTACCTCTGCGGAGAAACGGCGTAATGTTGCCGGAATTCGTACCGATTTTTTTACTGTTTAATTGATCAATATGGAAAAAACTCAAAGTGATATTAAAAATATAAATTAAGATAATCTTCGATTTTTAAAAACAAATAATTGATTTCTTGGTTCGAAATACAAACTTCGCAATTGAATCAAAACCCTTCTCAAAAGATGTAAGTCGTTAATTTTGTTTCTCGAAATAGCCCGAGACAGACAAGATAGACACTATTTCCAAATAAAAGTATTTCTAGCTTACGTAGATTAGTTACCTGCACGTGGAAGAGCCCCAATCTAAGCTAATAATATCGTTCGGGCCCGAGCTTTTCAATCGTTATCACAGCCTTACGTCGCCCATTTGGACGGATAAAAGTCACATTTGTACAGTGAAATAAATAAAGATTATTTTGAAGGAAAAGAAGAAGTCAACTCGTCGCTACGTAAAGTACCAACTGGAGAGTTGAAATTGAGGGTAAAGTTGAAATGGCGATATTTTTTAAAATATTGTTCTTTGAAGACTAGTAGAAATGCTGTGATTCGTTTGTTTTAAGATATAGAACATTTAACGCCTGGTTTGTCGATTCAAATCATACATTTTGTACACCCTTTGCAATAAAAAATGTTAAACTTGTTCTAGAATCGTACACTTTGCGTTAAAATTTATTTGAAAATATTTTAACATATATATTTAGTTCTATTCTCGTATATACATTTAGCAGAATTCGATAGTATTATTACGCTAGCGTCTGGACGATCTAGGCCCTCTGATTGGTCGAATTCAAATCATATGTTTCGGGTAAATGCCGAATAGGGGGTCTGCAGGCAAAATTCGACCACTCTGCCCCTCTGGCGGTATAAGAACGAACCAAATGACTAATATTTAAATATGCAGCTAAAATACGGATGGTTACGCAAAATTACTTGACCATTAACAAGCGTTTAATAAGAAGATTTGTTCTGGAAACTTATCACTTTGTGATGGCATTATTTATTTTATTAAAACATAAATAACTTTGTTTACATCACTTAATTATATACAACCTCTATTTGTGTTATGGACGAAGTTTACCTTATCAGGAGTAAGTACCTATACATTGAAGTCAAAAATTCAATATAGATTACAGTTGGAAAGAATAAGTGGAAAGAGGGGGGAGAGGTAAGAGTGGGTGGAGTTTATCAGAATTAGGAATTACAATATCGTTAGACGGGAAAGACCAGTTGAGTGGGAAAATATTTAAAAGAGGGTTTATAATTTTTTTTGAAAATTAATTATATCTGATTTTATATTAACATTTTTTATAATTTCTAAAATTTCTAAATTATTTATATGCGATGCTTTATATTCTGTGTGAAATATTTTAAGACCTGATTTTTTATTAAAAGTGTGATCATTATTCAAAAGATGATCAAACTCAGATTCACTATTTCCATTTAGAGCTCCGAGATGTTCTTTAGTTCTGATGTCAAAGTTTATATTGGTTCTACCTTTTTAAAAGAAATTACAATCATCCCAATTGAGTTTATAAACTCTCGATTTTTTTTATTTGATTATCGCTATCTTCTTTATTAAGGATATATTTCTTCATTTTGTTATTAGTGTAAAACGCCGGTTGAGTAGTACCAGGAATGTTTTTATTTATAATTTTGGAAGTATCGTTATCCACAAATAGAATTCTACACTATCTTTAGAAATAGGGTAAATATACCATTTGAAGAGATTATGTTTAATTTTTTTATTTAGTATTTCAACTATCGATTAATTAGAATAACCTTTATTAAATGCTATTTGTTTTATGGTTATATGCTATTTGTTTTTTCAGGTCTTAAAATACTTCACACAGGATATAAAGCATCGCAAATAAATAATATATATTTTTAGAAATTAGAAAACATGTTAAAATAAAAGCAGATATAATTAACAAGATTTTTTTTAATAAACTCTCTTTTAAATAGTTTCCCACTCAACTGGTCTTTCCCGTCTAACGATATTGTAATTCCTAATTCTGATAAACCCCGCCCACTCTAACCCCTCCCCCCTCCTTTCACTTCTTTCCAATTGTAATCTATGTTTCTTACTCCCGATGAGGTGAACTTCGTTCATGAAACTTTTTTTTTTTTAAAAGAAAGACAAACATTCCCGGGTTGCGAATGTAGATCATAGATCATATTTTATTTTTATTTACATTCCCGGGTTACGAATAACCTGACAATATTTGAAAATATCCTACTACCACCACAGTGAGCTGAAAATGTTGCTTGTGTTGTGATGGAGGACTTAGCCAGCCGAGGAATTGAACACACTACGCGTGGTTGGGACCCAAACGCGATGTTAACTCGGCCACCGACCGGTCTACTTTAGTGGTTGTATATAATAAAGTGATGTAAACAAAGTTATTTGTGTTTGAATGAAATAAAGTTTAATAAGATTACATTATCTATTTTCGTTGTATATCAATGCATATGCACGCAATAAAATGTAAACATTTTTATTTATTTATAGGACAATTTGTATAGCAGCGTATTCGTATATATTGTAATAATCTGTTTTCAATATATACTCACCCTCTCTCTATGAATGACCTTATATCTACCTATTAAATGTAATTGTTGTTAGTATCACTTAAACTGAACGAAGTGCAACCAAGTGCCGCCCGCAAGGCCTAGCAGCAAAAAACACGCGGAGCGGATTAATAATTATTGCTAGTGTTCTAAAACATTACTAAATAACTGTGCAATAAAAATCTATTTATAATTAAATTTGATTTTATAATTTAAATTCTAATTAAATTGTGTTATATTTGATATGGTTATTTAAATCCATTATAATATTAAAACGGTAATTAGTGTACTTATGTAATTATAAATTAATGGGTGTGTCAATTGAACCAAAACCTCCTAGATCACTTATTGATTACAATCTGGAGGATTCGGTTGAACGCAGGAGAAACGCCCAAACCTGTGGATTTAATCCGGACTAACAATATTAGATTTCGTACAACCCAATATTACTCACGAACCGAAACAAATGTCACTCACTCTGACGGAAATTAATTATGAATCGTTTCCTCTTCCTTTTTGTCTACCTTCCTCGAGAGATGAAAACACGCAAATGTTTACTTCATACCAATTTCTTAGCTCTATCCACATATATGTATTTTTTGACATTAGAAGATTCAAATCGTAAGCATCGTATTATAAAAATCTCTTTCTTTATCAACCTTTCTGTAATTGCACAAATCATTTCAGCAACTCGTCTATATCACGATCGATGTATGGTATTATCTTACCTAATGTTACCCACTCTACCTACCGACAAACAGACTATCGTACGGACGTGTTGTATATTAATTATTAAATGTTAGTTAAGAGCCTAAAACTTTAGACGTTTTGGAAATGTAGACCAGATGGACGGAGAAAGAGTATCAGGAGTATATAAGACATGGCAAGGGTAATATGGCAGAAACATATTTTATAAGTTGATATAAGGTACATACTCACACAATAAACTAAAATTTGCACAAATGTCATGGCACGATTAGATTCTTCTGCGGCATCCGTCTTTATTTTTAAATTGACACCTCACAAGAACGCCCCTGTCTGTGCAGTGTACAGGCAGGGAGTTATGTCGCCACCCGGTTGGGCAGCGTAGTGAGGAGGGTTAAGTTGAGGGTTGTAGGAAATAATTTGTGAATGCAGCTCTCAAAGAGGCCCGGATTATATGATGGAGGAAAAATAGATGACGACAGGAAACACGCAATCAAACTCCTATCCGTCGTAAAGGGAATTTGTATAGTGATTATAAGGATGTTTTTGAAATAGTCTCAAACACTAAACATGAGCAGGTCAGAGTAGAATTTATAGCGGAAAGTAAAATCTAATTGAACAAACTGACTACTTCTGCTTCGATTTATTTAAATTATTTATTGTATAACTGTTACCTGTATAATATGCTGTACATACGCTGAAAAAATTATGATCTATGCGAATTTGACCTTACTTCGGGCAAACCAGCGAAACTATTCAGTCGGCTTTTATCTTTATAGTATAGGATAAAATTATTATTTTTTATTCCTAACAACTATTTTTCCATTCTTTTAACAAGTATATCGTTTTTTTATGTTTTTATCGTTTTTTTTTATGTTAAACTGAGCTGGGAATGAAAAATCAAGAATCAAATAAATGATAAATTTGAAAATCGCACTGAATATAAAATTATAAATTGTTGAATATTTTGAGAGTTCAATTGGAGTTCAAAGGCCAATATGGCAAAGGTGGGCGCTATGATGGGTCGTGCGCAGCATCACCTTCTTCTTATTGAAATCTTAATAATCATGCTGACGCGGGTAATCCTCTATTCTACATTATTATGCCGCGTCTCGGGCAATTTCTATGGAAAAATATGCCTTTTGTGCCCGGCGCGGGCATGGGGAGATCTCCCGACAGCGAGACGAGGGGTCGTATCAGATGATGACAAAAGTCACTCATTCTAATTAAAAAGGCCTCGCGAAATTGCTTGTGAACTGGAAATGTGTCTTGGGAATATGGAATTCCGAGAAAAACGACCATTCAAAATGAATAGTAAACAATGTTGAGAGTTTTTTTATGGTAGGTGGAGACATAAAATTGGTTTTATTGCGAGAATTTTTTTACGCGTTTTGAGATAAGAAAGAAAAAAGTCACAGAGAAACAATTGCGCTGAAAAATATTGTTTTAACAATTTCACGTAGATGAGGTACAACAAAAGCTTATTTGGCATGTTTTCGCAATATCACAAAATCATCTTCATCGCTTTCGACCATTGACCTCATGCATATGCTTTCGATTTATTTTCTAGTCCGGCCTATTTTTTTATGTGATAGCACACAAGAAACTGTGGTGAGGTGTTCGCATTTTCGATAAAGTGTTATTCTGTTGTCATGAGCAAAAAATACCAGATTCCCATCTGCCTACAGCCAGACGGACTACGGTATCCTAATTTGGGATGGGATGAGGAATCCCTGTCTCCACACCCTAGAGACACTTAATACTCTTCCGGTAAAACACTAAATAACACAATTTAATTTCAATGTATTATTCATTAAGCCTGTGTCACATGACGCTTTACGCATCAAGTGTTTTTTTGGGCGTGGCCTTTACAAATAATATATTTTTGAATTATACGAAGCAATAATCTTCCTCTCCCCTCTTCTCTTATCGTGTGATCGAGAGGAAGTGAGAAACACGGAATATAATGTAGTTTTACGGGATCTATCACCTTGGTAGCTGACAGTTGCGTGACCACGGCAGCTCCTTAATTTATCCGGACCCTTCTTCTGCCGCAGACATCATTTTCAAATATCGCTCGGCTAGCCGATCACGGTACATCATCTAAACCACGCCGACACTTATAAGGTATCATCTGTCTGGTGTGATAAGTCTGTGTGTGCGATCGATATGATGATGCAGGACTTCCAAAAAACGCTTGATGCGATAGCGTCGTCTAACACTACCATCAATCTGAAAGTGCCTACTTATATTTCTCCATTATTTCTAAGGACGAATTTCTTAAGCAACCGATCATAGATGTTTCTTACAATATATTTTCTGTTAGGTGGGTCCTAACCTAACCTATTTCCATTTAATAGGTAATATAATTTTAGGTCTAATCCGAGAAATCGTAAGAACACAATCTGTTCCTCGGTCATATTATAATATGTAATGTGGACGAATACCTCATAATCTAATAATCTGCTGGTTCTATTTCTGTGTAAAGGATCCTCTCAGATTGCATAGCAACCTTGGGAATATAAGAAGAAAATAATAAGACTTAGGAGTTAATAAACAGGATCATGTCAACAGGAGGGGATTTTATAAAAAAAAATCAATCTGGAAAACAAATAACAAAATATACACTAACAATACTAACAGAGGCAATACACTAGGATCTACTCTTTGTTTATTTTTATATTACAGGTTTAAACCACCACAGAAGAATAATATAAAATAAAAATTATTTTAATTTTCAATCATGTCCTTAAATCCTGTATCTAAATTTCGCTAATAAACAATTAGTTAATGTTAATTAACTAATAATCTCAGGTGACCTACCAGGTAAGTATGGTACTGTATATTATCTCCTTAAATAATTAGTAATAACACTAATAACATAGATCATTCTAGAAATGTAGTACATACATATATGTACAGCGCCCTTGAGGTGATTTTGCACAAAAACGGCGTTATACAAATCATCGAAATATTATATTATTATTAATATGTGGGTATACCTCAGAACAGGTTCAATACCCAGATAAGTCAACTTAACAAAAATGAATTTATTCTTCAATTAATGCAGTATTACTTTGAGGCGACATTTTAAATTTAATAATATAAATAACCTAGTCGCTTTCGGTTGCTTTGTTCTTTTCACTATTTCGTGGTTCAGCTCGCGCTTTTTTGTCCTGTTTATACACAGCATAATATTATACGTTTATCCTGATGAATTATGTTGGATTCGAAAAATGTTGATCCTTTTTTGATTAAATGGTGGTGTTCACAAAGTTATTAATTTATTTAAGGCCTCAAAGATAGTTTGAAATGAGGATAATATCCTCATTTCAAATCCTCATTTCAAACATATTATGTAAATACGAATATTAGAGGGAGCGAGCTAATATTAAGAAACTATAATAGGGAAGCAAAAATAGAGCAGCGTTTGAAATAGACCAAAATCTGTTAACAAATGCTTTAGTTGCATTTAAAGATACACTGTGAATTTTTTCATGCATACAACATATTAAATAACAGAACCAAACGTGTTTTAAATCATTTTCGAAGCTTACTTTGCGATTTATTTTATCGCAGGAATTTCATATAATTAACGTTTCGGCATAACAAATGTATAGAAATTATCTTAAAAAACATGTTTTTTGTAACTTATAAACTTACGGAGTTAACGAGAAACTTGTTTTAAATCAGTAGAAATTGGGTTTCCGGGGCTTAAAAAACAAAAGTAAAGATTTTGTAACTCTTTTTTGAAGCAATTATAAAATCATTCTTTAAAATACAAAAATTTTAGTACTATACATCATCATCTTTTTTGCTTTGTTTGGATTGTATCATCGAAAGCTTGATAAGGAAAGTTGAGGAGAAATAAGTATACATAATTTCGTGAATCTACAAAAACTCACGAACTGAAGGATCTGGTATTGTTAAGGCGACACAACACTCTAATAACAAGTGTACCACAAAAACTCACGAACTGAAGGATCTTGTGTTGTTAAGGCGACACAAGACTCTAATCACAAGTGTGCCACAAAAACTCACAAACTGAAGGATCTTGTGTTGTTAAGGCGACACAAGACTCTAATCACAAGTGTGCCACAAAAACTCACGATCTGGAGGATCTGATGTTGTTAAGGCTCTAGCCTCACATTTTAATTGATTCCGACAAATTCCCCACAATAATATATTTATATTTTTAAAACGATCCCTACGCATGTAAGTTATTTATATTTAAGATTAATAAAAATAGTACCTTACCATTAAAATATTTTGTGTAAAACGAATTGAAAATTTTATAAAACGTTTTTCAACTATAAAATTAGTGTTTAGCCACCAGTCTAGACCATGATTTTGCATGTCTGTTATAAAGTGCTTAAGTTATCAACTGAGCCTGATCTCAACACAGGAGTTCCCAGCGAGACAGACACAGTAAATCACCAATGTAAATGATGATAATTAATAAATATGAATAAAAAAACAAAATATGTAGCTTCTCGAGGGATCCGTCAAGAAATATCTGAGATTTTAATAATACTGTCATTTGAAATAATCAAAATGAATCCCACAGAACGAACAATTTTCTAGACCTGCTTGGGCAAATTCGACCATGGGTCCGTCCATTACGCCGGACCGCGCGCCGAATATTAATTTTACACGACTTCATCACTTATATCGTTAAGACGCCGCATTTTGCATTTTGAATTGTAAATCGGCAACGCCCACCTCTTTTAGTTTCATAAACTTCGTATAGAGTCACCATCGTCCTAATTAAAAGAGAATTTATTTAGTTTGTTACATCTGTTGACGATAAAAGAAAACATTGAAACATGTATCTAAGATCAGAACCAATATGTCTCCATTATTAAACTTTTACACCAATACTAGCGACTTAAGTGAACGGACGCGCGCTGGAGTTAAAATGCCCATGATTCTCAAACTACGGATATTACGGATTTAATTAATTAAATATTTTTATATTAAATTAAAATAACACATTTAAAGATATATACTTTTAAAAAATGAATACATATTTAAAAATTTCTCCTATAAAGTCAAAAACAATTTAAAAAAAATGAATTAAGGTTTTTCTTATAAGATTTATGCATAAATATATTAAACCTACTTTTGTTTACATAACATACACGTATATTATATATACTTATAATAATTACATATATTAAAAATAATTTTTATTGTTTTAAGCTTTTTTATATCAACAGGGTTTGAACTCTAGGTTACTGCTAAGGACTTGTAAAACAGAAGACTTTTTGTAATTATTTATTTATTCATTTAAACAGTACAATAATTTTAAAGAGTTATCTAATATGTTTACATTATAACATTATGAACTACAATCTACCGTACTTTACCCCTATTACGACGTATATGTGCTGACGGAAAATCGGCTCTACTCGGAAATAAAATCAACAGAACTCGGACTTAAGGCAAAGCTTAATTAATGCTAAATAGTGATTTACCATTAATCTTTATAACGAATTAGTTTACATTATGTATACCAAATAATATGCTTTATATAAATTGATGCTTTTCCCTTGAGGAGAATTCAAATAAAAAAATTTATTTACTCCATATAAAATATAAATGTAAGCTACTAAAAATGTATTTATTCAATAAAAATGTATGAATGCACAAATGAATCAACTTTTGAAAAATAACATATTATGGGTAAGATTATCTGTGACAGTTTCCGTTGATTAATTTTTGGCGTACTTATAATTTTTTATACAAAATAAATAAAAAACACTTTTGCGCATGAAATCGAGCGTTTCTTGACTCCATTTTCCAAGCGATTTTAATGCCTATTACCTGTGTATTCGTCACGAAATAAGACAAACAAAGAATATACATATTTTTGGCTTGTAGCTTCCTCTTAAGACTCGGCATTCTGCATTCTGCATTTCGAATTGTAGATGAGCGACGCCCACCACTTTTACTTGTCATAGAGTTCGTATAGGGTTACCAATCCATTGAATTTTTTCCTATAGAACAATATTATTCCATAGAAAAATATCTATTTATCCTTTAGTTTATTAACTTATTTACCTTAAATCGACCTTAAAGCGTTGGAATATTGAAAAATTAACATTTTATTTTTTACTTGTACAATCACGCAAAATTACCTGCATCCTGTGTGGAGTTACGTAACAAAAACATCATCATCATTTAAGGTTAAACGCAACGCTTGTTATATTCTACGAGTTCATAGATGGCGTTAATTAAATAATTTTATTAAAATACGCTTTTGCAAAGTATTTCTTTACAATATTAAGAAAAATCATTTGTTTGCGCCCGCATATACGCAATATGAATATGAATAAATAGTTTTGTCTATATAAAAACTCAATTCTATCGAGAAAGGCATGGAAATACAATATTGGATTGAATAATCGGTACAATATTGTATTTGTATGCCTTTCTCGAAAGAATTGAGTTTTTAAACGAACAAAACTATTGATTCATATTCATATTGCGTATATACGGGCGCAAACAAATGATTTTTCGTAATATTGTAAAGAAATACTTTGCAAAAGCGTATTTTAATAAAATTATTTAATTAACGCCATCTATGAACTCGTAGAATATAACAAGCGTTGCGTTTAACCTTAATGGCCAATACAAAACAAACTTACTCGGTTTTTCCAGTTATCAATGCATTAAATATGTCTTTAAATGGACGCATTCTAAAAAATAATATAAAATATAAAATTATAGAAACAACTGGAAAAAGTTGAATATGTTTTGTAATACAGAGTTGTCCCTTGAAGATAATTTCTAATACTCGATTTTTTGCTCTACTTCACTTTTTTTCTTTTTTAAATAAAAATTAAATTTCATAAAGATATTTGTAAATTTTATAAAAGTATACGTGATAGATAAATTTGAATTAAATATGTTATTCACTATATATTTTTTTTGTTTTAAACCACTTTATTTTGCTATATACGTCGACCGGTTTCGGTTGATCTCAACCTACTACTATTTCTAATGCTTTTAAATTATTAAGGCGTATTCCTATTTTATTTTTATGTATAATTTTGACTCCTGTATTTTTATCAAAAGTATGGTTAGTATTAATTAAATGTTCGGCAAAGTCTGAATAACCAGTATTTGTTTAACACCTGACGTGTTTTACTCTAATATTTCCAGAGTGGCAAAAAACGACTGCGGAATTCATTCAAGAAATAATCTCACAGTTTTAGAACAATCAGCTTACATCGCCTTGTGGCAAACGAATTTTTGGCAAATCGGTATATTTTTGTACACAAGCCGCGGCCTTGGGACATTTAATTTATGTTTGTTAATTATTTTTCAATTTTGAAAAACAATATTATTTAACCGATAAATGCAATATTCACGTTAAATAAGCTATTCAAATATTTTAAATTAAATATTATTTACAGTAAATCACGTAATTTTAGATGCCAAAAATTCTGACACACGTCCACTACGACGAATGTTTGAAATGGTCTTATGTAAATCAGAATGTTAGAGAGAGCGCGCTAATATTTAAAAGGATTAGAACGAACAGACGTAAGCGACTACTGTGAAAATATTTTATGAAACACGACTCATTTGAAATAAAGCAAAAATCTCTCTCCAATGTCTTTAGTTGCATTTAAACATACACTCTGAATTTTTTCGTGCTTATAACATATTAAATAACAGAACAAAACGTATTTTTAATAATTTTCGGAGCTTACTTTGCGATTTTTTTCTATCGAGGGAATTTCAAATAATTAACGTTTCGGCAAAACCAATGTATGGATATTATCTTCAAAAACAACTTTTTTTTTTTTGGAACTCCAAGACTTAAGGAGTTAGCGAGAAACTTGATATAAAATCGGTAGAAATTGAAAATGCCGGGTCTTAAGATTCACACTTTTTATGTTCAATATAGCAGGGCCGCGCCCCACATATTTGTGAGCATGACTTCTTCACTTAGGTACGTCGTTAAGGTGCGGACTTTATTTTAAGGTATTTTCTCCTCTTAATCAATTTACACAGTACGTTTTTCGATTGGAATTTATAGATAAAATCAATTATTTTCAGACAGAAACGTTTTTGTCATTATGAGCTATGGATCTCGGAAATATTTATTTATTTGAGAAGAAAATAAGACAAACAGCCGTTCCCTATTTCTCGACAGTTAAGAGCAGTCAACAGCAATGTTAAAAATATTTAATTAGTGTGATAACCTGTTCGATATAACTACGTAAAGTATATCATTTCCAAATATATCCATAGAAGAATTAACTGGAAATTGTTATTGCGTATGCCTATAAATCAATGAAAAGCTTGTAGCACGAGTATGCAGTACTCCACATAAGAGCTACAAGGGGCAATTAACTGCTTCAAGTGGAGGAATAATACGAGTACCTACCTATATCTTTAATATAATATGTGTGAAGCATCCCAAGGGGGTCGAAAGATGGATATCGAAAGCATGGGATTAAAAAAAAAAGATTTTTATTCAAAATACACTGCAGAAAATCTGCGTACATGAGAAAAGCAAGAAAAACTCCTGAATGGTAGGTTCTGATATCACAAACTTTGCAAGGATTCTTATATCTGACATATCTAGGGTCAACGCAACTATATGCATCACTTGATAACATGATTATTTTTCTGTCATAAGCTTTGGATATTTGATGTATTCATTCGTTCAACTATGAAAAATACACTTACAATTGTAGGCACGTTCCAAAGTGGAAGATACTCTCAGTATCGCCTTGGTGATAAACCAGCATTCGGAAATAAAAGGCTACTCTATCCGTATTTGGTGACCAGATCTGAGTATCCAGGTACTTCTCCATCTTCATCTTTTCCATCTTCTTCCCAGCTTCACAACATATCCCATTTGAGGATGTAAAAGTCTCACTGGCTTCAGACGTTTGGAAGCAGTTGGGACTTTTGTGCGGTATTCACATAAAAAGAAGTTCCATAAGAAAAAATCATATCGAAACTCGGGCAAAGTTTCAGTAGTTTAGAATAGAATATGAATAAATTTGTTGTGAAAATTTATTTACCATTTTTAGCGAGGATTTATTTTGCGAAACAAATTTTTTTTATCCACGTTAATTGTAAGGTTAATTTTTGTAAAAATTTAATACAGTTTTATGTCAGGAACAGATTTGACGAATGTAACCTGTATATTTATATATAATATAGTATTCCTCCAATTAATTTAACCAAATTCGGAGAGCACGAGCGCTTACCGCGCCGACCGAGGAACATTGGAAGCAGCGCTCGGGTTCCTTAAGATTCACTCAGGATATGTCACTCCTTTGTAGACTCCCGAGACATCACCCTACAATAAAGCCAGAATCTTAACGAAGTAAGTGAAGCAGCCTTGCACAAAAATACGGGACGCGCGGCTCTAATGTATTGGACAGACCTGCGGTTTAATTTAGCCTATGAAATCTCTAAAATAAAGTGGGAATCTTAAGGGGCCGCATTCCAAATTTCTACCGATTTATAACAAGTTTCTCGTAACACTTTAAGTTTCTAAGTTCTTAAAAAAATATATGCTATTTTTCAAGATATTATCTGAAATAAGGAATAAACAAATTAATAATAATTACAGAAACCTCGCAAAACCAGGTGATGTCCACTAGTCTATTACAAAAATATCTGTAATATTAACTGTTCGCTTCTAGATCTAGGAGGTAAAAATGTAGGGGGAGATTTAATGGCGGGGATTAAATGGAGCGGTAAATACATTCAATGAGTCGCCCGCGGTCTAATGGATTTCTTGGGACTGGATTCTTATAGGTACTTCTTCCATCGCCAAACATAATCTGCCACTCCTGGGCTTTTAGAGGCTGGCAGTTATAAGCTTGCTTGCAGGGGAATCTGCAATCAATTATGAACTGTAAGATTATCTGACGATATTCCTAGAGAAAAGTGGAGCCTGTTTAAATATGGACTATGACCAGAGACCGAAGATAATAGACAAATTCATAGACTAAAGAAACTTTTACTTTATTCACAGAATTAGCTGACGTGTACCGACGTTGCTCGACTATTAGCATGTATTATATATATAAATCTTTTAGAAGAAATTCTCCGAATGATTGTGATAACCTTATCAAAATCCGTTGCATTTTTTGCGTTTGTCTAATATCTTATACCTTAATCTTGATAAATAAAAATCACGTGTCACTGTGCTAGTACACGCTAATCTCCGAAACCGCCAAACCGCTTTCAATGAAATGAAATTCTTGATCGTGTATGGTTGGTTCCAGCTTAAAATATATGAAAGTTTTGGATCCGATAGGTGGCGCTGTTGTCGAGATCTAAACAAACAAAAAAAATTTCAACGATTTTTTTTTTAGATTTATCCATATTATCCAAATTTCAACCTCCCTACGTAGAAGGCGGTCTATGGCAAGACAACGTCTTATATTATAAAATTCATTCCAATAGTTCAGATAAATTCTTTTATATCTTGATATATAAAAAGTCAGCCTGAGTATGTTGGTGCTCGTAAAACTCAAAATGTAGTTAACCGATATCACTGAAAGTCTGTTGTTATTAGTACCAGGAGTGTTAAGGGATGTTTAATAATAATATTTGGCTAATTTAAATACGGCGTTTTCGTGAAAAACCACCTCAAGGGCGCTGTACAAATATATTTACTAATAATAAATACTCAAACTACTGACTTACTTCTAAGACTTATATTTAGTGACTTACGACTAAGGCATTTAACAACTGTCTTAATGGCCATATATATTTAAATATATAGAAGCTTACAACTAACATACTTACATTTAAAATAATAAGTTCTATAATATTGGCGTGTTTCATAATTAATTTGAGAACACGGGTGCAAAATGTGCTGGATTTATAGAAAAGTATACATATATATCTTAAATGAATGAATGAAATTAATCGTCGATCTTTACCGCCTATAGATGATTCGTCTGCCAATAATCAATTAGGTTAACGTGTTATGTTCCCACTGATATTGTCCATTGGTAGGCAAGTCAATAGTATTTTGACTAAATATTAGAAGAAGTCGGAAACGTCCCAGGAATACTTAAGGCAATATCTCTGCACCGTAATGAGATACGTAGTTGAATTAAATTCGATGTAATGTAGTTTTTTATCAGTAAAATTGTTGCATACAGTAGTGAATGGTGGAAATGGTTTTTCTTTACGACCAGCCACTGCCACCCACCAGTGGTTATGGTAGGAGATTTGTCTGAGCCTGTGTCACATCGAAAGTAAGAGAATTTGGTGGGGGTGGCTAAGCGTGGGTGGGAGTGGGTGACGAAAATGTTCTTTGTTATGGGAAGGCCGCAAATGCTTCAGATTATTTCAAATAACTTCATGAAGGTTCGAGAATGCTCTAAAAGGTTCTGGAAGAAGAAAATTCAAGAAGGTTCTATAAAATTTCAAACTGAGTGGCGGAGTGTGTCGGTGAGTCTAGAAGGTTCTGGAAAGTTCAAGAATGTTCTTGAAAATTCTGGAAGGATCCACAGCAACGCGTGGCGGTGTACAGCTAGTTTTAGTATAATAGAGAAGAGATAGGACAGCTGTAGCTGGCAATCGAAATGATTTCAAGTATAGGCACCGAATTATTTAGGCTTGGACTCTTTGAAAAATTAGGATAGAATAATATAAAGATATTTATGATAGGTAGCTTAAGCATTCCTTCTTAAAATGTTTTTTTTTCAAAGATAAATAAATTTGTAATAACTTAACGAGTAAAATCTCACACATTTAAATATTTAAAATATATAAGCGAATTAAAAAAAAAAAAATGAAACAGAAAAATCAGGAAATATACGGTCGCATCTGGGACTAGAACTCAATTAACTTACAGTTACGAAGTATGACCGAAGGAAATATGGAACTATTAACGCAGTACCCGGGTTCAAGTCCCAGATGCGACCGAATCTTTTCTGATTTTAGTGTTTCAAATTACCGTTTAAAAATCGCTAGTATTATCCTCAATAATTAAATGTTATAATTTGAGGTTTAACTCATATTCAACAAATAAAAAAGAACTTACCCTAGACTTGCAGAAAAGTCAATAGATGTCGCACATTAAAATAAAAAAATAGGATATTATCCATGACACTATTGCATTTGGTTGGAGTTGAATTTTAATATATTACATACAAATAGCAGTCAATAAAAATGTGCGGTGAGAAAAATAAAGAAAATTTTGGTCGTTCTTATTCGAAAAATGAAACAGTTAAATATGACCGAAGGAAATAGGTTCCTATTAGCGCAGTTGGTAGTGCATCGCCCCGGCAAGGCGAAGGTCCAAATTCAACTCCCAGATGCGACCGGGTCTTTTTTCTGATTTTACAGTTTCAAATTTTCGTTTAAAAGTCGCTAATATTATCTTCAATAAAAAAATTATTGTATTTACGAGTGTTATTTAAAACAATTCTTATTGTTCTTTTTCTCACGAATTACTAAAATATTAATAATTTTCAAAAAACGCACACTTTTTTGTTATTTTATACAAACACTAAAAGTTTTTACATTGAACCCCACATCGATACATTTACATTGAACCCCATATCGATATATTTACATTGAACCCCCACCCACATCAATACATTTTTTAAATGTCTTTAGGTACCTGCCTATTCTAACTATTCCATCTACCTTTCTTTTTTTATTTACCCTTCACTATTCATTTGTCAGTCCCTAACTAAGGAATGCACTCTCAGAAATTACATAACAAAGTCTTTGCTATTAATATTTTAACGGGACAACTCATAATAGACAAATTGAATTAAACTTCGTTCAAATAAAATCAAACAGTGCAATAAACAAAACATCAATTAAATAGATGCAACGAAATCAACTCTTTTATTTTTCTTAGACAAATCTCTTTTGATGACATTTATACCATACCAAGATATTAAATGAAATCTCCCTAATTTCAAAGTGTTTGAACATTTACGTGTTATATTTTAACAACACACAAATTAATCAAAAATCTGTGTAACATTTTTATTGTCATAACAAACGCATTTCAAAGGTATTTTTATGACAGAATTCTTAAAAAATATTGTCCAACACAATATTATTACCACAGTGAAAGAGAAATTGACAGTAATGTAAAAGGAAATACTTAGTAAATTGTTCATGATGTAATTTTCTTGAGAGTTGGGAATTTTAGAAGGTAGAATAAGAGAAATTTTATCATTTCTACGGGGAATACTTTTGTATGGTGAAACGGTTTCCGCAAAGGACTAAAAAAATCCCGAGGCGCCAAAGAGAACTGCGAAAAGCGATAATGAAATTTTAAATGTCACACTTTTGCCGTATAATTAAATGAAAACTGGAGATAACAGCGACCGGAGAAAGAGCGAAATCTCTCCGCCATAAAAAGAGTATGAAAAAATAAAATTCAGAGGTTTCAATTATTGTAACAATTACATTAGAATGAAGGTAATGACGCTATCTGTTTTTGAGTACCTACTTGCATCAAAGGGTTGTACTTGTTGAAAGATAAATAAATTATCATACCTTTTTTACAGGAAAATATCATCTTTCATAAAAACCACGTAGCTGTAAGTAAACTTTTTAAACCACAATCAAGCATGAAAACGGAATAAAAATAGAAAAATGATAATTTTAATGTGTTTCATTTTACTTTCTTTATGAGAATACCGCACAGAATATCCAACTGCTCCGAGCTGTCCAACGCCAGACGGACTGTGGCATCCCGCATCCCCAATTGGGATATTTTGTGGGGATGAATGAATTGGGTAGATGGGTAAAATGAAGGTTTGGGAGTATCTGGCTATTCAGAAATGATTATCAAAAACGACTAAAAATCCAAGAAATGTGTCGATTCTAAATAAGCCTCACCAAGGAGATACTGAGAGTATCTTACACTTATTATGACAACTAAAACTTCTCACAGCCCTTGCACTACAAGTTTTTGCTAAACAAATCTGATATGAAAGTCGACAATTTTAATCCTCTTAAAATACCGGTGGATTCATAATATTTTCCAATATTTCCAAGTCGTCTTAATTCTGAATACATATAGTAATTCGTCCACTAAGTAAGACTTTCAGATAAATTTCGGGATTTTGCAGAAAGTAAAGTACTTCTAACATAATTATTTAAACTTTGATTCCTTATTTCATCTTTAACTCCGTTAGCAGCATTCATAGTCAATTGAATAAATAAGCAATAAATAAAAAAAAATTCTCGGAAAAGTTGGTAATTATTTATTTAGCGCTGATTACGCTACGCGTAGTCTCTCAGTTTTAATCGAAATTTGAAAAATATTGAATATTTCTCGGCATTATAAAACGGATCCAAGGTTTCGCGAAAAGATTTCGTACAGGAATACTAAACCAATGAATATTTGACGTTCCGCAGAAAATAATTATGTAAATATTTTCCGACCGAAATGCCACAAATTTTCAAAAACGCCAACAGTAATGTTTCTTAAATTGGTATTTTAACATCGCCAAATTATTTTATAATAACACAAAATATTAATATTTCTAATTTCACGTTAATGGTTACAAAATTTTAACGTATTTCTAGAAGGTTATTTTTTTCTATATATGAAGGTTACTTAAGCTTAACACCACCAATATTCGTTTCTGATTGACATTTTCAGAATGAGAACTGGTTGATTATTACGTATAATACAAAAATAGACATAATTTATTTTTCGTGTTGAAAGCTGGATTATAGCGTTGTCGATTTCCATGGACATTCAACATGATAGAGTTGCCTTAACATGAAATCTGAGAAATCGTTTCGACGAACTGGAGACAAACCAATGACTACATTTTTGACACCAGGAAAGTTCGAGAATTTTTTGAATAAACTACGACAACGGTAGTACATTAACCGCCGAAGAGCTCACATTGAAATAATCAGATCCTGTACAGAAAAGTAAAGTTCGCTAAAGTAATGCAAATGTTTGCAGTGCAGTCCGTTGTGGATCTTTTCTGCGCAGGATCTGAATGTTCTTTTTTAAACGAACCGCCTGGCGTGACGAAGCTAAAAATGAATGAGGTGGGTAAATTATAACACATTAGTAAAAGTGTCTAACTAAATTGTGTAACAAAATATTCAATTTCGGAAATAAATAAAATAAAGCCGAAATTTTCGTTTACCGAATAGGGATATGTAGTTAAGTTTTTACGCAGCCAGCAATTTGCACGCCATTGTAATAAGAACTAGTAATTCTTAAATAGATTTTATATTATAGGTCTGAATAGTGGTATTATAATGAAATTTGACTGTATACTGTCAGATTAATTTATTGACAAATCACAGAAAGAAAGATGGTGATGTCGACTACCGCGTTCACGCTGCTTGTTTTTTTTCCTTTTCCCTGAATGGCCGGACTATCAATTTAAATGTCTATGCTCAGCATAGAATTTCCAAATGACAGGAGGTTCTGAGATTTTTATTTCATATAATATACCTAATATTTAAGAGCTCTTTACAAACCTCTTCTTCCTTCTTCCTCTCACAAAAATATATTATTTGAGTTTATAGACCGTGCCTCGAAGTGGTAGGGCAGTTCATGTGATATTCTCACTCAAAAAATACTTAACTATTGCATAGTTTGGCCATTGTTTATCTAAAGCTCCGACTAGCGGATAAACTTATCTACGTTCCCTAAAATTGGACCAGGACCAAAAACACTACCTTAAAGTAAAGCATCCTTGAACTCTAGCCAAGAAAACAACCACATAGGTTAGTTAGTAGTTAGGGATTACGATATTACTGTAAACTTCCGATTACCAGTCAGGTAAGCTTATGTAGACCATGTTACAGGCCAATTTGACCTTAGGATTACTTAGATTATAAGGTAAGCTTAAGTAGACGACGTCACAGGTCAAATTTGACCTTAACGCATTCCTGTACAACCCACAATACGCCTTTTCACATACCAAACTTGTCTGGGCATATACCGTATTGACACATGCCACCTTTTCCAAGGATTATATTAACATTTTAAAGAGAATTATGATTCCAATACAGAATAAACATTGATATGAAAAAGGCAATTCTGTGGAAATGTATTGTTTCTGTACTGAGAAAAAAAGTGACACCTTGTTACAGCAAAATATTCAAAATGAAAAGGTAAAACAATCATAGAAAAGTTTTCAATGATTTATTAAGATTTTTCTAAACCTTTTGTTTATGAAAGTTATTTTTTTATGTTTTTGATGTTTTTTTTTTTAATTTCTCTCTAGAATCTGTAACTATTATCTGTCCAGTCAACACTTGCAGTGAAAATCAACTTCATGGATTTTTATCGTAATTTAGAACCCCTATCATTATTATTATAATCCTAACTAATATTATAAATGCAAGAGTGTGTTTGTTTGTTTGTCCGTATTTCACGTTGCAACGGAGCGACCGTTCGACGTGATTTTTTGTATCGGAATAGTAGGAGTTAATTTTTATCTCGAAAAAACATTTCGTTTCCGTAGGAAAATTCTTGGTTCAATAATTTCTCCCTAATACCACGCGAGCGAAGCCGCAGGTGAGAGAGCTAATATTCTTGTTTGTGTTTTTTACCAATGACACCTGTAAAGCCTTCAGAATACAACTGAAGCGAAACAGTTGTCACTTTTAAATACGTATATAAAAAAGCGAAAGTAAGATTTTTTATACCTATTTTATTTTCATTTTTTTTATTTTTTTATAGTGAATACCTCACAAGAGTCCTAACTGCTCCCGTCTGGAGCCAGTGAGACTATGGCATCCCCAATTGGGGGATGTTGTGAGGCTGAAGGTAAGTGGGGAAGGGAAAGAGGAAGGTGGGGAAGTACCTGGCTATTCAGATCTAGTCACTAAACACGGCTAAAGCCATTTGGAGCAACGTTTCAATTCTGAATGGTGGTCTTACACCAGGGCGATACTGGTAGTATATTCCACTCTGGAACGTGCCGCAAATATACTATATATTATTTTAATTAATTAATTGTGAAATAACACAAATCAATCAAATAAAATTTATTTGCGCACGCCGGGTTCGAACCCGCGACCTTCGGAATGGCAGTCCAATGCGTTACCACTGGACTATGCCGGCCGTCAAAGGAAAGTTCCAATAGTCCATCAATGGCTGAGTTTCAAACTCAATCCGCATGATACAATAATATTTCAAATCTTGGTCAGTGAATGGATATAGATAAAAAAGAAAAAGAAAATATTTGAAAAATAAATAAAAAGAAAAATTGCAAAACGTTTTTGAAAGCAAAATAGGACCACACAGTAAAAAAAATGACATTAACTCACCTCGCAGAACGTCTCAGAATCAGGATCCACGTCCACCGTTGCGAGGAAGTCTGGTCTATTCAGCTCGGGTTTGGGCTGGATACAGACCACGTACATGAGCTTTTCCCTTTTGCCGAACTTAAAGGCGTCCAAGGGGGTGGCATAGCCGGGACCGCAGCACTTATCTATGATAAAAAAATAATCAAATTATTATTTTGTGGTCAATCAAAGTTGATATAAGTCGAGTAATGGCTAGAGAATCTAAAGAATTGATTACGTGTGGTGGACTACAGCGAAATCAATTTGTTTTTTGTGTCATCACTGCCTGGAGCCAGCTGGACTATGGCACTACCTTTGGGATGTTTGAGAGGTGACATGAAAGGGGGAAAGAGGAAGGGGAAACGGAAAAAGAGGATTTTAGCTCGTCGTCCCACTGGCTTGGGAACGGGACGAAATCAACAAAAACCGGAGAAAGTGCGCAGAAAAGTATAGTTCTCTGCGGTTTACAGAGCAGCCATTTTGGGATTTTTCTGCGCAGGGTCTCTAGTTTATGTCAATTTCGTACCGTTACGTAGCCAGTGGGGCGACGGGCTTATATATATATATAATTAAGAAAGTATTGAAAAGTCGATGTTTTGTAATCAGGTCGTATAAAAAATATGTTTGGTCGCTTACATTGCTAACGCTGGCTAAGCCTTATGAGATACGTCAAAATAATGTTCTACGGAATTGTATATCTCAAAAAAGCCTTCGGAAAACTATATAAAAAAGTATCTAGTAAATATAAAAAGTATATAGTATATGTATATATCCTAAGAATAGCGACAGCAACGCCGGATACACGTAAGCTAGTAATTAATAAAATTATTTTTGTACCTACTTTATTGCTTGAGTGAATTGTTGCCACAATCAGTTCGAATTTTGAAAATCGAAGCAAATCCCATGTTGGTCATTGAACCGGAGTTGCACACAGACACAGTGACACACCACCGACATTATTATTTTAAATTTCAAAATCAATAATGGTGTACATTGTTTTATTTATTTTTATTTTGTAATATTATTTTTCTTAGGCAAATTTAAATTTTCTATAATGTTTTAATAGACGATGATGATCTAATGCTGCGCATTAAATCTTCTTCAAAAAAATAAGGTACTTCGTTTGATAAATATTTAACTCAACTAAAATAGCATTAAAACAGATGTTAAGCTGCACAATTTGTGAACTTCGTGGAAATCAGATGGTCAATATAATGAGGATTGTTATACCTTTGCTTCAAATATTCCGTTTATAAATGGGACAGTTTGTAATTGGATTATTATGGTTTCACCATTCAGGACACCATCCACCATCCATCATTACAATGCTGGTTGCTCCTAACTCCCAGATAAACAACTACTTTATCAATGAACTCCCTAGATTTTAGCTAGGAGCCAGCCACGAGGTAACTTATTTACCTTTACTTTAAGTTTGACCCTAATCAAAACTGGAAAGTCCTTCTATAAAATTATAGTACATATAATTTAATTTCGTTGAAGGCTAATAACATGTATTATCCTTGATAGAATTTACAGTTAAGTGTGCCGAGGTTCAGAGTATCAGGATTATCAATCTTTCGCAAAATAACTAAATCCTGCCTCTCGCTAGGAATATAACGACTAAAACACTAATGATCATAATAGTCATAATTTATTTTCCCTACAGACATCGCCATTCAAATTTATATTGAAACACTCTCCTTTCTTCATTTACAGTAATACATTATCGAATCTATCTATATAAATAAAAATTTAAATGATCGTTTGTTCAAAATCTCTGAAATTTCTTCACCGATTGCTTTGAAATTTTGACACAACGCTGCATTCAAATACGCTTGTGTTTTTATATACCTGTATCATATAGATGTTTAATATGTTTTTTTTAAAACAACGCCATGTTAGACGTGAAATAAAAACGCGCTATTGTTTCTCTATCTGAACAGAGAGACTGAGTCACAGCAATGCGTGACGGGTTACAGCTAGTACTGATAATAATAATGTATTAAACGTGCGACCAAAGTCTTGTACAATTGAAGGTGTGCAAAGAGTATTCATGATTGAAATGATTTATTTTTGGGGTAATATGCCGTGTTGTGCCACCTCCTTCTTTAGCCAACGTGTCGGGCATTAATATAAAAAAGGTAGCATAGCACGGCATGATACTTCAAAAATAAATCACTATAATACGTGAAAATCTGAAATCATATCGGTATCTGTGCTATCCATTAACCACCCGATATTACATTAAAACCTTAAAATATAAGGCCACTATAATAAGAGAAAAGACATAGCAATAATATACTTGGATAATTTATGTAGTGCCATTTTCACGTCAAGGGTGCTTATATAAAGTACTCATCTGCTTTACACTCAAATCAAAGAATATAATATAAAGCTGTACCTCCGACGAGTCTTGTCATGACCGGACTAAAAAATTAATTTATTAATTATTCATCTTATTAATTTGTAATAATTAATTAATAAATTTCGATTACAACCAATAATTGATTGACCGGACTAAAAAAAACAATTTTCTTTAACATACAGTATCTTCCTTGGATGCCCCTCAATCCTTCAATAAGTTATCTTAGTTATTTATTAAAATACATACCTGTGCAGTTACTCTTTATTCAGTAGCATTATTAAAAAATGTACATTTTCATATCTTTTTATTAATAAATATTGTTACGAGAAGCTTGTCAAAGTTTCAGGATTTACAGAAAACAAATAACCTTTTTGCTTACCCGTAGAAAAAACAACTTTGTTGTTTCTAGTGAATACGTGCTGAAAATAAAGCTAACTACTTTCAGAACTTCAGTTCTTTGTATTTGATAATCCTTTATCGAACAAGGCTCAAATGAAAACCAAAGCGAATAATTTCAAATTGCTTTTCGCAACGTTACTTTGTCATAACAAAACGATTACCCGTTGAAATGACTGGAAAAAAACGCCGTAATCGAAATCCGGTCAGCATTGCGCAATGCTAGGAGTTATTATTAAAAATGGCGACACCGCAGCTTTTGACACAGCCGAAACACAACACGTACAACAGAAGTTATTGAGGTAATAAAAAATAATTAAAATTTTATCATGCGTCGAATCGACGGCTTTTTTCGCTGAAGTTTAAAATTCACCTCCCGTTTTATTGTTTGATTTTAAATATTGTGAATCTCAGTCCAGTGTCTATGCCGGAATAATTACTGGATCACGCCCTTCAACCCTTATCATGATTTACATTTCTATCAATGGAAACGTGATAGTTAAATTTTAATCAATAAGAGCAAAACTACCATAAAATAATAATCTCTTCATTTGTCGTTTTCGTCACAAGTATCTTTGTTTTACGAGTCACTACCATTTAACAATATGTTAAGAAATAATAAAACATTAGTGGTGGATTATTATTTAGAATATAATAAATTTTTTCTTTGAGCACCACTTCTTTTTTAATCACGCATTTTCCCATATATATATATATATATATTTTTTTAGTGTTGGTAATTCATTTATACATAAAAGCACTTTACCAGTAAGCACTTATTTTTCTACTATCTGTATTTATTTCGCGTTTAAAGCTACTAATATACTATGTGGACATCGCTTTATCATTTGCGACCAAATACTTAATAAGCTTAAAATTCAAGAATGGTTTAACAAACATTTTTTTTCCCGTTTGTATTTAATTTTGCGTTGAATTATCTAAGCTGAGTGGTTCTAAAAAGATTACACCACAAAATACATACGTTTTTTTTAAATTTTGTAAAAGGTATTTCAAGTGATCTGTATTTCTTATTAAAAGGTACAAGGGCGAGATAATCTAGTATATTACTGGTTTTAAGAGTTTTCTCAATTCTGTTCTTTGTTTTTAAATTTACACTGATCTATAATTTCTTCTGTGATCCAAATATATTAATTGTTATTTATTCTTGAACAGGGGTATAATTGTTTTCTTCTGACAAATCAGTTAAATATAGTGTGTTTAAAACTTTTGAACAAAAACAACTGGAAGCGTTAAATTTATTAGTAAAACTGATTAGCTTTTGAGTCATCCGAAGCGCTAAAAATAAACAACTTACTGTTATTTGTTTGTGATCTTAGTAATCACATTAGTAGTCAAGAATGAAAACAACAACAACTTTATGTCAAAGCGTGAAATCGTCTATCAAAGTAAGTCTTATACTTTGTGCTTAGCAATCTCAGTTATCAATTAACTGTTTGAAACTGCAAAAGATCCACGGAGAGTCTAGGCGCTACGCGGTATCTCGAGCCTTCCACAGCATCCCTCATCAGATTTTGGCGGTATTTCTTGATTAATAGTCCTTCAATGTTAGTGTGCCGAGTTATTGGATAAGAGAAACAGGGATGCAACATCTTAGTGTATTACTAAACTTGTAATGTTATTGCTGACAATTTTTTTTATTTGGATTTTTTACATATAAAATAGTATTTACATTTATTTGAATGAGATTTGAAAACTGCTCTTCTATGGAAGCGTTAGCCTGTGATTGGAAGGGGAGTGTACAGTACAATATTTTAGTTATGTATAAGTAATTAACAATATTGGTAGGTAAATGCATTTTGATATGTAGTAAGCACATTTCAGTGAGAAAGTAAAATATAATTATATTATATACAGAGTTTTCCAATAAGAGGTGTTATTTTGAATAGACCGCTATTTTGGTAGATGTTACTTTTGAAGCAGTCATTTTTTTGACATTTGACAAGTAGAAACTACGCCATTAATAAAAATGGAACAATACACGCTTCAACAACGCATTGAAATTATTAAAATTCACTTGAGTGAATCAAATGCAAATCATCTTGAGTGATGAGGCCCATTTTCACCTCGGTGGCTTCGTCAACAAGCAAAATTGTCGCATCTGGGGCTCGGAAAACCCAAGAGTTATTGTTGAAAAGCCTCTCTATCTTCAACGTGTGACTGTTTGGTGCGGTATTTGTATTTGTTTAATATTATGTAGGTAGCTAAAACGTATCTAATATGATGTAAATAATAATAATGACATTATATTATGAATATGTATGGATAAAAAATCGTCACTTATCGGAAATGAATGAGATTTGGGTTTTTCGAGATCATATCACGTGGAAAAAGTTTTTTTGATAAGATTGTCTTTAAAATATATTTTCACAGTGTTCAAAGTTGGGATTTTGTCATTAATGCTTCTAATTTTTTCCGGTAGTCGATTGAAAAAAGTTATTCCTTGGAAGAGTAGATATAATAATTTAGTGCAAATGAAGTCTTTAATTTTGGACATGGAAAAATATATTTAAGAGTAGGGTTTACAGTTAAATATTGATATTTGTCTTTTTTATTACATTATTTATTAAATTTTTAATCTACAGATCTTTGAATGAGGGTACTTGAAATTCTTCGGATAAGCGATCTGTTGGGAAGTTGAGCTTTTTTTAAACATAATTTTAATATTATTCTCTGTACGACTCCAATTGAAAGAAGATTAGTTTTATATGCGCATCCCTAACTAATGATAGCATAGTGTAAAGTTAATTATGAACTAAGTCTTAGTATATTGAATATAGATTTTTTTTCGACAAATTACATTTTGGATGTTTTTTTTGATTGCTTTCCAGTGGATGTTGTGAATTCGAATCCAAAGGCAAATCATTTTGTGATTACAAAGTATTTTTGTTGATTGTTTAGAGTTTCCATTAATTTTGTTACGAAATCTGATGTTACGCATATCGATTTCAAACTTTAGCTACGAAGTATCCATTTAAAGTATCTAAAAAAGACAGATGGCCATCGCCTTGATCTTATCCAGTTATTATCGCGAAAATAATTTCTCACGAGGCTTGCTATATATAATTAAACCAAATCAGAACAAATGTGAAACTAACCGGAACTTCGGGGCTTAGGCCATTCTTCCACCGGAACATGCAAGTATCGGATACTTGACGATTCAAGTATGTTGGCCACATGTAACCGTCATTTTATAAACTCTTCGGTGATGCCAGTCTCCCGCAATTAGCCGTTCGAAATCGTTACCACTCACATGGTCGAGACTTACATAGTGGAACAGTTAGTAAATATGATAACCTAATAAAATGATATTACACAGTGGAACAGTTGGTAAATATGATAATCTAACAAAAATGATAGTACATAGTGGTACAGTTAGTAAATATGATAATCTAACAAAAATGATAGTACATATTGGAACAGTTAGTAAATATGATAATCTAACAAAAATGATATTACATAGTGGAACAGTTAGTAAATATGATAATCTATCAAAAATGATATTTCATAGTGGAACAGTTAGTAAATATGATAATCTAACAAAAATGATATTACATAGTGGAACAGTTAGTAAATATGATAATCTAACAAAAATGATATTACATAGTGGAACAGTTAGTAAATAAGATAATCTAACAAAAATGATATTACATAGTGGAACAGTTAGTAAATATGATTATCTAACAAAAATGATATTACATAGTGGAACAGTTAGTAAATATGATAATCTAACAAAAATGATAGTCTCGTTGTCACTTGTATCAGTTATTTTGTAACAATGAGTGTACTTTATATCAATGCTAGAACAAACGGACAACAAAAAATGACAGCAACAGCACTAACAGCAGTTGTTAATTTAAAGTGACGTTATGAAAGCCAGTTTTGAGGTTTCAAGAAGTGGTGGAGACGCGAGACTTGTGATTTCAGTAGTGACGTGTTCAGACTGCATGACAAATTTTTTGAGACGTGTACACAACATTAGAATCGGATACTTCATACCTATAAATCAGAACAATCCCGATCAAACCGTGACATATGGTAGGCCTACCGTCAGACATTGTCGTTCAGGATTTATTTATTCATGGAAAAAATTAAATCATTTCAAATTTGCCGATCGATAATATTTAAAAATAGTCCAGGTTTTTGTAGGGTAAAAATAGGCAATATTGCACCCCTGCTCACGCCGGGGGAAACGTATGGGGCGTTGACTGTTCACCGTCCAATATTCAAACATACACATACATTTGTATTACACCCCCCCAATACCGTATAGTGTATATAGACTATATAAAGGATACTCCACACGTCATACATAATTCCACGTTCATAGCGCCCCAATCTTCCTCATGAATTATTACCCACCCACGTTACCGTAACGTCAAATATTTATCAGATAGTTTTGTGAGGAATTTCGTATTAATACGCAAGATTTCTAAGCCCGGACAATATCGAACATCCGTGGCATACAAAGAAGAACTTACACAGATAGGTGTAATGTTGAACAAACGAGTAAAAGTTTTGGGTTTCGGCAGTCGATGGTATTACAAAATCAAAAGTTTTATAACAAAAAACAGAAAATCATGGAGAAAGTTATTGGGAGAATTCACCCTTTGCTAAAGCAAACTTTGCCCTTATTTGAAATAAACTTCAATGTAAAAGGGTATACCTTTGTTTTTTCAGATTTCATTATATGACATAATTAAAATAACACTTACAATCACTTCTGGATCACGCTCAATGTTTCTAACAATTCTAAAATACTTAAGGTAGTTTCCATTCTTCATCTAGATATCTTCTTCCACTTCAGACTTTCATTAGCTTCTCAATATTCTTCAAAATGAGTTACCATAGTCCTACTAACTGTGACAGTTGGGAATCTTGTGCGGTAACAATTCAAATATTTTACACGCAAAAATGAAGGCGTTTTAAATGGTCAAAAAAAGGAAAAAAAATAACACGTCGAGACACGGAGGTTTAACCCAGAGCCAAAATAGGGCGTGAGGATGGTTCTGGCCTGACATACGTTTTACAAGGTGCTTGTTTTCGTCGAGTTTTCGTATGGGTAGTCTTTTCAAATGTTCTAGTAGAAAAAAAAGACCTGTTCTATTTCGGTACCGATTTTCGTAGAGTTTAAGATGGCGGTCATTATTTGACGTCCGTCGTCTGTCATTGTTTTACATTACTACATTTTGTGGAAACTTTGCATGTTTATTTTGTTTTATATTTAAAATATTGATACAAAAAAAAAAAAAACATATGTTTATTACTAATTGTGGACGTATATTACTGTTCGCTTTTGTGAGATTCGCGTGTTTTTTACGGTTTGTTGACAGTAACGAAAAAGGCAAATGACAGATGCTTTTATGTGATCGATCACATGTTTAAGGTGTTGTCATTTCTCGAGGATTTAGAACAGTTCCTAAATATTATTTCTTCTCAAAATTCAACAATTTGTTTTAAATTGTAAGTACGAAAGTAATGATCGTGTAAAGCTAAGATTTTTTATATGGGTCACTATATATTTCCGTATGGCTAATGGTATTAGAAAAACGTTGAGTAAAACGCCCATAAGGCACTATTTACGCTGCGTACTCTCCTGCGAGCCGTACATCTACGTTTTCCAAGTGATAAGGTAGATACCAATTAGTTTTTATTTTAATAGATATAATTCTTTATTTGAAATGTGTATTTGATTTGTTTAAATATTTGACAGATGCTTAATGGACGTCGTTATTTTTCAAGATTACTAACATTTAAAAAGGTAAATTGTTCTTTTGAAAGGCATGTTTTTATAAATACTATCAGCTTCAAAAGTGCTACAATTACAGTGGTACCTCGACATACGAGTTTAATTCGTTCCGCAACCTTGCTCGTATCTTGAATAACTCGTATATCGATGCAGATTTCCCCATACAAAACAATTAGACTACCATTAATCCGTTCCAACCCCCAAAATGTCACCCCAGTTATTTTCGTTACGTGGTTTTGAATAATAAAAACGTATTTATAAATGACAAATATTTATTGTACAAAAACAAAAAAGAGAATTAAATAAATAAATTAGATATCCTTACTGGTCTTTGCCTTTTTCGCTACATTTTTCTCGCTTTCACCTGTAGGCCGTTTAGAAAAAAACATTTCCAAGGAGGTTTGTTTCTTCCTCCCTCTCAGAACGTTCCAGAAATGAGTTAGGCATTAAAAGTGACATTAAAAAGATCAGATACACGACCTGTTGCAACTTTTTCTGGGTGTTTATTTTCCACGAACTGTGAAACTCTCTCCCACATTCCTAAGATCTCATTTATCTCACTTGTAGAAATAACCTCCTCCTCCTCTGACTCCTCGAAACCAATTTATATAATATTACGAGATCTTTCGCGGATCTGCGCTAGTATTATAAAAATCGTAGGGGTGTATTATCAAGTAGGAAGTGCCCTATGCACTACAGAGTCATGAGCCGGGTCTGTTTCAACCAATTTGTAAACATAAATAAAATAATATATAGGGTAAGCTACATATTTAGAATGCACCGGAAAGGCGATCAGCGGAAGATGGAGGAAATGTATGCATGGCCGCCTGAGAAATGAGAAGCACGAGGCAGAATACATGATGCAAAGCCGACAGTGACGTAAAATATCAAATGAGGAAAGTTATGGTTTAGCCATACAAATGGTCAAAGACTAGAAAAGGTTACAATAAATATTTCAAGCAATCCACAGGAAAATAAAGATTTATGTCGCAATAAACAGAAAATCCGAAAAAGAAATATGATTTATTATACAGATTTCAAAGAATATTTAAATACAAGCAACTGTATACAAGACCTTTCACGAACAATTAAATTGATTATCAGCTCCAGTAAGAAATTCGATACGTATGTATAGAGCCACAATTATAAAGGCTACTGAGTACTAATATCTCTTCGAAACTTGTTCCACTTAGAACGCGGTAAGCAGTGCTCGTAGACCGGATTTATTAGTTTTAGTTGGAGGTCAGTTGGAGGTTATATTGTCTTCACTTTTCTAACCGCACATTTTTATTGGCAACTATCTTTATGTATGATCGCAGAATTCAACCCGAACTATGTTGGTAGTTCTTATTCGATGTATGATACAGTTAAATATGACCGAAGGAGATAGGATCCCATTAGCTCAGTTGGTAGAGCTGTGCCCCGGCAAGGCAAGGGTCCTGGGTTCGAGTCCTAGATGTGACCGTATCTTTTACTGATTTTTCTGTTTCAGATTTTCGTTAAGGAATCTCTAATATTGTTTTCAATAATTTAATTTTTATTTATTTTGAATAATTCGCTTTTCGAACTCATCGAACAACAGCTTGTGACCAAGGCGTTCTTCTGTATTATTATTATGAAAGAGGATTTTTCTGTAAATAAATGTGTCTGATATACCAAACAGTTCCTCTGTTTTATCACCCTTTTTGATAGTATAGGGTTTTCCAATAAGAGGTGTTATTTTGAATAGCCCGCTATTTCGGTAGATGTTACTTTTGAAGCTGTCATTTTTAATTGATATACATAATAAAATAAAAGAAGTGATAAGAAAGTGATAAGAAGTGATGTGTAGTTTGTGGCAAGTGTGTGTTTATTTATATAAAATAAATAAAAATTTAATTTATATACATAATAAAATAACACCTCTTATTGGAAAACCCTATATATGTTAATGTCTCGGCTCACTCCAGCCTGTTTCTCATTTTAAATACCCAGATGCAATAATAATTATATTAAATTAAATAAATGCTAGTGGTGTATGGACTCCGCACAAAACTATATATTTATTTATTTATTAACAGACATCGTCCAAATTACAAAATAATAACACGAATACAGTAAAATGAGAAATACAGGATTAGACAATGGTACATGAAAGCAAAGACATAAGGCAGATATAATATAAGAAAATAAAGTGACAAGTCGAATCAAGTCAAGACTACGCCGTGGGTCAGGACCACGGGACACTTATAATATTCCGTCACTTATTTAGCGACCGGCAAAAATCATTCAGACTTATCCCAAAAAAGTTAAGGTTTTGACTTGAGTTGACCAGTCTACACATTCTGGACAATGGTGAATAATATCCAAAATTTGTCGAATGATGGTTGAGGAAGAGCAGTTCATTATTTCCGAGTCTGTGCGAGGGGATATTGAAGGGAATGAGTTGCAGTAGAGTTGGTGAATCAATAATACCATTTATAATTATGAAGACGCAAATGAGGTCATTTCTTTCCCGACGGACTTCCAAAGGAGAGAGGTTTAGAGTTAGTTCAATTTCATCATATGAGTATTTGCCTTTTTTTAATCCTAGTCTCCTAGCAATCCCTCTTAAGAACCGATGTTGAACAGATTCAATGCGTCGAATGTGGACAGCATAAAAAGGAGACCAGATAACACAAGCATATTCAAGATGGGGGCGAACCAAGGAGCAGTAAAGAATTCTAAGGGTATTAACGTTTTTGAAGTCCGAAGTGATTCTAGTGATGAAACCAAGTAGTTTGAGGGATTTATTAACGATTGCAGTTATGTGATCCCGAAAAGAAAGCTTGCTATCAAGAGAAACACCAAGGTCTTTAATAGATGTAACAGTTGTTAAGCAAATATTATTATCTTTGTATTCGAAGACAATCGGTTTTTTGAAATATAATATATATATAAATATATTTATTTAATAGCCTAAAGTACCTATATGTGGAATGCGCATGGAACTTAGCGGAGTTTCATGCGCATGATTTACTTGCCCCCGCATACCCAATTGCTGATTTATAACAAGTTTCCCTTTAACTCTTTAAGTTTTTCAGTTCCAAAAAAAATAAAAAAAAATTTTAAGATAATATCTACACATTTGTTACGCCGAAACGTTAATTATATGAAATTCCTTGGATAGAAAAAAAACGCAAAGTAAGCTCCGAAAATTATTAAAAACATTTTTCGTTATTTTATTTAATATGTTATAAGCATGAAAAAAATTACACTGTATCTTTAAATGCAACTAAAGCATTTTTCAATAGATTTTTACTTTATTTCAAACGAGTCGTGTTTTATTAAATATTTTCGCTTTTATTATCGTTTTTTAATATAAGCGCGCTCCCTCTAACATTCGTATTTACATATCTCCCTTTCAAACCATCTTTGAACGCTTACTATTGGGTCTTAAGGTAACAAATAGATTTAGCCTAGAAACCAGACGTATAACTTTATTGATAGCCAATTCCTCTAGGAATGCTTTGGCTTATACGTGACTGAAAATTTCTGCGAATTCATTTCCACGACTTATTCAAGATACCACACGGCAGGAGAATTGTTCTAGCACAGCACACCAACACAAGAGGAATGGGGCTATTGAATGAAATTTCATAAACAGTGGATATGTTTAGTTGCTGGATGACTTATTGAACAATCACGTGAATTCTTTAGTATGTTTCTACTTCGGAAGCAGTTAAATATTAATGAATATATATCTCTTTCGTGGAATGAATTACTATTAACAAACCACATTTTAGTCTACGTGCTTAAAACTCCTTCACGTAAAATATAAATTATAGCGGAATTAGTTGAATAAAACCGTAAATATGTTAGCATTATACACCCACTAAAGATTTTCACCCCAAACCAACATTCTCATGCATTAATATTCTTGATAGATACTCTGGCTTGGGAACATTTATTCACTTTAACGACGTCGTGTGTAACTCGTCCTTAAACTTTACGTAAATTCCACGGTTTCTCTATATAATGAGGTATTTTATACTTTGCAAACACTGGTAGGCATCATCTCCAGAATATTCAGTTGCCCTTTAAAATATGTAGGTACTTAATACTATGTAACAAAGGGTACGAGCTTTAGATAGACATAGATTATTTATAAATAATGAAACTCCTGCTTAGGTAAAGATCCTTTGAATTAATGTCTAATTAGTCTTGAATAATTCATGAAGGAGTCCGATTTCAATTTAGGAGGCGGGTTTGGGTACCGCCGCCCCAGGAACCAATTATTGGATAACCAACTCCTCTGCCATAGGTCACGCCGAGTGGTTCGCTACATTTGGTTATTTAGCAGGGGTGCCCGGGTTCATCGGGTGAGGTGTGTTTAGGATGCGCCTGCCCACCAGCTGCTTGAAGTACCAGATCTGGAGAGGCTGGATTGAGGAAACCCTTTGATAATAATATTGGACAATTTGTATAAGCTTTTGTGATATATCACCTCAGAGGCGCTTTACAGTTGATGCAGGTATTACAAAAAAATTAAATATTACAAAAATAAAGTGAAGTTAAGTTAAGTGAAATGAAGACAGAAATGGAGACTCTGCAGCAAGAATCCAAGGTGGTGAAGAAACTGGACCAGCTGCTGCAGCGAGAAAGTCCACCAACAGTGCCAACACGAGGTTCGTCATCCGTCCAGGTATGTGACTGCTGCTAATAAAGCGCTGACACAATATCCTCACATAGATAACATACCTTGGCAGCACCGCTGTGATGTTCAATAAAGGTGATGAAGAAACTCTCTAAAACTGGTCTCTTGACCCATCGCCTTGCGCCCCATTGCATGGGAGGGATATATTCATATGTCCGTCAATCCTGGATAAACGAATCCTTAGATCCTACCCAACCCTTATATCTTTTACCATTCCCTTCATCTCTTTCCCATCACCAAAATATGACATACGCCCTAAGGGAAATTATTTTCCTCAGAGCCTCCTACGATAGGTTAATTTAAAAAAATATATATTTATACGTATATATTTTTTTTTTCCTGGAGAAAGATTTTTTATGTGAATACCACTCAAGAGTCTCAACCACTCCCAACCGTCTAGAGCCAGTAAGATTTTTGCATCCTCAATTGGGTTGTAATGTAAGGCTGGAGGTTATGAGTAGGGGAAGGCCATGAGAAAGAGAAGGTGGGGAAGTTGAGGTATTCAGATCTGGTCACTAAACACGGCTGGCACAGATGGTTTTTGGCCAGGGTGATGCCGAAAATATCTACCACACTAAATTAGTTAATTATTATTAATCGAAAAATTTTTTCAATAAGTTTCGAAGTCATGTGTCAACAGTTTTTGGTGACCATACTAGCGGAGTTTTCTTTACATGGTTAATATAAATTCGTATTTATGGGACATTCGATGAAGAACCTGTTGGTACATTAGTCATACCACGTGTCCAGATTTATAATATACCCTTTAAGTAAGTTTAGTAAATCATGAAAAATGCCTATTTAATATTTTGAAATACAATTATTGAAGAACTAGAAAAAAAAATACCCCTCAAGTTAAAGGGATATCCCAATACTTCTTATTATATACCAGCTGACGTGTACCCGGCGTCGCTAGGGGTTATCCTTAGAAGATAGATATATACCATGACAAGCGTATCTGTAGGCCTTTATAGGATGTACAATTCCATAGTACATTAATTTGAGGTATCTCATAAGGTTTAGCCAGCGTCAGCAATTTAAGCGAACGAAATTTTTTTTTTCGACTCGATTACAAAATTTTTTTTTTCTACTTGATTACAAAAATTTTTTTTTTCGACTTGATTACAAAAATTTTTTTTTCTACTTGATTACAAAAATTTTTTTTTTCGACTTGATTACAAAAATTTTTCTTTTCTACTTGATTACAAATTTTTTTTTCTACTTTCTATAAATAGAATATACATGTGTTATGGATATAAACCTTCCAGAAAAAAATTTCTAAATTATTGTTGAAAAGTTCTGTAATTCTTAGAACTAAGCGCACAATTAGACAAGCGGAGAGCGACTCTGTTTTATACTTTTTAGAGATATTTTTAATCTCTTTGTAATTTTACACGATATGTTTTAGTAAATTATTGAAGCCACGTAGTTATTGCAATATAACGAACGATCAAATAACCAACAAACTACTTTAAAGTTCACGCATAAAATAACTTTTATGTCCTTCGATTTACGTTCAATTTACTACGTCGTTATACCCAAATGTCAAAAGCTGCCATTTGGATATAATACAATAAAATATGATATCAAATTATACGGTTTTATAGGATGAATTATATGGTTATAAAATCCTTCTAACTTAAATGAGACTAAATTTTACTTATGGTCGTAAAATTCTCGCCATAAAATAGCCGTTTTAAAGCGTTTTCGAAAAAGATTTAAAATGTATAAGTTTCGCCAAGGAACATTGGATTTATGTACTTAACCTCAATTTACTAAAGGGACTTTTGCCTCATAAAATAATTCGGAAACGATTTTCATTTACATGCCCTAATATTCAAAATTTATTAAGCGTTAATTTATTTAAATTGCATTTTAAAAGCTCTTTATGATTATTGTTTTCATCTCCTTGAATAGTTTTTCCCGCCCTCTCATAATAATGCATCAAATATTCAAATGACGTGAAAAAAAATATTGCCTTCAAAATTTCCAAATTGTCTTAAAAAGCTAAATCAAATGTATTGTTTCCAAAAATATCTTCCATTTACTCTTAAAAGAGTGGACGAAAAAGTATTGTGCTTTGGTAGTTTTATTTTGTATTTTATGTGAAACCGCACAAGAGTCCCAACTGCTGCCAAACTTCTGGGATATTGGGAGAAAGATGGTGGGGAAGTACCTGGCAATTCAGATCCGGTCGCCAAAGCCATATCAAGCAGCGTTTCTATTCTGAATGGTGGTCTTACACCAGGGCGACACTGAAAGTATTTTCCGGCTTGGAACGTGCGGAAAATATAATATATATTATTTTAAATTAGTAAATTGTGAGAAAACACAATTTAATCAAATTTATAAAATTTATTGCGCACGCAGTGATTTGAACTCCTGACCTCCAGCTTGCTAGACAAGAGCACCGCATACACGAGTTAGGTTAGGAGTCAAAATACTGAAGTGTACGAAAAATGTGACAAAGAAATTATGTTATATAGAAAGGTTGTTGAATTTTTCATCTATTTTTCGTCAGCCCATCAGCCCGTTATCATTTTTAGCAGCACCACGAAAATATCTATGAAAGGTTAATTTACGCTCTAAGTATTTCAAATAGTAGCCGAGGAGTCCTTCATTGTTGCACAACGACGTCGAATAATGTTTCATTCAAAATATAACCGATGTCGGTTGTCTGGTATTGCATATTTATTTATTTCATCAAGTTCTCCATTAAACGGTTATACCCATGTATATAACGGAGAAGATGACGTATAAAAAGGTCATGTGGCCATTTTACTATTTTGTGACATTCGTCAAAATAAAGTTGCTGAACTATATGTAAGTGACGTTGAAAATGTCAACGATCAAAACAGAATCATTAAGCAGTTGGGTCACTGTACTGATAGGCACGTTCTGATACTCAGAAGTTCTGGCTACTGGAGCTCAAAAAAGTGAAAAGGATCTCCCACGAATATACTTGTTAGCTATTATTATTATTATCATTATTACTTGCGCTGTGAAACAATACCGCCTAAGCCATGTCTACAAATCACTTTTTTCTGAAATTCGATAGAGAAACGAATTCCACATCTCTGTATACATAGTTGTAAATACTTACCTATTGTTTTCACGATGTCTAGTGGTAAGTATTTACAACTAATTATACGTTTGAAATTTTCTTTTCTATCAAATTTCACAAAAAAGTGATTTTTAGACTATCGCTTAGGCGGTATTGTTTCATCGTCGACGACTAGCAACATTTTCTGCTTTTTTTAGTGGTACTCGAAGTAAGGGTTTTCAAGAATTCTCAAGTTATTCGTAGTATTCGCAGTCTATCTAAAAAGAAAAAAATTGTACGCGTATAGCTTTCCAGAAATGCGAATCGTTAGCATCGCTTCAAGAAAAATTGCAAAACTAGCCATGATTGGTATTTATACTCGTAAGCCAAACAAAGTGAGGTTCGCCTTTCAGCGCATCACTTTGTATTACCTCCCGCCTCGACTTACAAGCCGTCCACGTAAAAAAATCCTATGAATAATATATATAGCACTTCTGCCACAGAGGCCGGGAAATCTAGGGGGAAAATCCAGCGGTGTCATTAAAAAATGAGAAAAATATGTGTGTAGGAGAATTGCTGAAGCGTCTTACTAAAGCAGAAAAATTTGAACCTTACCTTCAGATTGCTCGGCGATGGAGAAAGTATAAACACCTTGAAATTAAATTCTTTGTCACAACAATAAAACAGAATCGCAATACTGAATAGAACGATTTTTAATATTTGAAAACCGCCCAAGAATCCCAAATGCGCATTCAGTGAAACAGTGGCACCCCGAATAGGGGTATATTGAGAGGCTGAAAGGATTGGGATTGGGAAGGAAATTGGGAAACTTGAATGTAATTGGCATACTATGGTCATAGAATACGGCTAAAGCCATTTGAAGCAACGTTTCGATACTGAATACTTGTATTTTTCTAGGGCGATAGTGAGAGTTAACCGACCATGTTTGACTACGAATGTACTAAGAGAAACAATATATCGTAATGTTTAATAGATATTGATTTTACTGTCTAACATAATAAAATTTAATGTACGTGGCTTTTGCGATATCTAATTTCTAACTTTCTAGATTGGTGTGTATATTCTGAAATATGTTGGTCAAAGGTGCGAAAGATTTAGTTTTCTAGGTTGAGAGTTGAACGTCCGTTGAACCAACAGTATTTTTTTTAAATTATTTGTGAGGATACCGCACAAGCGCCCCAGCTGCTGTAGAGAGTCAGTATATTTGATATTCTAAAGCGGGTTTTTTTTTAGACTTAAGGGAGTTTGGAGAGAAAGGAGATGTAGAATTAGGAGATCGGGATATAGGTCCCGGTTATTCAAATCTAGTCACCGATCACGGTTAAGGTAATTTCCAGCAATCTTTCGTTTTTGAATGGTGGTCTTTCATCATGATGACACTGAAAGTATCTATCACTCTGGAACGAGCCGCAAACATGCTTCATATTATATTATTTTGCGGGCTCTGTATTTTCTCCTTCTCACAACATGGGTTTCTTCCAAGGTTCACTACTTCTTGGAGCATTCACTCAGCTTCCCGAAATATGACATACGTCTTAAGGGAAATAGTTTGAAGACTCTGTGTTTTCTCCCTCCCATAACAAAGGATTTCTTCAAGGCTCAGGTTCACTACTTCTTGGACCATTCACACAGCTTCCCGAAATATGACGTACGTCCTGAGGAAAATTCAGAGCCGCCTATATCAAGTTGATGTAAAAATAATTAAATATATATGTCGAAATTAAAAAATAATAACCTCATAAACAATGCTTATTTCTAAAAATGCAAAATAAATAATAATAAATGAGTAATGTTGTTTATTAATAAATGTTTCAAACATGTTATTGAAAATATTCTGAAGAAAATTCAATAACTTAAACTCAAATAAAAAACACTATAACGAGAAATCCTCGTGTATGATCACAGTGTGCCTTTTTTTATTCCACAGGCTTCGAGAGAAAATTTCACAAAAATGAGGTCGTCGAGTTGAAAGATGGCTTTTGTTCTCGGACGGATGTAAGGTTGCCTGTAAATTTACTTGAAAAAAATGAAATTTTTCATAAACGAAGACTTAAAAAGCAATTAACAGTGATATTGAAATGCTAAAAAAAATAACCTCTTAAAAAGTTTGACAACGTAGCTCAAGAAAAGAACAGTTTTTTTTTTATATATGAGAAGCAAGTTTTGAAAGTGGTTCTATTTTTATTTTTTTAGTCAATCAAATAAATTTAATACCACCATTTAAAATATCATTAAAAATTGAAAAAATTTTTTTTGACGTTTTCTAACTTGGAAAAAAAGTTCCGCCACTAATTTGTATTTAAATTTATTAATCACTTTTACTTGCTAATGTAATTTATGCTCTGAAGCAGTGGATAACATCAATAACTTAAAATATTCCAATTGTCTTAATAAGCCATGCATTTTGCTCTGGATGAATCAGGAATCTAAGACCTCCATTGCCATGCAGATCTGAGCCTAAAACACATGTTAAAAACATACTATCTATTCCGTGATCGAATCCCATATGTAATCCCAACACCGTTACGGATTCAAGATATTCTACGACTGTGCTGCAAGAGTCGTCAATTTCATTATGAATTATTTTTTTACAATTTCGGGATAATCTTTTGAAAATATTAAATATTTTTTACACATGCACCGCCACTTTCCAGTTGATCAATATATTTTAAGTTTAAGTGACAGAAGAAATTTTTTTGATCTAATTGTATTTTGATCTATTGTATACATATATGTGATTATGTTACATATGTATGTATACAAAAAACTAATAATAATAATAAAAAAAAATGTTATATAAAATTGTAAATTATCAGTTGGATAGTCCTTACAAATTAATGTTGATTCATGTTCATGTTCCTACCATTAGATCAAGGTTCCCTAGTACCTGTGTATTATGTGACAATACTTATTATACTTCAATTTCGAGTTAATTCTGTTATAAATAGGTAACTACCTATAACATATGAAGAGAAAATAATTTTAACTGTCATTTTCAAAATTGGAAGTGTTGTGTCAAGAATTCAGACAATCGGTAAAGAAACTACCTACAATAAAATTATTTTCAGTCCATATATGATTTTATTTGTTTAAATTTCAGGGATTAATTTTGACAAGAAAACAGAGTTGTGATTTTTAAGGTCTGCGCTTTTTCCATTTTTAAGAAAGCGTTATTTATGTGGCCGAAAAGAAGTTGCTGCAATGGCTTATACTGTTAATATATGATGGGTGCTATGATAAATCTCCAAAACATCCAAAAAGTAAAATAATGGCCTCTCTATTCGATCCAAAATTCTTGAACAGCATCTCATCAAACCGCGCTCACGCACGTACGGATTTACGAAATACCCACCCTTGTATTTGAAGTTTCTCTATCTCTATCGTGAAACCACTCAGGCCCACAGTTTCTTCCCTACAAAACTCACAAATAACAAGATGACGTCTCAGATCACTTCCTTCCCTGATTTCTCCATCTCGCCTTCACCCCCAATCTCTCCTAGACCTGGCAATTGACGAAGGGAGAGTTAAGAATAGATTTTTATTTAAGAAGAGAGGAAATTCGAAAAGGGAGACCTTTTTTTTATTTAGGATGTCCCGGAAGAAAGAAAGGGATTTGAAGAAATCAGACGCCAACCAAAAATGTGTTGTACTTCAAAAAGGAGTCTTTACCACTCTCCGCTTTTAAGAGTTGTTTTATGTAATACGCGCAAATGTTTCGCAATGTTTCCTCTCATTAGAACTGTGAAAACCTCAAATTTTAGGAAAATTGCGAAGCTCAAAGAAGCGTATAAATGACAGGAAAATATTAAATAGATTTCCTGAAAAGTACCCGACCATTCATATCTAGTCTCTAATTTCAATTTGTGTTCGCTGATCCATTTGCAAACGGCATGTTTATACCCTGAAAAGTAATCTTATAAAAAAATATATTGAAATCAATTTGAATCATGCCTTAAAATCATAACGGGGTAATAATTGATTCTGGCTTTTCGTATCGATGTGGTACTTGAAAATTTCAAGAATCACTTCTTCAAGGAAAGTTTTACGCATTATTTCATGTAATTTTCATTTTTATTAACTCTCTCCAAGCAGACACACACTAAGAAAGCACGATTGTATGCGAAACCAGTTAGTCTATGCTAATATTAACGTGATGCATAATACGATGTGATGGCATAACTTGACATGTTTTACGGCGAAGTTACGTTTCATCTAGAAACATACCGACATTAGACCCTTGAATGCACAATTTGAAAAATAAACACTTTATTTTATTATACTTTATGATTAGTTAATAATAAAAAGCATTTAAATTTATTGAAACATATAAACAAGGTTACAATTTTAAAACAATATAAACACCAATAGTATAACAACATAATAGCATCACCGTCCAAAAACACATCAGTAATGATTCCTTCATACGATATTGACAATACATAAGCATTACCTTCCAAAACACATCAGTAATGATTCCTTCATAAGATATTGACAATACATAAGCATCACCTTCCAAAACACATCAGTAATGATTATTTTATAAGATATTTACAATACATAAACATCACCTTCCAAAACACATTAGTAATGATTCCTTTATAAGATATTTACAATACATAAGCATCACCTTCAAAAACACATCAGTAATAATTCCTTCATAAGATATTAACAATACTAATATGGTTGAAAAAAGATTGGATAAACTTTCACACACTCGGTAAACAGTAGACGTAAACAAATTTGAAACCAAAATGGAAAAACACAGATAAATAATAATAAAAATGTGCGCAATGAATAAAAGATGTTCCAATGCAATGCCACGGCACTTAACTACCCAAAGATGGATAAAATATATTGAAAAACCCCCTCAAGGTCCAAACATTAGGCAAGGGTAGGGGGACTCTATGACTGCGTTAGGCATAGGGGAGGCTGGTGGTTGTTGGCTGCCAACCTTGTCAGATTTCATCTCGTTGAGTGATTTCTGCCCATACAACATTCCTAGAGCTATACGTATTTATTTCCATCAGCCTAACCCCCGCATACTTCTACTCTCCGGATATTTTTTTTTCGGTGTAAAGGTTTATAGGGTTAACGAATTAAGAAGTTCATGCTCGCAATTTATATTCTAAATAATATGTAATTAATCTGGTTTGCAAGATTTATTTATCTTTAATTACGTGCTGAGAGAAATTATTAAAAATTTCGAGGATTTGTTTTAAATTCGGCGGAAAAAGAACCTCGTCTTTCTAAATCCAAATAATTTCAGTGTGGTATTTTGGTTTATTTAATTTTGTAGGAAACCGCAAAAACTCTTTGATCGAGGAAATTTTTTTTTTACTTCGTTTTGGAAAAATTCATTTTAAAATTCGAATGTTCTTTATTTTTCAATAAAGGACAACCAATTAGTTATTACTTTCACATTCAAAAACTAATTTTACTAATTTATTTTCTTTAATCAAATCCGTTGGACCTTTAAATAATATTTAATAAGAACTTTAAAGAATTTGCTTCGCGTTTCTAAGTGTTTTATAATTGAGTCCTACATTTTTAGCTCAATAACATTTTTTTCCTTTAACGTAGTAAATCAGCTGCCTCTTCGTAAATGCTCGAACGTCGAGCTCCGGTATCGTGAAATAGGCAGTTTTATCATTCTAGACTTTCAAGAGTAACGCATCTACAAGACAAGATGCCACATTGATGGTTCCTTATTTTATAAAATAACCTACCGTAAAAATATTATTCTAGGAACAGAAACGCCTATTCATCAATGTGTATGCTTTTAGTACATATACTTAACAATATTGCGTATTATGTTAAACATCCTGTTTTTAACCGGATTACGAATAATTCGAAGATATTCTTAATAAGCCAGCAATACTCATGTTGTGAGGATGAAGGTAGTTGTGAGGGTAAGAGGAAGGCCGGGGAGTATCTGGCTATTTAAATTTGACCACCAAACACGGCTAAAGCCATTTCAAGCAACATTTCAATTCGAGATGGTGTTCTTATACCAGGGCGATATTATAGTATTTTGAACTCCACTAGTACAGTATGTATTATTTTTAATTAATAAATTATGAAATAACGCAATTCATTGAAATAAAACATATTTGCTCACGCTCGAATTTGAATTTTCGAATTGCTAGTCTAGAGCCTTACCTAATGAATATCTATTAATAGTTCCTACACTTATTTTATTGTAGTGGGTTAAAACGAAAGGTCAATGTACTTTCATTGGAAATGCTCGTTATTTATTTAAATGAACAGTTTGCATATAACTCCCCTCTCTTTAGCCGATAATAATAACACATATTTTAACAAATTGAACAATTCAAGATCGTATTAAATGAAATCGATTGTTTTTGACACTCGTCTAATTACCAATGACAAAATAAAAATGCATATGAACTAGTAACCAGTTATAATTTGAAATTACGCTAAAAATACATAATAACTTTGTTGTTTTTGTGGATCCTTGAGAGTTAAGATCATTTTTATAATTTTAGACAAGTATGACCAATTACAACAGTTGTAAGCATCGTGGTATTTTAACTGCATGATCTGTTGAGTCATTGCAAACGCCTAGCAATAATAATTATTATTTTCTGAATCTCAGTTCATAAGCCCAGGGAGGGCCTCGTGGAAAACCATTACTGTACCCGACTAAATGTCGTGTGCATACAGACTGAAAAAATAGGGGTTAGTTACACGACTCAAACGACTTTGTAAATGCCAATCAATTGACTTTCGTCCTGAAAAGGACGTTTCTGGAATATACACGACTTTGTGCAAAATGCAAATCAATTGAACCTCGTCCTGAAAAGGACGTTTCTGGTATATAGACGACTTTGTGCAAATGCAAATAAATGAAAGATTGCCTTTAAAAAGGCAGTTAAGTATGTCAGCTTCTTAAGCCACGTGGTGCCCGCCGGAATCTTGTCGATGCAGGATTCTTCAGTTGAAGGAGAAAGGCCAATAAAATTCTCAGAACTTGGCAGAAAGGGGCAGCGGCAGGTAGCTCGTAGATGCGGAGGTCCGAGGCGAGGGTGATCCAATGGAGAAAGAGGATTTAGAATTTAAAAATGCTGCTTTTTGTCAAAGTTGCGACTCGGCAACGGCACATAAAAAAAGGTCAGCCAAGGTCCAGCGGACCGTTTATGGCTTCTCATTGGTCGGATTTCTATAGCCGTTGGAGCGTACCAGCCAGCCTTGGACCCCACACTTTCTAATTTGCTACCCGCCGGCCAATTGTTTATTGTTTATTTTTTTACAAGTTACATTTTTTACATTTCAAGGAATTTGACAATCTTAAAGCTAGGTACACAATGCAGAGTTCCGTGAATGTGGACAATTTCAAAATAGTTTATTAATGTCACATCCACGGATTAACATTATACGCAAACAATATTTATTTATTTCTTATAGTAGTAAATAGTAGCGAAAGATGTAAACAAAAACAATATAAAGTCATTCTTAAATTATAATGAACAAGCGTCCGATATACTCCCCCCGGTGCAGCCCTCTGCGCCAAGCTATTTGGGAGGACGTGAAGTGTTTCGACGATCTGGACAACCGGTACCCCTGGTTCGCAGTTGGACGGGCCGTGTTGTAGATGGTTCTGGAGTGGTGGATTTTGGGGCTGGCAGCAGTACGGCAATCTTAACGGCTGGCCGCACATATATCCCGGAAGCTGTTTGAATGCGGGCGGTCCTCACTTGACCATCAGCGGCGGGTTTTGCATCGATGACTCGGCCGCGCGGCCAACTGTTCCGGGGTAGCGCAGGATCCATGATCACCACAAGGTCATCCTTTTTGATGGGCTCGGCCGGGTGGTGCCACTTCTGTCGGGCGCCCATAGTGGGGATGTACTCTCGGAGCCAGCGCCTCCAGAACATATCTGCAAGTTGTTGCCCGATACGCCATTGGCGGCGGAGACATACCTCTTCTTCTTTTTTGTCATACAGGGACAAATGGGGGCGCTTTCCGGCTGACCCCAGAAGGAAGTGGTTTGGTGTCAAGGGCTCTTCATCTCGTGGGTCAACAGAGACGTGAGTCAGTGGTCGGTTGTTGACAACAAACTCAGCTTCTGCCAGTGCTGTGCGCAGGGTCTCTTCCCTCGGCGCCCTTTCCTTTAAGGTAGCTTTCAAGGCCCGTTTCACCGACCGTACTAGTCTTTCCCAGGCTCCCCCCATGTGGGGACTGAGTGGCGGTATGAAACGCCACTCAATGCCTTTGGTAGCCATGGCGTCCATAATTCTAGAATCTTGTTTTAGTGAATCCAAGGCTTCCCTGATCTCAGCGTCTGCTCCATGGAAATTCGTTCCGTTGTCCGAGTACAGAACTTCGGGCTGACCTCTTCGGGCGGTCATTCTTTGCAAGGCCATAATGGCAGAGTCGGCAGTCAACGTAACAGCAAGTTCCAGGTGAATAGCGCGGGTGGAAAGGCAGGTAAAAATTGCCCCATAGCGCTTCTCCCGGTGTCTGCCAACTGTGACCTCCATTGGCCCGAAGTAGTCCAGCCCACAGTGAGTAAAGGGACGCACATGATGTAACAGGCGGTAAGATGGTAGCGCCCCCATTAATGGTGGAGAGGGCTTGCTTCTTCGTATGCGGCAAGTGGGGCAGTCGTGTGTTATTTTCCGGCTGATAGTGCGGAGCCGTAGAATGAAAAAACTGCAGCGCATCTCCGCCACTGTCTTCTCGGTGCTAGGGTGGTCTCCCTTCTCATGGTAGTGGCGTACCAGCAGCCGAGCGTACGGGTCGTTGCCATCCAATATGATGGGGGTCTTGGCCACGCTCGTGGTCTTTGTCAGGGCTCGTAATCGGGAACTCATCCGCAAGACATCATCTGGGCCGAGGAAGGGGGTCAAGGAATTAAGACGACTGCCAGCAGGTAGCGCCTTTCCATGTCGTATGGTATGCAGATCAGCTGCGAAGGCGTCTTCCTGGGATTTCCTGACCCATCTGATCTCTGCTTCTTTCAGTTCCTCTGCTCGTAATGTGCCCTCGGCGGGTTTGTGAGACCCCAATCGGCACCGCCTGACAAAACGGAGTATCCATGCTGTAGATCGAATTAGCCGGTTCCAAGATGAGAACCGTTCGATTAAGGGGAACGCCTCTCCTGTAGTGGTTATTAGGCCTACATAATGGGGCCTGACCTCCAATACGTCGTTGTCGGGTTTCTTGGTGGGAGATCGCTCCTTTGGCCACTCGCTTTCAGGTGCAGTAAGAAATGCAGGGCCGCAAAACCATCTTCCTTTTGGTGATAGATCAGGCACTTCAGCGTCACGTGTTCCGATGTCGGCGGGGTTCAACTTCGTCGGCACCCACCTCCAGTTAGGTATGCTGGTCATCTCATCTATTTCACCCAATCTGTTTGCCACGAATGCAGAGTAGGCGCGTGGATCAGTACGTAACCAGCACAGAACGGTTGAAGAGTCTGTCCAGAAGATAGTCCGGTTTATTAAAGCCTGGCTTTCTTTTAAGATGGTCTTGGCTAATCTAGCCGCCATGAGTGCGGCTTGCAACTCAAGACGGGGAATGGAGAGGGGTTTTAGTGGAGCCACTTTACACTTGCTGGCTAGGAATGTCGCGTGTAAAACTCCCTGCACGTCTTCTGTGTAGTATGCGACGGTGCAGCAAGCTTGTTCGGACGCATCGCAGAATAGGTGTAAGGTGACGCTGCTCTGCTTGTGCCGGAGGGAGCGCCTCGGCACCGAAACGCTGCTCTCGTGAAGCAAGCTTAGCCAATCTCTCCATCTCTCGGCGTGCTCAAGGGTGATCAAGTCGTCCCATCCAACACTCGACCGCCACACAGCTTGTAGCAAGATCTTTGACCGTATTGTGAGGCACGCGACGAATCCAACCGGGTCGAAGATCTTCATTACGATGGAGAGAAGCTGCCTCTTGGTGGGCCGTACAGATTCTTCGGGGCTGACTGCATTTTGAAAAGAGTAAAGGAAGCAGTCAGTGGATGGGTCCCACACTAGCCCTAGTACTCGCTCCATCTCTTTGTCCCCGCTGCTGATGTGAACTGTGGAGCTCGCCCGGTCTCCGGAAGGAATGTCAACTATGGCTTCCGGACTGTTAGAGGCCCAGTTCGTCAAGTGGAACCCTCCCTTTGCAAGAAGGGCACTCACGCTTTGTACTAGTGCGGCAGCCTCGCTAGCAGTATCTACCGCATCCAAATAGTCGTCCATATAAAATTTGGAACGAACGGCTGCCGCGGCGGCCGGGTACTCGTGTTCGTATTCCCCGGCAACCCTGTCTCGTACGTACTGGGCGCTACTCGGCGAGCATGTGGCCCCGAACATCATTGATGTCAACTGGTATGTGTCAGGTTCGCGACATGTTGGTGACTTCCACAGGTACAGTTGTGACTGCAGATCATCCCTCCTTATCTTGATGCGCAGGAACATCTCCTGAATATCGGCTGCTATGGCAATAGTCCCTTCTCTAAAGCGAAGGATGTTCCCAAGAAGAGAAGACAGCAGGTCAGGACCGGTGAGCAGCTGGTCATTTAGCGAAGTCCCTCGGCATCGACTGGCAGCATCAAAGACTATTCTAATCTTTCCAGGTTTGTTTGGATTGAGCACCGCAAAATGTGGGAGATACCACTTCCGAGGGGCAGGTGTTGATATCTCGCGATCAGACAGTTTCCTGGCGTAACCTTTAGCTACCAGCTGACCCATTTTGTCAGTATAGGCCGCTGCTAGGCTTGCATCTGCTGCCAGCTTTCTCTCGAGGGACTGTAAACGTTTCAGGGCACAGTGGTAATTGTCGGGCAACGTGACTTCCGGGTTTCGCCATAATAGCCCGGTTTCCCACCTGCCGTTTGGTAGAGAACGGGTGGTCTTTTCCATCAGGGCTGTGGCTTTGAGTTCACTCGCATTGACTCTGGCCGCAGATGTTACGCCGAGAGAGTCGACGGCAAAGTTGGATTTCACCAACTCTCTCAGGCGGATGTCTGCGGCTGTCTCCATCTGCAGGGCCAGGGTGGTAGCTGGGCCGTCGCTGCCAGGATCGGTACCACCGTGGGCAATCCACCCTAGTGCGGTCCGCGACACTATTCGCGTGGTGCCGAAATCTTCCCGCACGTCTCTTGATACTATCAAATGAGCATTGTCTTGCCCGATCAGTATCCGAGGGGTGACGCGTCTTCCTGGGACACGCTGCTCCGGTAGACTGAGGTCAGTCACTGTGTGAGCCGTAATATGATACTCATCACTGCTACCAGCACCTCTTATGGTTATTTTCACCCGGCGGGAGTGCAAGTCAGATGTGCACATTCCCTTTGCTCCATGAATTTTTAGCCCCTGGACTGGGCCGCTCGCGCCAATTTGTGCCGCAGTGTCAGCATCAATGAGGGTTACCGTGGAGCCTTCGTCAAGAAGCGCGAACACTGAAGCTTCATTTTCATACGAAGTGCTCAGTACTACTGGCACGATCTTCAGTAGTACACGGCAATCCGTACTCTGGCGTCATAGATTGACGGCACCACTCACGACGGTATTCACTGGCGCGGAAGCGGGCGCGGGGTTGTGTAGCAGCCTGTGGTGGGGGGCGCGGCAGCCTCCTACTCCACACCACACTTTAGAGGTGCACTCGCGGGTATAGTGTTTTTCTAGGCACTTGCGACACAGAGAACTCGCGCGCACTGTTTCCCAGCGGAGATCAACTGATTTCGCAAAGAATGCCGGGCACTCACGAGTTTTATGGTTCCCGCCACACTGCGCACAATTAATGTTTTCACTATTGTTTTTGTTTTTATTGTTCACTCTTGAGTTAGCGGGCACATTTGCATGAACTTGTTCGCGGCGCGGGGCACGTGCAGACCGTGCGGGGTCAACCATTCCGCTTAAGGGGATCGCGTTTGCAAAACTTTTCAAAAATGCCGCGAACTGAGTTATGGTGGCGGGAACTGTTTGTCCGCGCACTTCCGCCAACCAGGCTAGTCGCAACGTGCACGGCATTTTAGATGTGACGTCAGACAGCAAGGCAGGATTAGTGAGGTACCCGTCGGTCCGCAAGATTCGCAACGACGCCACGAGGTTCTGGATTGTTCCAGAAAAATCTGCCAGGTCTTCAAGTGATGCTTCGGCGGTGAGATGCGGCAGTTTTTTCACCTTCTCCAGCATCAAGGCAGCAATTGAACCCGAGCCGCCGTATCGCTGCTCAAGGACGGCAATTATCTCGGGGACTTGCGTTGGATCCATCAGCAGGGGGCCGACGGCCTCTCGGGCTTTGCCCTTCAGTGCACGCTGCAACCGAATGAGATTCTCGCTCGAAGTCATCTTGCAGGTGGCCGTGGATTGTGAATATTGGGCCATCCACGTAGGCCACTCGAGCGGGTCCCCCGAGAAGGAAGGTAGGTCCTTGGCGGTAGATTGCCTGGCTATTAGGGCAGCCATTCTTATGTCATCCTCTACGGAGGGACGGGGGCTATCCTCGGATCGCGAGGCGCGAATTGCATTTGTAATTGCAGAAGCAAGTTGCGCCACGGAGTCCGCGCCTTGGTGTGCCCACTCACTTGTGTGTCTAGAAGTCTCATCGGCAGTAGGTGGTGGTGGAAATATTGGTGAGAACTCCTGGCTGGAGGAGGTTTGATGCTGGTAACCAGGATGGAGCTGCCGATTGAGGTGCACATTATACCCTGGCTGAGTAGGTATATCCGCATGGGACAGACTGGCGGGCTGCCCATTCTGCAGGTTGACAGACCGCGGCTCATTGTACGATGCGGCAAGGTGTGTTTGTAGATCAGGGCCCGGCGCATATAGTGGAGGCGCTTGCTGTGGGTGACCGATGTTAGATACAGGTCGTTCAACTATGGCAGGCTGCAATACCGTGTGGCCGACTTCAGGTGCCGGCTGCATGCCGTCGGTATAGCCGTAAACGGGCGTAATGATTGGGGCCGAGTTGTAGGCTGGCATTGTACCCCCGTGAGACACGAGTCGCTCGACTACGGTAGGCTTCGATACCGTGTGGCCGACACAAGCTACCGGCTGCATTCCGACGAATGCCGGGGTAGGGGCCGGAATGTTCACCGGCGTAGTTATTTCATGAGACGCCGCAGCCGGGACGATCACCGGCGTGGTTACTCCGTAGGACACCGTGGCCGGGACGATCACCGGCGCGGTGGTTGGTTGCACAGGCCTCAGGGCCGCCAGCAGGTCTGCGATCTGCTGGGCGTGCTGTTGTTGCATGGCACGCATTTCTCGACGTAACTTCTGGACGGTGTCATCGGTTGACGTAAGCCCAGGCGAAGCGACATCATCGGAGCAGATAGATGCGTGGCTCGGGGCCAGGGGGGCCGGGATAGCGGGGCCCGTGGCAAGGGGGGCCGGGACAGCGGGGCCCGTGGCAAGAAGGGCCGGGACCGCGGGCGCGGCAACATCGAGACCTCGGTTGGCGACAGCGTGCTCAGAAGAGCCCGAGGTAAGTGGGCCCAAGTCTAAAGGTGGCGAAGGCCCATCTGGAGCAGCGGGGACAGCGGGGGCGGGCTGGGATGTCTCTGAGGAGCTCGAAACGCCGCGCCCGCTGCGTAGAGTAGGTGACATCCTTCAAGAAGGCGTGAAGGCGTGATGACCAGAAGGCGTGTAGGCGTGTGGACCTGATGACCTGAAGGCGTGTAGGCGTGTGGACCTGACGACCTGAAGGCGTGTAGGCGTGTTGACCTGATGACCTGAAGGCGTGTAGGCGTGTGGACCTGAAGGCCTGAAGGCGTGTAGGCGTGTAGGCGTGTGGACCTAATGACCTGAAGGCGTGTGGACCTGAAGGCGTGTAGGCGTGTGGACCTGATGACCTGAAGGCGTGTAGGCGTGTTGACCTGATGACCTGAAGGCGTGTAGGCGTGTGGACCTGATGACCTGAAGGCGTGTGGACCTGAAGGCCTGAAGGCGTGTAGGCGTGTGGACCTGATGACCTGAAGGCGTGTGGACCTGAAGGCCTGAAGGGGTGTAGGCGTGTGGACCTGATGACCTGAAGGCGTGTGGACCTGAAGGCGTGTTGAATCCGGTTACCAGAAGGCGTGAAGGCGTGTTGAATCCGGTAACCAGAAGGCGTGAAGGCGTGTTGAATCCGGTTACCAGAAGGCGTGAAGGCGTGTGAACCCGGTTACGAAGGACCAATTATGTACCCGACTAAATGTCGTGTGCATACAGACTGAAAAAATAGGGGTTAGTTACACGACTCAAACGACTTTGTAAATGCCAATCAATTGACTTTCGTCCTGAAAAGGACGTTTCTGGAATATACACGACTTTGTGCAAAATGCAAATCAATTGAACCTCGTCCTGAAAAGGACGTTTCTGGTATATAGACGACTTTGTGCAAATGCAAATAAATGAAAGATTGCCTTTAAAAAGGCAGTTAAGTATGTCAGCTTCTTAAGCCACGTGGTGCCCGCCGGAATCTTGTCGATGCAGGATTCTTCAGTTGAAGGAGAAAGGCCAATAAAATTCTCAGAACTTGGCAGAAAGGGGCAGCGGCAGGTAGCTCGTAGATGCGGAGGTCCGAGGCGAGGGTGATCCAATGGAGAAAGAGACTTTTGACTTTTGAAATATTGGCATATAGAGCTCCGGGCCAAAAAGGCCCCTTTCTCTTTCATCATGATTTTAAAATTGGTTGTAGGATAAATTTTAATTTAATTTTGGTTGTGTTTTTAAAATATTTTTGCAAGGAAACATGGCTGCAATATGGGGGATTTAAGGTTTACGAAGGATTTGTTTGGGTTTTTTAAAGGTAGTTATTTCATTTACATCGTACTGTGCGAGACAGTTGATGGACGCGTTTTCATGGGTGGGGAGGCCCGCATAAAATGTTTCCGCGAGACTTAAGATATGGTCTTTAAGGAGGGGAACTTCAGAGTCCCGATGTAGTTGAGCAACCCTCATCCATCTAGGAGCTCCCAGGGCAATGCGTATGGCTTTGTTTTGAAATGTTTGTAGTCTTTTTAGCTGGGGCTCTGAAGCGTGTGCCCAGATAGGGCTAGCGTAAGTGAGTTTAGGTCTTATAGTGGATTTATATATTAGTAGTTTGTTCCTTGGAGATAATTTTTTGTTATTTTTAGATATCATGGGATAAAGGGCTGCAAGAGTTTTATTTGCTGAATTTAGAGTTTCTGTTAAATGCTTTTTCCAAGTTAGTCTGCTGTCTAGAGTTACTCCGAGGTATTTAATGTTTTTTTTCCAAGGTACGTTTTCGCCGAACAAGTGGATGTTAGGGGGTCGTTTAGGGCGTCTACGGGAGAAAACACAAGCGGCGCTTTTTGAGGGATTGATGCTAATTCGCCATTGTTTAAAAAATGATTCTAGTTTCGACGCGTGGTCTTGGACGCGTCGTGTAGCGGTCATTTCGCTTACTGAAGTCGACATGACTTCAGTGTCGTCTGCAAATTTGCCTATTTTGGTTTTTTTGGTGCGAAAGTTATGAATGCTAGGGCGGGGGATATCGCTTAGGTATATATTGAAAAGAGCTGGCGAGAGAATAGAGCCTTGAGGGACACCTGCTCTTAGCAATCTCACTGTGGAAAAAATTCCATCTAATTTGATTCTAAATTTACGGTCTTTAATAAAATTAGCTATGAGTTGAAGCATTGAAAGGGGGATACCGAGGAGGTACATTTTATAAATGAGACCTCTGTGCCAGACTTTATCGAATGCTTTGCAGACGTCTAGGGAGAGGACTACAGTGTGTTGGCGAGAGTTGAATCCGTTTGTAATTTGTTCGACCACCCGCAGAAGTTGGTGGAGAGTTGAGTGGCCCGATCGAAAGCCGTGTTGAAAGTCGGGGATGATTTTTAAATCGTCGACTATTTTTTTCAATCTAGCGAGGATAAGCTTTTCAAGAATTTTACCTGCACAGGGAAGCAGGCTAATCGGTCGGTGGTTTATGGCTTGGAGGGGGTCTTTACCAGGTTTAGGGATAAGGATAACGTCTGCAGTTTTGTAGTCTTTTGGGAATAAACGAAGTCTAAAGGATGCGTTGCTGATGGCTGTGAAAGAGCAAATGGCTTTGGAGGGGAGGCATTTTAAAATTTTATTTGATATTAAGTCGGGACCGGGAGATTTTTTTGTTTTCAAAGATTTTATAATTTTGGAAATTTCTTGAGGGGTTGTGAACGGGATTGGATTGTCTGTGGGGGTTTCTGTCAGGATGGATGAGACTGTTGATTCTACTGTTGAAACGAATTGAGGGTCATCGTAGGTCGTGGTCGGGGAAAATTGTTCTTCGAGACTGTCGGCAAAAGTCTCGGCTTTGTCTCTAGAGGAATACACTGTGCCTTTTGGGCCCGTAAGGGGACTTATTCTGGTCGGGGGTTTTCTAAGGGTTTTGGAGAGTTTCCAAAAGGCTGTTCTGTCGTCGTCGAGAGTGGAGATGAAGTCGTGCCACTGTTCGTCTCTGTATTTTTGGAGTTCGACTTTTACTTGGTGAGAGAGACGATTCATACGAATGCGATCGATCGGGTTTGAGAATCTTTGCCATTCCTTTCGGGCGAAGTTTTTTTCTCTTATAAGTTCTTTCAGTTCTGCGGGAAGGTCGGGTCTGTGTTTATCATTCGCGACTTCGACGGTGGCAAGGTCTACGGCTGATTTTATATCGTTAGTGAAATTTTTAGTGGCTAAATTGAGGCTTTCTTCGTCGGTAATTGATGTTTGAACTTTGACTGATTCTAATAGTTTGGGGAGTTTTTGCCATTGAATTTTTTTACGTGTAGATCTATGAGAAGGTACTGAAGGTAGGGAGCCGTCAGATAAAAACAAGAGTATAGGATCGTGGTCAGAAGATAATTTTTTAACAGTTTGAAGGGTGTAGAGTAAGGGGCAATTTTTCATTATTATTATATCTAAGACGTCTGGGTCGTGATTTGCGTTTTTGGGGAAAAATGTGGGAATATCGGGGGCAGATACTATAAGTGATTTGTCGGCTACGTAATTAAAAAGAATTCTGCCCTTAGTGTTAGTGGTTCGGGAATGCCAAGAGCCGTGTTTTGAATTTAAATCGCCTGCAATTATTGTGGGTAAGGAATTATCAAAGAGTTTGTCGAGGTCCGGGGCAGTGAATTTTCTTTTGGGGGGGCTATACGCGGAAATGAGTTTAATTGGACCATTATTTAGAGTATTTATGACTATAGCGGTAGTTTCGATATTTTCTGAAGAGGGACAGTTTATGATACAGTGGTCGATTGAATATTTAACAATGATTGCGGTGCCACCGCCTGAAGAGTGGGTTCGGTCGGTGCGGTAAGTTATGTAATTCGGAAATTTAATTGTTTTGCTGGGTTTTAGCCAGGTTTCGTTAATTAGGAGAACATCGAGGTTAAAATCCATCAGAAATTGAAGGATTTCTCCTCGGAAATCTTTTACTTTACCGTCTGCATTCCAGTATGCAGCTTGAAGATTTGATGGTTTTCTACATTGTCTGGACATTTTAAAAGATTTTAATGGTTGTTGGAGATTTTAATTATTATTTATAATGAATTTAAATAAAAATGAATAATACAAAAAGAGATTTTATTTTAATGATATTACTGGATAGAGTTGAGAAGTATTTGAACGTTGGAGAGCAGCCTAGAGTTCATCTCCATGGCAGTTTTGAGTTGGGCGGCAGCGTTTTGGAGGGCTTTAATAAGATTAGCTGGGAGGTTTTGGGGTGGGGGTGGTGGGGCGTTGGGTGAGGTTTGGGGCAGGGTAGTGGGTTCGGGTAGAGGCGGGTAGGTGACGGTGGTCACGGGCGGGGGGTTAGGTGCTGAGGTAGATGCGACGGGGGGGTTAACTTGAGATAGAGGTTCGATGTTTTGGGTTGTTGGGGGTCTTTCTAGTCGGTATTGTTGGGAGGCTTGGGGGATCCTAGGAGTGTTAAAATTTGTGAAGGAGGGACGAGGCCAGGAATTTGGGTTCCGTACTGGGTATTGCATGAGGGGGCGGATATTTTGAGGGTTTACGTATTGGAACCGGTTGGAAAAACGGGGAGCAGGGCGTTGGGGGCAACCTTTGTAATTGGCCGGATGAGGCCCTGCGCAAAGAGCGCATTTAGCGGGAGTCGTGGGGGGCTTTGTGCATGCGCTCGTTGGGTGGTTTTCGCCACATTTAACGCAACGCGGAGTCGCGTTGCAGCATGAAGACGAGTGTCCGTGAAACTGACATCTGTGACATTGTCCAACGGACAGTCTCTTTCTCTGGGGCTCTACTACGATTTTAAGGTGGAGGATTTGGGTTAGATCGGTAAAAATTTTTTTGGATATTTCATTTTTAGTGAGGTTTACTAGCATGAGAGGAATCTCACGGCGGTTAGGGCCTGTCCGCATACGGTGAACCGAGAGAACAGGGTATGTTAAGCCAAGTACGTCGCTGACCTCTTGGCTTGTTATTTCTTCAGGGATGCCCCTGAGCACGACCCTGAGAGGTTTGACCTCGTTGAGTTTGAACGAGTGGAAGTCTATATTTTTTTCCGTTAGAGTTTTAGTGATACGGTGGTGATCACGAGGGGTTTTCGGGTGAATGTTGAGGGTTTTTGATAGATTCTTGGCGTAAAAATCTATACCCTTGTCGGAGAGGGACTTCTCCAGGGCTGCCCAACCGGTTTTTGAGTGGAGCACCACTGGAGGGATTCTAGAGTTTGTGACTACTACTTGAGGGGTAGATTGAGGAATGGGAGAGCTCGGGGGAGGGGTGGCGGGTGGGGGGGGTGGTGAAATGGTAGTCGGCTGGATGGAAGGCATGTCTTGGACGGCCTCAACGGTGATTGGTAAGAGCTGTTGTTTTTTTTTTGATGGGGAGGACGGCTCGATGTTGGTGGGGGATGGAGAAAGAGGATTTAGAATTTAAAAATGCTGCTTTTTGTCAAAGTTGCGACTCGGCAACGGCACATAAAAAAAGGTCAGCCAAGGTCCAGCGGACCGTTTATGGCTTCTCATTGGTCGGATTTCTATAGCCGTTGGAGCGTACCAGCCAGCCTTGGACCCCACACTTTCTAATTTGCTACCCGCCGGCCAATTGTTTATTGTTTATTTTTTTACAAGTTACATTTTTTACATTTCAAGGAATTTGACAATCTTAAAGCTAGGTACACAATGCAGAGTTCCGTGAATGTGGACAATTTCAAAATAGTTTATTAATGTCACATCCACGGATTAACATTATACGCAAACAATATTTATTTATTTCTTATAGTAGTAAATAGTAGCGAAAGATGTAAACAAAAACAATATAAAGTCATTCTTAAATTATAATGAACAAGCGTCCGATATAATTACGATAACGCTTATTAATTTAAGGATAATCCTTCCAAAGCTTAATTACTTTTATGATTGCAGCACCGATAAATACTGTGAAGGTTATACCCAGAATCGTTTTAAATGAGATAGAAAGCCTTCATAGTGTTAGAGCCAATCATAGACATTTAATCTGGGAAATTCAGGGATTGATTTAAGCAAAAGAAAATGCAATTTGGGAGGCGGGCGCCCCGGGATCATTTATTTGATAACCGATAATTCTGCCATAGTTCACCCTAAGTGGTTCGCCATGTTTGGTGAATTAGCAGGGGTTCCCGGGTTCATCGGGTGAGGTGTATTCAGGATGCCCACCAGCTGCTTGGAGTACCAGATCGGGAGAGGTTGGTTTGAGAGACCCTTTGATCTCTCCAACTGGTTTCTCGACCTATCGCCTTGCGCCGCATTGGGAGGAATATATTCATATGTCCGTCAATCCTGGATACGCTGATTTACCTTCTCAGAACTTCCTCTCCTTCCCATCCCAAAATATGACATAGGCCTTGAGGGAAATTATTTTCCTCAGGGCCTCCTGTGTGAAGTTAATGTAAAAAAAAATTAAAAATTGTCATTGATGTATTTTGTTGAACAATGGACGTTATTCGCTAATTTCATTAAAGACATGGCAAATTAAAGCGACCCACTTTATGAATTTTAAATCTAGAGGACAAATTGCAGTTCTTTGAAATGTTCCAGGCGTCAACACGCAGTGGAAATATCAGTGGTGATTAATCTTTTTGGTTGGAAGACCAATTTTTATCTACTTAAAATATGTTCGCGGGGTACAGCGGATAGGGTACATACAGCGTGACATGGTTAACTTGTCAGTCGATGGTGTCGCAAACCTGTATTTTCTACAATAGTAATGTTTCAATAAAGCCATCATAGAAAAGAAAAACAAAGCGCCGCATGCAAAATTTACGAGGTTCAAGGTCACCCCAATAAATGCTCTTGGTTTTGAAAAGTTTTGGTATTTTACTAAACGGAAACCTTAAAATGTATTCAACATAGTTCTAAACAAAAAAGCGCTGCGCTGCAAAATGGAACAATATGTATTATTTTAATATTTTTAAGAATAGTCATAATATTCAAAACTACAAGGAAACACTTAAGTTTTCCACTAACCTCTTATGAAAACAATACTTTGGTGATATTTTATTTAGCCAAGTGGGTCGTAAAAAAAGGCTTGCGTATCCCACGCGGCCCGAGGGCCACGTGTTGCTCATCACTGGGATAGAGCATCAGAAAGAGGAGAAAAATAAATCAATTTTAACGCAAGAATATTCTTCAAATGTAATCATTTATAATTTACGTAGTTGGTTTGTGCGATACACTATGCATTGCGCCAATGAGTCGATATTTTGTCACTAGCAAATTTCTGTATTTAAATATTCATTTAAACATGAAACATGAAAAAGAACCGACATAATAATTTATGCATTAGCCCATTAAACTAGTTCCAAAAATCCCCTGTGTATATGCATAGTTGAGTGGTTATTTTCAATTGTAATTTTATTATACTGAGATGTATCGCTGGAATTTACCTGAAAATGTTTTCGTTCTATTTTTCAGTTGATTATATTCACTTGTGTGCGCTTTAAGCTCAACGATGCACTTACAGTTAAGGTTTCAATTGGCATAAACACAGGTATTAACTATATCCATCTCCCTCTAACATATTGTCTCTCTAACAAACTGTTTCCAAATGAATTGATTTAAAAAAAAACCTACATAAATATCATTAATTTCCCATAAGTTAAAATTTTTTTCTCCAAATATATACATAATATAATGTCTTTTTTACAATATACGTAATATTAGATACGTTTTAGCTACTCACATTTATATCACATTTAACGAACATGTGATATAAATTTATTTCGCATGTAACAAACATGTGATATAATTATTTTTACTTTCTCACTGCAATGTACTTAATGCATCTCAAAATACATGCATCTACCATATTAATAATTACTTATAAATAACAACAATAATGTACTATGCACTCCTTTACCAACCAAAAGCTAACGCTTCCATAGAAGAGTATTACTTAAATCTCACAATATCTACAAACACAATGTAAATACTATTTTAATAAATCTTATTAAACAATATAAATGTATATGATCCTGCATTCGCCCAATCAACCTGTCTCTGTCTGACGTAAATTAGCGACAATTGCAAAAAAATATTTATTCATCGTCAGTCTGTTAAGAAAACCGGTATAATATCGAATTTATTAAGGAAACTTGTGCAGTGACCACAAGACATGTTTCAGAAGGCCAGGGATTAGTCAGAATCCCTTACCAATTGTATCTGTCTGATAGCGAGCTATCCCAAGTAGTAGAGTCAAATATTGATTAGAGTCCACCACAAACTGATTCGCAAACAATAATGTGACTACAACAGTCTTCGAAAAGCGTACCAAAGCAAAGTAAGACAAGATTTTATAAGAAAGGCATTTTTACATAACTTTACATTGTACAATACTGGCCAGCATCGATAAAATTAAATCAGAGCTTTCTGCGTCAAAGCTTTTCCAGATCAAAAGAAAAAAGCTCCTAATTGAGGACAGACATTCCAATATTTTGTTCTGATGACAAAGAAGTTCGTTCGAGAGTTAATTAAACTGGACCGTATTTATTCCTAAAGCTGTGCGAAATGTCTGAATAAGATTTTAATTGTACTCAACAAATCCATATCGAGTAGAAATTCAACCTTTTGAACTTTGTTTTCCAATACGTTTTACGAACTATTTTCTGGCATCGTAAATCTCTCGCAAAGCTCAGCGTTGGATTTAATGTATTACTTTTTAAATAGAGTTGGATTTGCCAGTGCTTCATTCATATTACCGTCACCTTTCATTACTTTTAATTTCTTTCTGGATTAAAAAAATGTATAGATTTATAATGGAATGCAAACATTTAAGAATATTGAAGACAATAATAGCGATTCATAAACGAAAATCTGAAACAAAAAAATCAGAAAAAGATACGGTCACCTAGGACTCGAACTCAGGACCCTTGCCTTGCCGGGGCACCGCACTACCAATTGAGCCAATGCGAACCAGTCTCTTTTGGTCATATTTAACTGTATCATACTTCGAATAAGAACTAACAATATTGTCTTTATTTTTCTCACCGCACATTTTTATTGGCAACTATCTTTATGTATGATCGCAAGATTCAACCCGAACTAAATGCAATCTAGTCAGTGTCTTAAGATAAACCTATCTTATTTTTATTTTAATGTGCGACATCTATTGACTTTTCTGCAATTCTAGGATGAATATTTTTTTTGAGATTTTCGTTTAGGAATCGCTAATATTGTCTTCAATAATTAAATATTACAATTTAAGGTTTTACTCACTAAGTTATTCCAAAAAAAAATATATATATATAAAAAATAAATCAAAATTATTAGGTACTTTAATCCGAGAAAAATGGCCACTTTATTTGGGCCACTTTTATTATCCGGGTTAAGTAATCGCTTCATCAATTGAAACAATCCGTACATTTATCATTGCGAAAAATTGGTATACCGGGTTCAATGTGTCTTTTTTTCCGAGAAATCAAATCATGAATTTTAAGTGACTATTTTCGTTTTCATCTATGACACCATTTGCAAATTGGTTATTTAAATCATTTGAAATTGCCCGGAGTTGCCCGGGATTCAGAGATTTTATTGAAAATTTGAGAGTGTTGAAAATCCGGTGACTGTATGATCAAAATTTATCTGCATAAACATTCGTGTAGTATTTTTTTACTCCTCAAAATAAGACAGAAGCGTCAGCCACCCGACCCATTTAATTAGACAGAGGCGTCAGCCACTCGACCCATTTAATTAGACAGAGGCCGACCAATTTAAAAAAGTCCTGCGTTTTTATAATATTCACTACACAATTAAAGTGATGGAATATTGAAATTTGCATAAATGTATGGTTATTCAATTCAAGACAGTGGTTATTAAAAAAAAATTGCCTCAAAGTAAGGCGTTGTCCAAAATAAACCAGGAAATTTACGAATAACTCAGTTATTACCGGACAGATTTTATTAAGGAAAACACAATATTCTTTGTTTTTTCTTCAAAGTGTCTCTGTTTAGCGACGACCAAACAATAATTCAATTTTTTTCCAATGAAAAAATGTGATTTTTAAATGCGAGTGAAGTGACTGAATTTTGTTAATATTTTATAATAAAAACACATAAATTTGTTTTTGACCACGATAGTTTTATTTTCACTCTACCGGTTTCGGAAGATCCCTTCCTTCGTCAGGAGAATATTTAAAACTAATCTACTACACAAAATATTGACACATAAATACAAAAATGTTAAGTGTTTGAGAGAGATGTCGACAAAGTGGAAGGGGTAATTACGGGAATTCCAGGAAGAACAGAGCGGTTAACTGGAAATATGTCAAGAATAGGACTATAAGACAGATTAATTTGGTTATTTATTATACTGGAGTTATTATTGATGGATTTTCTGATTTCAAGTGCTTCTAAATTATCTAATTTTTTGCCTTTATTACTACGGTGAAGAATTTTAACCCCTGTATCTTTATTAAAAGTATGATCGGTGGAAATGAGATGATTGGCAAACTCCGAAAAATTATTGTTATTTAAACATCTTAAATGTTCGGTGATTCTAATATTTATATTTCTAGTTGTCTTACCTATGTAGAACGATTGACAATCATTGCAACATAGTTGGTAAATGCCTGAGTGGCTAAATTTGTGATCTTTATCTTTAGTATTTTTAAGTAATTTTCCCAAGTTGTTATCAGTATAGAACGCGGGTTTAATGTGGGTAGGCAAATTTTTTGTACTGAGTGAAGAAAATTTGGATATGTATAAGATTTTACGCCATTGAAAGGGATTTATGATTTTATTATTAGTTTCAGGTGTACCAAATAAAAATGTATTCGTCGAAATGAGTTTAAGTTTCTTATTCAGGATTTTATCAATTAAGTGTGTCGAGTAACCATTATTTAGAGCAATTTGTTTTATTTTTGACAGTTCAATTTCGAAATTAACAGCTGATAGTGGGATTTTTACTAAGCGGTGTACCATTGAATGATAGGCAGAATGTTTGTGTGATATCGGGTGGTTTGACGTGTTATGTATAGTTATATCCGTGAATGTCGGTTTACGATAGATGTTAAATTCAATTGTATTATTTATTGAAGTTAGTGTTAAATCTAGAAAATTAATCGATGCATTACTGCCTACCTCTACAGTGAATTGAATTTTTTTATGAAATGAATTTATAAGAAGAAGGAATTTAGTTAGTTGCCGCTCTGTTCCCGTCCAGATACAAAAAATATCGTCTACATATCGTTTCCAAGTGAGAACATTATTTAAGAGTGATGACTTACAATTAAAAATCTTATTTTCTAAGTTATTCATAAAAATATCTGCCAACAGTGGGCTAGTAGGAGCTCCCATAGGTAGCCCTTGGCTCTGTTGGAAGACGCAGTTGTTATACTGAAAATAATTTTGATTAAGGCACATATTGAATAAACGAGACAGGTCATCAATCATATCTTTTTCTAAATTAGAGGATTTTAACATATCTACAATTATTTGTTTGCAATCAGTAGTTGGAACATTTGGAAATAAGTTAATTACATCAAACGAAATTAGCTAAGCATTATTGGGAATGAACAAGTCCTTAACTGAATTTATTAAATCAAATGAGTTTTTAATGGTATATTTGGGTGAAAACACATTAAAATTGTTGAAGACATTAGTGATATGAGAAGCTATTATGAAATTCGGGGAAGCACAGCATGACACGACAGGACGAATAGGTTCATTGATTTTATGTATTTTTAAAAACCCGTACAACTTGGGAATTTTAGGATTAGACTGCAAGAATTTATTCTGGTTAGGATAATCATCTTTAAAGATTTGAGATTTGCATGCATTTATTGAATTTTTTATATCTATTTGAAATTTATTAGTCGGATCTTTTTTTATAATAACGAAGTCGTCACTTTTTACAAAGTCTTCCATTTTTTCGTGGTTTTTTTCAGGTTTGCATAATAATTTAATTCATGTAAAGGAAACAGTTGACATTAAATTTAAATCATTATGTTCTCAATACGAGGATGAAATATCTTGTTTGGTATTAGATGAGATTTCTTGCAATCTTCCACAGACCGTGATTAACCCAAAAATGTTGAACATTCCAGACGGTGTCCGGTTAGCTGATCCGCAGTTTTACCAGCCAGCTTCTATTGATATGCTGATCGGAGCAGAGGTTTTCTGGCAGGTGCTTCGTACGGATCAGATACAGTTAGGAAAGGGTAAACCTACATTGCATCGAACGGAGCTAGGCTGGATAATATCAGGAGCTGTACAGAGTCGTCATAATACGAGGCCAGTTAAAGTTTGTCATATTTCATTAAATTCTTTGCAGAACCAAATAGAAAGGTTTTGGAAGGTTGAAGAAACCGAAAATAGTAAGCATCACTCTCTGGAAGATAGTGAATGTGAAAGGATTTTCGAAGGCACGCATAAACGCGATGCAAACGGTAGATTTGTAGTCAACTTACCGTTTAAATCTAACCTATCTCAATTAGGAGATTCATTTAGTATTGCTAAAGGTAGATTAGCGTCAATGGGAAGGAAATTCTTAAGACAACCTAGTTTAAAGGAACAATACTCGGAATTTATTGATGAGTATCTTGCGTTAGGTCACATGACTGAATGTGAACCTCCAAAACGCGATGAAATTACTAATTATTTACCACATCACGCTGTATTTAAAGAAGCAAGCACAACTAATAAAATTCGTGTTGTTTTTGACCGGTCGGCTAAACCCGCTCGAGGGATTTCTTTGAATCGCGCTCTAATGATTGGGCCCACCATTCAAAATGATATATTTTGTCACTTGGTATTTTTCAGAATAACATCTCAGCAGTTGAAATCATCTTCATTATGGTGGTCAGGACCACCATGGCTCACGTCCGACGAGGATAAGTGGCCACGTTCTACATTTGATACTCCCACGGAGTTGCCAGAAACGGCGAGGATAGTTTTGGTTACTAGTAGTCCTGTCGATTGGGAAATATTTAATAATTATTCTTCATTAAGACGACTGAGGCGTGTAGTTGCTTATATGTTACGTTTCATACATAACTGTTCTAAACGAAAACCGATGCGGGTCGACGAGCTTTCTGTAATCGAACTGGAACATGCCATGCATGTATTAATTTTGAATGCTCAGCGATTCGCATTTAGTGATGAAATAGCTTCTTTGTGTAATGGAAGATTTGTATCTAGGCAGAGCAAGGTAAAGGCACTAAATCCTTTTATGCAGGATGGGTTATTGTGTGTTGGAGGTCGACTATCACAATCTGATATTACCTCGGTCTCTCAAAAACATCCAATTTTGTTACCACAAAATCATAAGTTGACTGACTTAATAATAACCCATCTGCATTATGAGAATTTGCATTTAGGATGTAATGCTCTGCTCGCATTACTGCGTTTACGGTTTTGGCCAATATTTGGTAAAAACGCAGTAAAGCGAGCACTGCATAAATGTATTGTATGTTTCCGAGTCCGTCCGCGCGAGTGTCGCCAGCTCATGGGTGACCTTCCTGCTGACCGATTCCGAATCCAAAGACCATTTTATGTAACCGGCATAGATTATGCAGGTCCAATTTTAATTAAGTCTGGTTTAACCAGAAATGCTAAGAGTGTAAAATCTTACATATGTTTATTTATTTGTTTTTCAACGAAGGCAATTCACCTAGAATTAGTGACTAATTTAACTTCAATGGCATTTATGAATGCATTGAAAAGATTTATAGCTAGGAGGGGTAAACCCTCACGACTCTTTAGTGATAATGGAACTAACTTTACAGGTAGTTATAGGGAACTTACTGAACTATTTGATTTTTTGAAGGCATCTGATAAGGAAATCCATAATTTGTTAGCCCAGCAGAATATTAGCTGGAGTTTCTTGCCTCCCCGCTCACCGCATCACGGTGGACTTTGGGAAAGTGCAGTTAAAATGACCAAGTTACATTTAAAAAAGGCAATGCGGTCAACTGTTTTGACATACGAAGGCATGAATACCATACTAATACAGATTGAGGCTTGTTTAAATTCCCGTCCTCGGACTCCATTATCATCAGATCCAAATGATTTAAACGCACTCACTCCTTCACACTTCCTTATTGGCGACAACCTGTTAGCATTGCCTGAGCTTGATATCCATCATCTGCCTACAAACAGGCTTAATATTTACCAAAAGATGTCTACCGTTGTTCAATCTTTTTGGCACAGATGGAGCCGGGAATACCTAGCAGAATTGCAGAACCGAGTCAAATGGCAAGAAGGACGTCAACGCAGTTTACAGCCTGGTGACATGGTCATCATCAAAGACAACCAACTACCTCCGCAGTACTGGAGGATGGCGCGAGTGACGGAGATCCACCCTGGTCAAGACGGACGCGTCCGCGTCGTCTCCTTGAGGACGGCCAGAGGTGTCACCAAAAGAGCCGTGACACAGCTCTGTCTACTTCCCATGGAGGATCCTTCCTCCAACCTGGATTAAGAACCAATTACAACACTAAAAGTGATGTTATGTGTGAATCAAAATGCCGTCAGGCTCAACAGTGCCAAGTGATAAGCTATTTTCTCATAAGTGGGTGCAGCGCACCAGAAGTTTCTACGTTATTAGACTTTTATTTTTTTAATGTCAAGTCTGACATAGGGTTATATACGTTATAAGTTTTTTGTTATTATTTTGATATCCATGTATTGAATATTGTTTATTTTTGTATGTGAACCTGTTGGGTAAATTCTAAGTACCAATGTTGCAATCTCTTCCTACATTATTTTATGAAAAACGACTATTCCCCAATACTCGTTTTGGGGCGGGAATATGTTAAGATTTCAGGTACTGAAATATTAATATTGGTGCTTGTCACCCTATGGGTGTGGCAACATTTATTTTTGTGTTAGCGATTGCCGGGGCAATTTCGTATTGCCACGGATTTAATCGTTCTTCTCTTGTTACCATCCGTCTTGGGCGGGTCGTTTTTGGCAAAACGGCAGAGCTGCCAGGTTTTCACTTACATGTGGTTTATAAAACCGCGGAGAGAGATAGCAATATTGGGCTCACCGTACATGAGCTGCCCTACGGGTCTTTTTATTGTTAAAATAAAGACCATTATTCGAGAGCTGGAGTTATTATTGAAGAGTTACTCCAGTCATACTTCCTTGGAATCTGGTGACTCACCACGCCGGATTGCTCTGTCAGGAGAGTGAAGTTAAGATCCTGAACAGATCCGTCCTCCATAATATGCGTGTTTCATATTACTTTTATTTATTTAGGATTTGTTTTTAATGGGTGCCAAATTCAAAGAACGATGACATTTTCGAGGAATTATAAAATTAATGTCACAAGATATTTATTTTTAGTGTTATTTTTTATATTTTGCAAAAAAATTTTTTTTTTGAAAAATGAAAGTTAATTTTTTTTAAATGAAATGATTAAATGTTTATATAACTACGATTTGAGGTTTTACTCATTAAGTTATTAAAAAAAATCATTATATACCTGTAAAAAAAGTCAAAAGATGTCGCACATCAAAAAATGGATATATTTATCCAAGACACTATCTAGATTACAGTCAGTTGGGTAAGAATCTTTCAATGATACATAAAGATAGCAGCCAATTAAAAATATGCGTTAAGAAAATGAAAATACTGTTGGTGGCTCACGGTCGAAGTATGAAACCGCTAATAATGACGAAAGATGATGTGATCGAATTAGCTCAGTAGTCAAAGCACTTCTCCAGTAAGGTAGAGGTTCCGGGTTCAATTCCTAGATGTGACTAAATCTTTTTTCTGTATTTTCTGTTTCACTTTTTTCGTTTGAGTCGTTAATAATGTGTCCAATTATATAAAGGGTTTTATAAATAAAAACCGTATTATATCCATGTCATAATAACATACAACGAATATCAATAAATGGTCGTCTGAAATCATGAGAAAATATTTATTTCGTAGGCGTATAACAGAAACCGATACATGTTGATTTGAGTCGTTTAGATGTCAGTTTTCTAAGGAAAACAAATTTTGTTTTGAAAAAGTAACCTTTAGGTTCTAAAAATCTACGTTATTTTTTTACAATTTTCGAGAAATAAGACGTCTGAAGATAATCCGATTATTTAATTTAATTTTCACCGTACTCTGTTCATGCACAATCATTTTTCAGCTTGTATTTTTAAGCGGAAGATAAAAAAAAGTTCAAGGCAGTTTTCTTATCATGGACATACCTACACTGCATGTTATAAGTTTTTTTTAAACATTCTCGGATTATAAACAACCTGACAATATTTGAAAATCTCCTACTACCACCACAGTAAGCGAAATTTTTTGCTAAGGCAGCCGAGGAATTGAACACAATACGCCTGGGTTGAACGCAAACGCGATGTCAACTCAGCCACCGACCGGTCAAGATAATACAGGGTTTTCCAATAAGAGGTGTTATTTTGATATTTAATCGTAAAATATCAATGGTTTCGTTGCTTGTGTGGCACGTAGCGCCGTCTTGTTGGAAGTAAACGTTGTCTAGATCAATACCATACAATTATTATCATTATTATCATAAAAAAATCATTAATCATCTCTCGATAGCGCAATCCATTCACCGTAACTGTTGCTCCAGCCTCACTTTCGAGAAATTAAGGTTCAATGACTCCGCCGGACCATAAACCGCACCAAACAGTCGCACGTTGAGGATAGAGAAGCTTTTCAACAATAATTCTTGGGTTTTTTCGAGCCCCACATGCGACAATTTTGCTTGTTGACGAAGCCACCGAGGTGGAAATGGGCCTCATCACTCAAGATGATTTGCATTTGATTCACTCAAGTGAATTTTAATAATTTCAATGCGTAGTTGAAGCGTGTATTGTATATTTGTATAAATGGCGTAGTTTCTACTTGTCAAATGTCAAAAAAATGACAGCTTCTAAACTAACATCCACCGAAATAGCGGGCTATTCAAAATAACACCTCTTATTGGAAAACCCTGTACTATATTTTATAAATTATGAGATTTTTACAGTAAACATCAGCAAACGCGTTTTTGTGTCACCTCTTCTTATACATATTAATCTTATAAGAAACAGTCAAAATTGTTATCAAAGCATTATTCATGATAATTCGTCGACAATGTTTCAAAGAAGTCAAGTCAGATATTTGAAACTATTGTTGTAATTTATCTAATGTAACAACGATTATTGTGAATAAAACGAGATATAAGTATTTTTTATCGTCTTAATCTGAAAGGTTGACGATGTCTTCTCTAAGCTTTCACGAACATGAAAGGCTTAGAAAATTCAATTTCTAGGATAAATCTTCAAGGCATTAGGGCAGGTATTCGAGAGAATAATGTGGGGAAATAATATGAAAATACATGAACAAGGAATGAAACGAACGTTTCGAGGAATTTATGATTTGTACGAAATCTTGGGTTAATTCAAGGGAACCTCGGGGACCGGAAAGAAAATACAAGAACGTTTATTTGAGATAAATAATTCCACGCTTCGTGTTTCTTATATTTCTGCCGTTATCTTACGAAAATAGGAAAAAGGGTTGCTATCCTTTGACATACAAGAACATAAGATGGGTCACCGCAATATGTTAAGTCGCAATTAAAATTAATATTATCGTCATAAAAGGTTGTAGTTCATATCACGTCCGAAAACTACAAACAATACAAAAAAGTTGTTATGGATTTTTTTTTGTCCAGAAGTAGTTTTGATACTGCTATTAATAATACTAATAATAATGGTCTTTATTCCAGAATGTGGAGAGGTTAAAGAAATCGCACATATCCCATAGATAGTATAAATATATCACATACCTACAAACAAAAAATCAAGTAAGAGGATATTTATTTATAAAGAAGAATAAATCAAATATCGTACCAACAATAGTATAAATACTTATAAAATTAAATAAGTGAAAATATAAATGCCCATAAAAGTATTTTCATCGGCTTCTGCCATGAGAAACCATCAATAACATTTTTATAGATACATAATTCAAATGACCTTTTTAGTATGTAAAAGTCTCTTGTCCTTGAATATTAAAAATCAAGTCACAGTGCATCACGTAAACAAGCTTAACATAACCATACATAGGTACATTTACAGCACCGAAAATCTTATAACAAAGACAAATTGACGGCCTCCGTGGTTAAGGGGTAAGGCTCTCGACTAGCAATTGCAAGGTCATAGGTTCAAATCCCAACAAACCCCGACGCAAGTATACTATACAAAATAATGTATAGTATACTTGCGGCACGTTCCAGAGTGGAAGATACTCTGAGTATCGCCCTGGTTTAAGACCAACATTCAGAATTGAAACGTTGCTTGAAATGGCTTTAGCCATGTTTAGTGATTAGTTTTGAATAGCCAGGAACTCCCCCACCTTCCTCTTCCATATCTCCTTCCTCTCCCCACAACCTTCAACCTCACAACATACCATTTGGGAAGCCATAGTCACACTGGCTTCAGAAGGATGGAAGCAGTTGGGATTCTTCGGAATTCACATTATAAAACATTACTAGTTTAATGGAAACATTTCAAATTTACTTATTTGAAGAAAATATCTATTACTTTGGTTCCCCAATAAACTAAAATTAAAAAATACCACTTATAGTGTCCTCTGACGAAACACGAATCTAAAAATTAATTTGGGTCCACTTATTTGGGCACTGCAAATATCCCACTCTGTCACCACTTTAGTCGACCTACGAGTACCATCGACAGCCATCAACCACGACATATAGCAAATATAATATGCCAATGTCCTGTGTAACTGCAGTAACAACAGTTTTAAGAGGCCAACGAAACTACGATTCACGCTTTTCATCCCGACCGAATATTGGGACAAGACTATCTTCTATTTGTTAGTTTTTTCCTCTGGATTGAATAAAAATCACATGGTTCAATTTTATTCGTTTTTTATAAAGTTTATCATCTAGCGAAGTCTCCACCTAAGGATAGAACCATTTTTTCGAAGATAATATTTTACCCAGAAGATTTTTTCATTTGGAGACGTACATGCTTTCACAAAATTTATAACTCTGAAGACTATTTTTCTTTGAACAGCACAAAACATAAACTCGATGCAAACATGTTCACTTTTCTTTACATATTATCAAACAAATACAAGGCTCACACAAAACATATTACCTGAACGTAATATATATATTGCAAGAAATATATAGATCTGACGAACTGATGAAAAAATGCCAGTCAAACCGTTAAAATGATAAAAGATATTATGTTTACGCCAATATTACTTTGAATTTGAAGTTTGAAGGAACCCTAAACTATATTGTACCTAAAATATTCAATAAACTACCAATGAAAATTAAAAATAATAGCATTTTTACTGCTAAAGTCAAATATAATCTAAGGAAGTGGCTATTAGCAGTAAATACCGATGATTTATATTGATGCCCTAATGAAGTCTTCGTATTGCTAATTGGAATTCACATCTGTGAAACTATTGATTTGAATGTTCATTTGTACTTGTTTGTTTGTACTATTCTGTTAATTTAACACATCGAATAATTTTTAATCTATCATCATCATCATTAATTTACATAAATACCGTTTAAAAATGTAACATGTAATTACATAAAATGTTTTCAATTAGTACCTGCTGACAAGCTACATGAGTAGTTTAGCAAGTTTGGATGTTAATAAATAATTATTATAATGAAATTCAGTTAATTAAAATAAATTTCTACCTATAAAGTACCTGTTTCTGTCCGACAATTTTAATCAATGCAATGGTGTCCAATCGACCAGATTGTTTATTAACGGATTTTATTTCAGAAACCTTCGCTTTTTTCACATCATGCCGTGTAAATTATAGATAATAAAACCACGTATACAAAAGTGCAAATCGCTTCTATGTACAGCAGCGCTACGCCTTTCGTTCTACCTACATACAAAGCACATATCATGTATTGGGTCCGTTCGACGCTACGATAGTCCATGAAATTTGTTCGTAGCACGGCTACAGTCAGCGTTCTTTCATTTTACATTTAAATATCGCCATTTGATTATTTTACTCATGCTCATAACGCTATAATATAGGTATTGTAAGCACCCGATAAACCGCAAACCGCGTGAGGACATTGGGTGAATTGGAATCGATGACGCTCTCAAACCTTTGACCGCACATATAATTATGACTAGGGCCTGAGTTGAACTGAAGAGCCGATGAGCTGAAGATGGCCTCAATTACTGGGTACGCCTACAAATTTCTGAATTTCTAGTCGTTTGAAAATTATCACAAATGAAACCTTCGTACCATATATTAACAGAAGTGTGTTATTGACGTTTACGTACATTCAAAGCTTATATTCTATTTTCTTTTATCCAAAGCAAGCTAAAATTGTTCAAACAAACGTTTGGGCCGAAAGAGTCGAAAGGTCTTACGTAATTTGACGACATAAATTTTCTTTCAAATCTTTCTTCTGAACAAAATGAAACTTCAAAAAAAATTGCGCTTTTGCCGGCTGAAATATTCGCCCAGCTAATTATGTGGAATTAACAAAAGTGTGCACACGAAGGTCTTTTTTCGGAAAAAGTAGAAAAAATGTCATGGATAGTTTCAGCAAGTCCTACGGGACACGCCTACATTGGACTCTTGACTATTACCTATTAGGTTGATTATCGTAATATTTGTAACATTTATAAAGAGTTAATATTTTGTGTATTTCATACATTGGAAACCCTGATAATTTTTTTACCATACTAACCAAATGGTAACAAATCTAGCAGGATTTATGTCATTGCCAAACTATGAATCGATTTCACGGCGAATTTTGCATAAATTAGTGTCTTATCTCAATAAATTCTGCTGTCGAGAATCTTATGCAAATTTTAATTAGAAAATTTGAATAATACTGAGACGAATGTGCCACAATTATGAGTGATGTATGATGATGGAAATATCTTAAATACAGAATTAGGGTTTACTTGGGCACACGAAACTAGCGAAATAATAATTACTCGTTTAAGATTATACCTCCCCAAAAATGTATGGTTAAATTTACAATTTTAAAAGTTCTTACGTTGTGGCCATTGCAATTTCAGGTATTATGCGTTACACTGATTAAAATATATGAATATTAATAAAATTTAGGATCAGAATTTCGTGGTGCGTTTTCATCCTTACATAAGAAATTGGTGATTGGCTAAAAGATGGGTAGATATGTACCTGCAGTTCACCGTAGTTGACTCCACAGTGACGGCCATTGTCTTCCAGAACAACGCTCAATTCAATGTGAGAAGGCCTCGCCCCTAGCTCAGAATTATTTTTCCTTCTCTTTCGTTCAAATAATAAAAAAGATGGTGAATTCGATATAAAGCGTATAGTATCTCTACTACTATCTATCAGAAAAATATGAAACAACTCGAACGAAACCAAATAATCAGGAAACCAAGAAAAAAATAACAACCTACATTACATTGTGCCGTGACCAGGAAAAGCTAGCATCCAACCTCCGACTTGGAAATTTTGTACAATTAATTCAGAGGGTTAATTAAGTAAATGAAGACGTAAATATGGGACGCAAGATGTAATATGTGAGAATTACTACAAATATTGTTAACGCAGGCGTTTTGCTTTTTTGGGATGATGTACAGAGCGTTTAACTACGTGATACTTTTTAAAAATAAGTCCTTCTAATATCTCATGTTTCAAAGCCAGTAATTTTTAGAATACCTGCTTACAATTTGATTTACTTTTCTGTGATGCTTCGTAGCTTAATCTTTCATAGCACGTGTAGTAAAACAGTAGGGAGATACTTGTCTAAAATAATTGAAACTAATATGAGACATCACGTTTTCACTTTATCATTTTACAATTACAAGTCGATTTAATAAATAAACGGATTAGAAACTCTGTTAGTTTGCTTATAATAGTTTAACGAGAGAAGAAAAATGAAGCTAATTCTGATATAATAAATTGAAGATGTCATATTAAAACAAGGTATCAGTGACATCAACAAAAACCCATTCATGATAATAATAATTCAAAAAAAATTTCAATGTGGATACACATTAGCCACAGTTGTCATTATTGGTAACCAGAGGACAGGATGTTTATAAAAAAATTCAATTCTTGACAGAATTATAAACATAAAAATAGAACAGTTACGTGCTCGTGAAGTATCAGAGAAGTTCTCTTTTATTGACTTTTTATATTTGTTAAGTTTGCAATTGAAAATGTCCACTTTTCTATTATTTAATTGTTATTATTACGCAGTCTGTTCAAGCAAGAATTTCGTTTATAGTTTGATTTCCAGTGATCTATTTTGAACAGAACAGAAAAGGGTGTAGAGCGCTCAGGTGCATTAAGACGAGACAATACCCTAAAATAAATCCAGAACCTTAAAGACGTAAGCGAAGCAGCCGTGTACAAAATACCCGGTCCTGGTGTACTGGACAGATCAGCGGTTGAATTTTTAACAGACCTACGGATGATTTTGACCTAGCATGCCTAGAACATCGATCTTTCCGTGGGGTTTATTTTAATTCTTTCCGATGATACTAAAATCTCAAATGTTTTTAGAGGGGTCTAGAAAAATAAAATCTGGTGCTTATCACTGATTTTATAGTTAATAAACGTTTTATAAAATTTTCAAACCGTTTTACATAAAATAACTTAATTTTAATATTAATCTTAAACACGAATAGCTTACATCCGTAGGGATCTCTCTTGAAACATTTGACATTTTTGTAATAAGTTCATCAGAAAATAGTTAAAATGTGAGAGTCGAGCAAACCCCCGATATTAGAGTCTTACGTCGCCTTAAATTGAATTGAATAACTAATTTAGTATAACCAATCATCCACCTTGTCTAGGTAGACAAACACAATTACCGCCTCGAAGCGTTCAAAGCCTTTGTAAGTGTGAGATTATGTCTTTTATCGATTACTGTTAGCTAGGTCTAGACAGTGTTAATGCCAAGGCAGTAAGTCTAGGAAATTTCATTATACTTTGTCGATAAGTGTTTCATTTATCTTTTTCAGTTATTTCTAAGAACAATGAAATATTTAATATCCAACCAAATTGCTAGAATATAATTCTTTCGCACGATTTTTTAGTACATTTTTAAAGTTAATTTAATAATTAGTAAAACAAAATTACCTTTGCTTCACCAGCACAGTAGATCACTTAGTAAGTCGTTAATATATTGATCAAAAATAGCACTTTTTCAATAAGGCAACTATAACAGTACATCGTCAATTATTCATTTATAACATACAAAAAGAATACCAGCATTTAACTAGTATAGAACATTGCTAAATCGTTAATCTATTATGCAATGAAATATTTCTTAGTTCAAGAAGTTAACCGGAACACTTAATAAATCATCAAAAAACATTCAAGAAAATAATACCGCTTTATAAATAAATACTGAACCTGATCACTTAATAAATCATCAATCAATATACAAGAAAACGTATACAGCATTTCAATGCAACTTTAATTTAGTTCGCATTCAAACCGTATTTCATTAATAAATAATCATTTTCGTATCGAGCCATCAATATTAATTCAATCAATAAGTAATTCTGGCGTCTTCTGCCTTTGATGTCACAATGCTTTGAGGAAGTGTATTATTTACCTGGTATTTTGTCCCACCGCATAACGAACCGGAATTATGTAAATATTACCTGTAAAAAGTTTAGGAACCATTTTATGGGGGAAAATAATTGGAACCATTGCGTGTGTAATTATTAATTATTTTCTTTACCTATGTGAAATTCAAAGGAATTTGATTTTCTTTTGGAATATTGATGAGTAATCAAGATTTCATTTAATGATTTTCTCTTTGATGAAGTGTTAAATAATAAAAATAAATAAAACGATGTTATATACATGGCGATTTTTTAAGCGAAAAATTACCCCTTGAGTAAATTAATAACAAAAATGTAACAACTTTTTCTGTAATTTAATTTGAATGTAATACCAATCAACGTAATATACTAATATATTAGAAAATTAATGATCGTTTAAAAAATAGTTGCCAAAAATATGAGAAAAATTAGTTGTAAGATGATATTGTTAATTCGGGTTAATTATTGGGTTCGATTCCTAATCGTGAACGTTAACTTTTTATTTTCTGTGTCTTATTCTGTTTAATGTTTCGTTTAGATTGATTTGTTTCATCTTCTTCTTCAATGATTTGATAACTATGCGGCTTGAATCTATTAAATTAAAATAACAAACCACAATTTTACCGCACGTAAAAGCTTTGATTAATTTCTTGGGATTGCACAACATTTATTGCCAAAGTAAAATATCAAACTTTTTTATGTGAGTCCCAATCAGCTGCAGCAAGTGAGTAGCTCTTTAGATCTGGTTATAAATAAATCCATTTCAATCAACCTTTCAATTCTGAATGGTGGCCTTTTATCAGGGTGATATTGAAAGTATCTACCAATCTGGAACGTGCCGCAAATTAAAAAAAAGATTGTCTGTGGCTTGCGGGCAGCCGGTCGGGAGGGGCTTGGTTGAGTTTTCGGCGAATCTACAGTTTTATTCCGAGATTTATTTTGAGATTGCACATTTAAAAAATATCAATGAAATGAAAATAATAGGTACATTAAATAATTTAATCACCTTGAAATTATGTCATTCGTACCGTGAACATGATACGTGTTATTACTGTAACGATAGTAACTAGCAGTGAATGTGACACACTGATATTGTCAGCGTGTACAGTACATTAATGTTTGCAAGTTTATAGCAATAACAGTTACAGATCCTTTTCATAAATTCATTTCGATTGTAATTGGTGTTGAAATCATCAATGTAGAGAAGGGTGTTCCGTCTGCTATATCAAAGCGGTGCGGTGCTTGAAAATTTATTCTATTGATTTAATTTATTAATTTATTCTACCTCCGGGCAGTCAACTTTTGGTTTAATAATTTTGTACAGGAGGATCTGATCAGCGGCAAACGTTCTGTTGAGAAAGTTTGTGATTCGAAAATATTTCCTGATTTCGTGGTGTACATTTTGAAAAAAAATAATATTAAAGAATTTAAGAAATAGCTGACAAACTCTTTCTAACCGGTTAACATAAACAATTTAGCGCAGATTCCAAACCTGTGAACAGTATTCCAGGTGTGGACGAACATGTAAATTATAGAGAATCAGATGATATATGATCTGGGGGCCTACTTTGTATCTTTCGGGTTAACAAACCAGTAAGTTCGTGGTTTAACCTTTCCTTGCCGGTGCTGTCAACTGGGTGAATATCGGCTCTAATTAATAAAATATCTCTCTAAATATACTCAACACAGAGTCAAATTTTAAGTATTCCTCCGCAATACATTTATATTATATTGCATTAAGTAATTACAATATATAAATATTTACCGAGTTAAATTTTTTTATTGGAATACTTATTTAAAATTAAATTAAAAAATAACCCATAAAAAACAAAGTTTTTTACAACTTTATTTTTTACTATTAAAACAAGGTTTTTTTAGCTTGAAAAAACTTAATCAATTTTTAAATGTTGTTTAAAATTAAATTAAATTAAATTAATTGAAATTAAATTCTGGTTTGACTGAATATTGAACTTTCCTTCACAGGAACTGGAGTCAACAACTCTATCATGTTCGCCAAATGCCGATCGGGTAGGACCGATATTTATTTCGTTTATTAACTGCTTTAACGTCGTCCGATTTCAGAGAAACACGTATAAGTCCGCTTGTGCATACGTGCTACAAAAAGTTGAATGCGTTGTCATCGACAACGAGTATATCCGCCAAGTTTCAACTCGATGGGATGTCGAAGTGGGTTAATTTTCGCTTCGAAGATTTGCATTCGTTCATTCATTTTAATTTAAATTGAAGAATTTTAAAATAGACTTTTGCTCTTTTATCGACTTTAGTACGAGCGTGCCTAATCGTAGTTCCAATAGAAAGTAATGCTTTCAAAAACTGCAATTTTACTCGTAAATACGGGTGTAATCGAATAATCGCGTAATGTTAACTGATGCCACAATTAGACCAGGAACACGCTGTAGCGTCATTAATCAGTTAATGAGCAATTACTATGCCCATTAGAAACGAGCCGAACGTAATGCGGCGAACTATTTCTAATGTGCATTGGCGTACTACTGCAGCGAGCTAAAACCGGGTCAATATAATTAAATACGCGCATACTGTTAATTTTTTAATACTTATTGAATTTATTATACTCTCGATTGGTACTATCGTTGATATTTTTTTTATTTATTTATTTATTAATTGGCTCGCCAACAGAATACATCACATAATTTTTACAGTAATTTACATTTATACGTGTTTATAATGATGTTTCTAATTATAGGCGAGCACAACATTAATCTCAATATTCTTTGTGTAGTAGTAATTGGTTAGTTACAGTAATAATAAATTCAATTACAAGAATGTATATAAAAACAAGGAGGATTGAAATCAATTATTAGGAAGAAAGATGCATACATACTTACAAATATACTATACAGATATACACGCATACATACACACATCTAAATCCACATATATGTACACACATAAATAGATACATACATATATACAAACACGTACACATTTAAATACAAACACACACATAAGCATATATGCATAGATGTGCACACTGTACGCATATTGTATGCAAACATGTACACACACATGCACGCACAAATACATATATCGTGGAGCTAATGCATAAGTAGGTGATTGGTAAAGAAATTGAAATAATGAAATGGCTCTAAGTGAGGAGATCATCAGTGTGTGTAAGTTCTTTCTGAATGTATTAAGTGAGTTTGAAAATATATCTAAGTTATTATTATTGGTATCGTATACCTTCGGGTGCATTTCATATGTTGCTGCGTGGGGGGAATTTTTGAGGAAAGAAATGTAGGTACCTGGTCCTTGAAGAGACCTATGTTATAGGATGGAGGAAAACAGAGGCAGACAAATCATTATTTCCATGCCAACCAGTTAACCTCCAGATCGTGTTATCGAAACCACCCGTTATCATGTGGCACACCTGAACCGTATACAAATGTTGAGCGAGCTTTTAGCGTGCACGTATGTAAGTAGTACCTATATAATTTAATATACTCCCTGTTTAAATTGTACAACGTCTAATTAATGTTTTAGTATTGAAAAAACCAAGAGATTATCCAACACACCTAATTTTTGAAGAGTATTAAAATTTAATGATCTTGTCCAAAAAAACATTATAGTAAAATAATAAAAGAAAAACAAAATAACAGCTTTTTAACTGAAAGTCGTACTCGTCAAAAACATATATTTCCAACACAAAAATGTAACACCCCTTTTGATCAAAATCATTACATATATCTAGGGAAAAAATACTTCAACAGCCTACCCGAAAATATCAGAATAATAGAAAACGATAAACACCCACTAAAAGCAATTAAAGAGAATTTCAATGTAAAAATACCAAAATGATGAAACTATCTTTTTAATTAATTAAAAATTTTAATATTCATAATTACAAACACTAAATATTCTCTATCTTGATGCTCACCACTCTTCTAGACACAAGCGCAAGCTTCTATAGAAGAGGAACATTAAAAAATCAAAAGCAGTGAAAACTAATTGTATGAATTATTTTAGTTATCATTGATTATACTCTGTAATACTATTATACTGTAAATTGGTTAATAATTCAATAAATAAATACATTGTAAGAAATATATGTATTTCATATTTAATGAATATAAAATAATATTATACTTTAATTGCAGCACGATCCAGAGTAGTAGGTATCTCAATATCGCTCAAGTGAAAGACTACGTTCAGAAATGAAATTATGCTTGGAGTGGCTTTAGCCATGTTTTGTGACTAGATCTGACTAGCCAGGTACTTACCCACCTTATTCTTACCCATCTCCATTCCCTCCCCATACCATTCAGCCTAGCAATATACCCCGATTGGGGTTTACATAAACCCAATAACTTCTGAGATAACTTCTGAAATAACTTCTGGGTCCCTTGTGCAGTCTATCTATTCACATAAAAAAACAGATCACACATATTGTCTCATAACCTATTAACCGACTTTGGCGTCGTAGGTACACACACCCAAACTAGGGAATCATGAAATTACATTTCATTTCAGTGCCGATATATCGGCGTTTATAGAAAAATAATTACATTAAATATTCACATAACAAAAATCACCTATTTAACAATGTCTTTTAACAACTCCACCAACCGAACCAAATGACGGTTGACATTTTTTTCATATATCGAATGTTGGGAAGTGGATTAGTTTCCACTTTCAAGATTTGCATTTATTCAGACATTCACGAAAACCGACCGATAAGACCGACATTTTTTTCATATATCGAATGTTTGGAAGTGGTTTAGTTTCCACTTTCAAGATTTGCATTTATTCAGACATTCACGAAAACCGACCGATAAGACCGACATTTTTTTCATATATCGAATGTTGGGAAGTGGATTACTTTCCACTTTCAAGATTTGCATTTATTCATACATTCACGAAAACAATAGCATTATTCATATAGATATATTAAAAAAAAAAACAATAAAAATATTAGTAGGTACTGATTCAAATCAAAAAAAAAAATATATCTGGTGCTTCAACTAATTTTACTGTTGAAAAACGTTTTATAAAATTTTAAAACCGTTTTGCATAAAATATTTTAATGGTAAGGTTTGTTTTTATTAATATTAAATATAATTAACGTACATCGGTAGGGATCGCTCTAAAACTATATGTGTATATATTATCGTTACGAATTTGTCGGAATAAATAAAAATGTGAGCCTAGAGCAAACCCCCGTTATTAGAGTTTTGTGTCGCTTTAAATAGCATGCATTTGAAAAATTAGAAGGATATTTTTACGTTGCATATTATTACCTATTATTTTGGAGCATCGCACAGTAGCTATTGTGTATCTATCGGCGTTACTAATAAACGTATTTTTAAAGTTACACATATAATAAACAACTATTATTGTACCTTAAATTGTTTTTATCTGTTGTGTAAAATTTAAAATACGCTCAACAAAATTAACAAAATATAAAACATGTAAGGCTGATAATAAACTAATATATTTTAAGCATCATACAACTGATAAATAACCAATTATGTGTCGTGTATGGTCGTTTATCAGTTGTGTAGAATTGAAAATATATATTTATTAGTAAGGCTGTAAATACAATAATAATATCAATAATTATCAGCAATAAGCCATAAATAAGTAAAAAACTTATTTTTCTCTTTTCTTTTTCTATACCATGCACTTCGTCGTGCATTTGTATATAATGTATAAACAAAATTACAATATTATTTTGTAAGCTACATGTATCTGCAATATAAAAAAGTTTTCTATTTTTTTTCCTCTTTTCTTATATCTTATGTACACTTATATGTCCTGCATACGATGTGTTTTGTGCATATTTTTTACTCTACTGTAATCAAAAAAAAAAAGTTTTTTTTTGTTCTGTATGTTCCACTAATTCATGTCTAATTTAAAAATAAAATTATATTTTCGCCACGTCTCTTGAAACGGCTTTAGCTGTGTTTAGTGAACAGATTTGAATAACCAGGTATCCATCTCCTACATCTCCTTCCCCTCCCCACAACCTTCAACCTAACAACATATTCCGATTGGGGATGCCATAAACGCACTGGCTCTAAACGTTTGGGAGTAATATTCACGTTTAGTAATATTCACGTTTAGTAATATTCACGTTTAGTAATATTCACGTTTAGTAATATTCACGTTTAGTAATATTCACGTTTAGTAATATTCACGTTTAGTAATATTCACGTTTAGTAATATTCACGTTTAGTAATATTCACGTTTAGTAATATTCACGTTTAGTAATATTCACGTTTAGTAATATTCGCGTTTAGTTATATTCACATAAAAAGTATCATTTACTCTGTTCAATTTATTTTATATTTTGTCTTCACATACTTTCTTTTTTTTTTAAATTATTATTAGTCATCTAATCATTAGTAAAGATTAAGAACCGTTCTTATCCCGGGCGTAACTATTGATATCGGACGGACCTGCATAATAGGTAGTTTAAATATGTATATTTTTATTATTTTTAAAAAACAATTTATGTTTAAAAGACACGGTTTTTACGCAAAGCACAAAGGATAACTATATATACTAATTATTATAAACAATAATTATAAGCCTGAAACACCCATGTAATTTTAAATAAACTTCCGAGAAAAAACAAATGCCGCAGACGGAAATCGAACCCGCAGTCTTCCGATTGCCGGTCGGGTGCATAGAAGATTTGGGTTTTTTAGGCTATTGGTTTAAATAATGTTTAATTTAAGTTAATTTATTTTATTAATCATCAACTGGCTTTTATATACTTTTACAATTTACATGATTTAGTGCACAGAGTAGACAGAGAACAATAATATAATATACCTAATCACTTGTATTATATTTTTCTGTGTGTATTAATAATAAAATAAACAACTAACGTTTTTATATATAATTTTGAGGAAGCAACTTGAATAATTATTAACCGCTTCATGCTTTTAAGCGAGTCACGCTCGCACGCTAAATGCGTTCTAATTTCTGCTAGCCCGAGTGGCGCTCGCCGGTTTCAACTTGCAGCGTTATATTTTTAGCTAAGACGAGTAACGCTCGTAAAAGTTAGCCATTTATTTTACTCAGTTTGAATTTACCTGCAGTTGAGATCCGTCGTGTTTTGAGCTGCTTATATCGTTGTATGAACTTTGAATAAAACATTTAAAAAAAACTGTTTTTTTTTAAGTGCTTTTTATTTAAAAACCCTTCCATTAAGTGATTAAGAGATGATTGGTAACAATTAATATTAATGTCACTAGCGCAAACCCGTGAATATATTTAAACGAACAATTTCAATTTTAAAAATGCCAATTCAAGCAAATTCAGAAATCATTGATTCGGAGTCACAGACACAAAACCGAAATTTATATTTTTAATAAAAAATAATGACTTGAATACAATGATTCTCTTAGTACGGCATTTTTTTCACGAGTCTAAGTGCTATGTTCAATGTCCGTTATGTGCATTGGTACATTACTGCAACGAGTTAGTAGCTGAAATTGCCACCCAATACCGGTAGTGGGTGCCCCGACTAATAAAATACCATCCCTAGCAGTAAGATGAATTGAAACATTAGTAATGGAACGAACTCAGGTCTTCGAATAGATGCGGTTTTTCATTGCCATACGGTTGCTGGAAAGTACGGTATCATGTTTAAATGTTTGTTTAAAGTTCATCTTGTTGCAGTTTTATGGGCATTAAACGATATAAATTTTATAGTAACTCGACTGAATAGAGACGAAGGTTGTTAGTACTTTTCCCGACAAAAAATAATATAACAATGCGAAAATCATTCATCCATGCAAAAAGTAGAATACAAGAATTGTGGTGTGTCCATTAATGTATTGTATTTGGATGAGACATGAAGCGAAAAAATTGGTTCCATGTAGGTTTATCTCATATTGACCTTCATCGCTCTAACTAAAACTACAGAATCCGGTCTAGTAGTCGAACGTTTCGACGACATATTAGTACGCAATAGTGCCTCTAATTGTATAGCTCTATGTTTGTGAATGTGTTTTGTGATCCAAATATTTTTCCGATCGTGGATGAAATTTCCAATATTAAACCGTGTTTCCGAAATTCAAACGAGATGGAGATCTACGATGTCTGGCGAGTGTAAGTTAGACTGAGAGCTGGGCTGTTGGGTTACAAGGAACAATTGTTTCAAACCAAATTTGTATGGAAGACACTTCTATTTTTTATGGTAAAAATATGAAATCAAACTATTTTTCTACATATAAAAGTGCTAAAGCATATCAGATAATTTTTACAACCTAGTTGTAAAAGAGTATAAATATTTCTTTTCCCGACTGCTCCCTGCTAACCGGAGCCAGTGAGCCCAAAAGCATCCTCAATTGTGATATGTTGAGAGGTTGAAGTGTATAGGGAGGGGAAGGAGATGGTGAGAGGAGGGTTGGGAAGTACTTGACTATTCAGATTTGGTCATCAAACATTTCAAACGTTTCAATTCGGTATGGTGGACTTTCAACAGGGCGATACTGTGACACAAATAAACAGTGCATTTTTTAATGAATCAATTGTGAAATAACACAAATTAGTTAGTTAAAATTTACTTGCGGATGCCGGGATTCTAACCCGCGACCTCCGGATTGCTCATCGAGAGCCACACCCGAGTCATCAAAAGAAAGTGTAAAACGGTCGTGTTTTATCTCTGTTTTTAAATACCGTCTCGAGAACGAATATACATACTATGTAATTAAGGTTATTTAAACCAGAAATTTCCGATATCAATTTTGTAAGATACCCTTTAGGCGGGCCAAGTAGGAATTCGTTTAATGATCAAATCGATCGGCTATTAGTTACCCGCCCCCGCCCCGGGCAGAAGCAGCCAACCTATTCTGTACACGTTTAATTTTAAATGAAAAACTATTTTATTTATAGTATAATAATCAACAGAGCAATTCCGTGACAATTTGGGTGGAGCTGCGATGGGATTTCGTGACAAACAACTGATTGGTTTAATTAATGCACCCATCAACAACAGACAAAATGTTGTAATCTATTTATTAAGTATGTATGTATAACGTAATGTATTTTAGTGAATAATTTAAAGATAATTAAATCAAAACACTTTGGAATTGTGCTAGAAAATGAGTGAGACAGAAATAAAATAAACCATGAACTCGACAATCTTCTATATCAAAATTCAGTTTATGTTTGCGTTCGCAAAACTCGAAAAGTAGTCATCCGATATCGCTAAAATTCTAAATTATGTTTTTATTAGTGCCATGAGTATTTCGAGAATTGAATGGTAGAAGATGTCGGGGACGCCCGATGAGTACTTAACCCAATATCTCAGCACTGGAATGAGATACGGAATCAAATTAAGATTCATGTAATTTATTTGTTTAACAGTAACATTGTGGTATACACTTATGGATGGTGGAAGAAGTCTGAGACGCCCGAGAAAGAAATGGGCAATAGTGAAGTATTGCGTTGTCTACTAGTCTAAATAATATAAGGGTTTCATGATAAATTGAAAACACGATAACAATTCAACACACTTTTAAAAAGTGGTATAAATCTAACATACATAAACTATTTAACCTAGTTTTTGTCTCATCAATTTTCATAACTTTATATCACTTTTTAAAAGTGTGTTGAATCATTTTTTATGAGATATCCGATCACCTGAACGAGACCGTGGTATGATTTTATAGGTACCAATTGGGGATGTTATGCTCCCATCGGGAGCAGTTGTGGCTCCTGTGCCTTATTCTATTTGTAAAATAGTGCGCAAAATGGCAATGAATTGTGCTTGTTTTTTTGTTTTACTAACTACAGTATTACTAAACTATGTTATGGTAAAAGACGTGAACTATATAAATAAATTCTTTATTGGATCGTGCAGCACCCATCTAATGGCGGATTTCTTTCCGTTTAAACTGTTGGATCAGGATAATGTGCCATTTAGATTCAATCCGCGTCGTAACAAGTTGGAATCAATCACTCTGACGTAGCTAGAGAGAATAAAACTTGAAGTCAACAAATATAACTTGAAAACGTGTTTTTAACGTATCATTGAAGAAGAAGATAATAATATTTAATCTAAATGAAACAAGATACATAAAATAAAAAGACAACGGTCACAATTAAGAATCGAACCCAGTATTTCTTGTCTTATCGGGACACGCGACTTAACCACTCGACTATTGGGACCTATTTATTAAATGTCATATCTATCGACCTCATCATCTTGCAACTAAGTTTTCCCATATTTTTGGCAGCTACCTTTTTAAACGATCACAAAGTTACTAACGAAATTGGTTTGTAACCTAGATAGAGTCTCGGATAAACATGTGATTTTCATTTATACGAGAAAATCATTGACTTTTTTTTCAAACTCTAAATAAATATTCAGGAACAAAGGTTATACCCATCAATGTAAAATGCCATTGAAGAAGATAATACTAATAAATTTAAGCAAAATATGAAACACAAAACAATAAAATAAAAAAAGATAACGGTAACAACTCTACATCGAACCCAGGATCTCTAGTCTTACCGAAAGGTTCAAATTAAAAAAAGGAAGTAAAGTTTTTAAAAGGAAGAATTTTATTTTTTTACCTCTGCTACATATAAATATATTTATATAATTCTGATTTATAAACTTATTCAAAAATGCTTTAAAATGAATTAAATTGAAACAAAAAAAAATTTTCACCGACGCAATTTAAAAAATAAAATCTTGTACATTTGTAGCACGTCTCAAAAACAGCAAATTAATAATCTTATTATGGCCCAGGTGAAAGACCACCATTCAGAATCGAAAGGTTGCTTAAAATGAATTTACCCATGTTTAGAGACGAAATCTAAATATTTAGGTACTTCCAAATCTTACTTTCCTTTCATTTCGTAACATCTCCCTACTACCTTTAATCAAAACATAACTCAATAAGGAACATCATAGGCCGATTTCAGCCGGGCAGTTGAGACATACACATTAACAATAACATTAAAACACGTTGGTTAGTAAGGCCACACAATTGATTTTTTCATGTAAATAACTGTGGCAGTGTCCAACAATTTTTTTTCACCCAGATTTCTCAGAATTTTTTGCTAAGTGACCAACAGACTTCTCTAAGCTATTACAATCCCTGTCGTAAATAACTTATATTTGTGATTTTACAATTAACTCAATTAATTACTCAACTTGAAAGTTTTCTTTAATATTATCATTTTGCTTCAGGCAAATAAATATCAAGCCTCTTGTCCTCTAAGCGTTTTTTACAACCTCCCGTCTCAAAGTCAAACTTCTGCTGTAGACGTCAATTATTTAAACGTCTTCTCGGAACAATATATTTTATCGTAATTTAGTTTAATGACTTAAAACATTTGCTTTACGCGGATTTTGAACTTGCTTTAGATATATTTATTTAAATCCTTTCAAAAAAATGTTTTTGAGATTACCTCATTTACTAAACAATGAAATAAATTGACACTTTTCTTATTTTTTTCAGGAGATGTCATTAGTTTGCCAGAATGGTTGATATCTTCTGCCTCATCCTGAAGGCATTGAATATTTGAACACCCCTGACTTTAGTTGCAGATGTTTTCAAACGTGTCTGTACTGAAAATTTCAGTCAGGGTAGTTTTCAGGCAGTATAAAAATTCCTAGAGCTTTAATCGTCCGTACTTGGAGAAGATAGATGACGACTATGATGATAAAAATAGTTGTTTGTAAAATACATGAAACTTAATTATGCCCGCTAAATGCTTTTGTCTTTGCAATTTAAATATGTTTGGGTACTATAGGTACAAGTTGATTGTAAAAGTTTTATAAGGTATTTAAAGGATCAATTGTTCTTCTTAATGAGTGCCTGATAACTTTCTCGAAGCCAGTTGGCATTCCTAATTTGGGGTATGTCGTATGAATACTGAATAAAGAGGAGAGGAGAAAGAAATACAGAAGAAAGAGTTAGAGACGTCCATGACTAGATCCGGTCACTAAACACGGCAAAATGCATTTTAACGAACGTTTGGACTTTAATCGGTGTTCTCTCACCAGGGATATAAAGAATGTATGTACATACTACTAGATACTATAAGGTACTCAGTATAATTTAAATTGTAGTAATTTAATGAGAAATAACCCACACATATTTAGAATCTTTTATAACTTGTCATAAATATGGGACTATAACACTATTGATAATCATTTATTAAAATCGTAAATATTCTCAGAATTTCAGACATTGAAAATATTTCACAAGATATTCGTAGTTTATTGAAAAGTAAAGTAGATAGGTGGAATATAAATATATTTTCTACTAGCAAGTATGTCGCTAGTAGATAGGTGGAATATAAATGTATTATATTTTATTGATATCCTACAGAAAATTAAACTCAATGGCACGTGTCTCGTGGTTGATTCTCATCGAGAAGAGTGCTCTAAATGGTTTTTCAAAGTTATTTTCAGAATTGTTTCTGTCTAGCAAGCCAAAAAATGTAACATATTTGCGACACGGCGGGTAAATTGGCCCATTCCTTATAAATGGAACCACACGACGTACAAAGAGTAAATTGTGCGCCGTCGACTAAATGGGGTAATGTTGTTAAGCAGGTCAGACAGTTTTTCAATACTTGCTTTTTTGCTGTTTAAGTTGTTTGCAGTCCATTTTTCAAGTTGACCGCTAATATTTCAACGTCGTCTCAGCATATTTCAGTAAAGATTTTTTTTAACGTGAAAAAAGGGTTTAAATTAATTAATTTTAATTCCACTTTGGCAAGCTCCGTTTTAAATCTTTAGCTCAAATACCAGAAACTGCAAATATACTTGTAGTGGCTATTTCGCAAATATATACATCTTTGCAGTGGCGATACACACTGACATACATCGTGGTGCAAAATGTTATCAGTCTGACTGACCAACCCTATTCCAGGTCTGTCTTTTACCCCTGCAACAAATGAATAAAGAATCATTGAAGATAAGGAGGCTTGCTCTACCACTGAGTTAATTCGACCCTATCCCCTTCGGTCATATTTACCTATAACTACCAACATTATCTTCATTTTCTTAACGCACATTTTTATTGGCAGCTCTCTTTATATAGGTATGATTGCAGATTCTTCCCGAACTAAATGCAATCTAGGTAGTATCTTCGATGAATACAACCATATTTTTTTTTTAATGTGCGACATCTATCGACCTAATGAATCAGGCCAATGGCCAATGAAACTTATTTTATGTAGAAGAAAAAAATTATGTATTAAAAAATGTTATCAATTTCACCAGAAGTAAGGAAAAAATGAGCTTACTTTGGGCACATGGATAAGACTATTTTAGGCTTCTGTCGGTTTACCACTTCGGTGTTAAAACATGTAGAACGTAATTATTTATTTATTGATTTACTGATAACAAAATGGAAAGAAAAGAAAAATGTAGCCTTACTGGGTGTGACGAATCAAATTTGGTCACAAATAAATTTGAGTTATAAACTGAGAGTGTCCCGCAGTGTGCGCCCAAAGACAAGTGTTGACAGACGGGGGTTTTAAAGAAAGAAGGACAAGTGCGGGGTAGGGCGACAGGTCCTACGAGCTCAGGAACGGAAACAGTCAAGATCGAGGCGGGAGAGAGAGGAGACCGAGACAGGAGTGGTGGTGAAGCACGCGTTCCCCGTCCAGCGATGTGATGCTGGGCGGTGGATGAAAAAGTTACAGTCGAGTTAGAGAAAGTGATTATCAAGATATGTTATCCTCCGCCCGGCGACGTAATGCTCGGCGTAAGGCGAAGAAAGTACGGTGACCAGACGCGGCCGGGAGGCGAAGAAAGTGCAGTGCCCAGACGCGGCCGGGAGGCGAAGAAAGTGCAGTGTCCAGAAGCGGCCGGGAGGCGAAGAAAGCCCGGTGACCAGACGCGGCCGGGAGGCCTGAGCTGAAGAACTGCAGAAGCCGCCACTTAGAACTTCGGCCTTACTTAGGCCAACGCACAGAACCAACTCAGCGACAACAGTGAAAAATGACAATGTGAAAAGTGGAACCATATGACAACTAGTTAAGTTATAGATGTAAGTAGATCTAAGTATAATTTAGATTTAGTATTAACACATGACAAACCCAATTAAAATCGAGACTCATAATTATTAGATGTTCTTAATTAAATTCACCTCCCTACTCCCTAGTCCCCACCCAAGCAACCTGAATTGGTGAGAAGGCAGAGTATAAGGCTGAAGAGGTAAGTATAAAACAGCAATATATTTAAGTATTATTCAGAGCTAGTTGCGGAGGATATGTTAACGACATTGTTACATGGGGTTTTTGTGTAAATATCAATTTAATTAGTAGTTACGTGTAATATACAGGGTTTTCCAATAAGAGGTGTCATTTTGTATAGCCCGCTATTTCGGTAGATGTTACTTTTGAAGCTGTCATTTTTTGACATTTGACAAGTAAAAACTACGCCATTAATAAAAATAGAACGATACACGCTTCAACAATGCATTGAAATTATTAAAATTCACTTGAGTGAATCAAATGCAAATCATCTTGATTGATGAGGCCCATTTCCACCTCGGCGGCTTTGTCAACAAGCAAAATGGTCGCATCTGGGGCTCAGAAAACCCAAGAGTTATTGTTGAAAAGCCTCTTTATCCTCAACGTGTGACTGTTTGGTGCGGTTTATGGTCCGGCGGAACCTTACTTTTTCGAAAATGAGGCTGGAGCAACAGTTACGGTGAATGGATTGCGCTATCGAGAGATGATTAATGATTTTTTATGGCCGGAATTGGATGGTATTGATCTGGACAACGATTACTTTCAACAAGACGGCGCTACGTGCCACACAAGCAACGAAACTATTGATCTTTTACGATTGAATATCAAAATAACACCTCTAATTAAAACCCTGTATAATATAAGTTTTATGGTATCTACGTAATAATCTATTTATTGTGAAGCAATGCATTAGAATTATCTACATAAAAGAGATATATTTTTTTAAATAAAATAATTAAACAAACTCTGTCTATACTGTGCGTTAGTCCTGCCTACAATCTGGTTCAATGAACTCAAATTTTCGTTGAAGCGTCATTTAAGAAAATGGAACAGATTCTGTTAAGAAATTAGACAAGCGATTAGGTAGATATCGGATATTATAAAAATAACCTAAAATATAATAATATTAACACATTTTCAAATCTACTTTATCGCTTTTCTTAATTCTTAACACATTCATTTCCATTTTAGAAAATAAAATTTAAATTTAAAGCAAATTTGAGTTTACTAAACCAGATGTCACGCAGGACTTACGCACATCACAAACAACCGAAATTAGTGTGTTTGATTGATGATAGTTAGTAGATGGAAGATTAGTAATCTGTCTGATTTTAACATTGGTTCAATAAGTAGAGCCACTCCACTAAAGTTCTCGTTGTTTAATTGCCTATCCCTTTCCATCATGCAAAATACATTTTTTGGTCATTTGTTGGATGCGTTTTTGCAAAGAGTCCGTATACAGCTGCCTTTATGTCCTGATTAAAATGGCATCGCGACGCGGTAAGGACTTATTCAATTAGGCAAATACCACAGTCGATTGCGTACAAAGACAGCATTCAGCAAAATTAAATTATATTTTAAATTGTATTGTTAACGAAAATGTTCATATTTTGAACGAATGAACCAAAATTCGCATTTCTTTGTAAAATTTGATACATCGAAGATACAATCTAATTGAAGTAAATTCTCTGTGCGGAGAACAACGGTTTGGATAAGTTACTACGTTAGCCAGTTTGATTATGAGTTGTTGAGTTGAGGTGTAACTGATAAGTGAGTTTTCTTTATGCATTAACGTGCTGGCAAAAAATTACATTTCTTTAGATCCGGGCCTTGTCATAGGTGGCGTAATTAGAATTGACTCGAACAACACTAACATAGAATTGTGCGTATTAATGCACAATTTATGTCCTTGACAAACGTCACTGAGAAACAGCACTATGCATTATTTACGCAAGCTTATTGTTTTTAGCGAGAAAGTATAGTATATATATTTTCCCCAGGATCATAGATTGTCAATTTTGGAGATGATCCAAAATTTACCTTTAGAATGAACAACGTTAGCAAACTTGAAAATTTATGACAACTGTCAAAAATTTTAACAAAAGAAAAACACATTTGAAATGTAGATTTATTAAGTACTTAATTTTTTAAAAATAATTACGTTATCACTATACTGAACCGTTTCTAGAATCAGTTCCAATCTAGAAAATTCAAGTGAATCCCTGTTCTAAAGTTCAATGAACCGGAGTTACAGACACATGGACGGAGTCACAACCGAAAAAGTATTTTTAATATTAAATTAATATTTTTCAATTTCTATGAATTATTTTTTTATATAGTCGAATAGTTTAAATGATAGCTAGGTACATGCTGTACGCAAGCAATGCATCTGTGTGAATTCTGTGCTCGGTCAACTCTGGTTGCGATACATGTTTATCCCATGGACCTAAAAACCCTAATCAAAGCCCTGAAAGGGCTTTTTAGGTCCATGTTTTAACCCTGGACGGTATGATTGTTATCCATAGTATTTAATAGTTAAAATAATATTATTTAAATTCTCTGTAAATTTCAATGCTTACAACTATTTGATAACTCTAGCCACTCGTGTACGGAGTTAACGTAAGCTAGATCTAAGGGGTTAAAAGAATTAATAATGAATACTAAAAAACCGTAAAGTTGCATTTATCTACGTTTTGTAAGAACAACCCTAACTCTAAGTAACTTCAACAAATTTATAAAGTAATACTAAATAGGTGGTAGCAGAAATATGAACATGATTTTACAATAATTAAACATTTTAAGATTTGTTGTATAATTGATTGTTGTTCATAAATGATAATTTTTAGTCGAAAAACTTTCATGAACAGAAAAAAATAGTTATTAACATTTCTTTGTTATTCTAAACTTCTTTAGGCGTAGATTTTAGAAAGATAATGCCGAATGGTTCTTTCAAAGTAATTTTCATAATCCAATAGTTTCGTATTTGATAATTATTCGTCTTCGAAGTTTGAAAATGTATGACTAAAAACTTTCTTTCTCTCTGTAATGCAAATTTCTCTCGAACGAAAAATATAATAACGATTCGGCAAGAAATGTAATTTTGTATGTGGAAGGTCTCATCACTAAGCTTTTTTATCAATTTAGTAGCTCAGTTTATGTCTGTTTACCAAGTCTCGATTTGGAAAAGCCAAATAAAGTAGGTAGGTACGCATTTCAAATATTTGCCTTTTTTATGCTGTTCGAAAGTAGGAAGGTATTAAGTTAATTTTTTTATGTGAAAAGCACACAAGAAACCCAACTGCTTCCTACTGTACGGAGCCAGCGGGACTATAGCATCCCCAATTAGAGTATGTAGCAAGATTGAAGGAAGCGGAAGAAGAAAGGCGATAGAGTAAATAAGGGTTAAGAAGTACCTTTCTATTCAAATCTGTTAACAAAACATAGCTAAAGCCATTTCAAGTAACTTTCAGAATCTGGATGGTGGTCCTTCGGCAGGCCGATACTGAGAGTGTGACAATTATACTACATTTATGGTTTTTTATGTGACCCTCAAAAGAGCGCCCATGTCTGAACAGTGTAAAGACCCGGGAACTATAACTCCACCAGGTTGGGCAGCGTTGTGTGGCGGGTTAAGAGAGGGGTTATAGGAAGGAATTTATTAATGTGAGTCATGAACAGGCCCGGATTATAAAATGAAGGAGAAAAACAGATGCAGGAATGTAAGCGGTTTGAGCAAAAAAATTGTCTCCAGTAGAATTTTTGAAATAAATACATTTTTACTTTAGCTTGATTTTTTTTTTTTTTTTTTTTTTTATAGTGAATACCTCACAAGAGTCCCAACTGCTCCCGTCTGGAGCCAGTGAGACTATGGCATCCCCAATTGGGTGATGTTGTGAGGCTGAAGGTAAGTGGGGAAGGGAAAGAGGAAGGTGGGGAAGTACCTGGCTATTCAGATCTAGTCACTAAACACGGCTAAAGCCATTTGGAGCAACGTTTCAATTCTGAATGGTGGTCTTACACCAGGGCGATACTGGTAGTATCTTCCACTCTGGAACGTGCCGCAAATATACTATATATTATTTTAATTAATTAATTGTGAAATAACACAAATTAATCAAATAAAATTTATTTGCGCACGCCGGGTTCGAACCCGCGACCTTCGGAATGGCAGTCCAATGCGTTACCACTGGACTATGCCGGCCGTTAAAGTAAAAAAGTAAAATTATATATGAAACATTTAACTTCTGGATAAACTAGGTAGGTAGACTTATTTTATTTTGATTTCAAATTTGGGTAGATTGAGTTCATTCTACGACTTGTTATTATGTTTACAGTTCTTTAGAATAATTTTCCTGCAAGACCTAGGTTCATTTCTTCATTTCCCTTTAAGGCCTTCCACACAGTTCAGTTTGGGTACCGTCGTCCCGGGAACCATTTATTGGATAACCAACACCTCTGCCATTGGTCACCCGGGGTGGTTCGCTACGTTTGTTGATTTAGCAGGGGTTCCCGGGTTTATCGGGTGTGTTCAGGATGCGCCTGCCAACCAGCTGCGTGGTATGCCAGATCGGTAGAGACTGGTTTGGGGACACCCTTTGACCTCTCCATATGTCTGTCACTCTTTTCTTTAAATGATGATTTTTTGTTTCAAAAACAACTCACTAATATAATGGCGTTTTCAACGGTATCAATAACCTCTGGTAATATTTATTCGATATCGTTCAATTTATGATAGGTAGCATGCTTTCAAAACTACCACCCTATGATTATACAGGGTATTTCTTACTTACAAACAACAGAAAATATTATTATTTACACGAAATTTTGTAATTTGTGAGGTAAGATTGCAAGGCTTTAATGTTCCTGGGAATTATGTGGTTGTAATCTCTAAACGATAACTAAAGTAGGCTTTGTTTATTGTTATTAGAAAATAGTTTAACATTTACTGATAAATTACCTACTTACCTAACAAACTGAAAGAAAATACTCATTTACCCAAAGGGAACATTAATGTCAAAAACTTATGAAACTTATCACTTAATTTTGTGAAAAATGTTTAAGAATATGTAATGAACTCATTCCTAACCGGGATATGTTTTGAGACTGAAGAGAGTAGGGAAAGGAAGGAGATGGGTAACAGGAAGATTAGAGAGTACCTCGCTATTTATTTTTTTTATTTTTATTCTTAAATATATTTGTTTTACAATGGTATAGTATATTGTCCTCCACGCTAGGAGTTCACCTGTGTTGTGGAGGACTTTTTCAATTGTTAAGTTATATAATTCTAAAACAATACAGTGGAGTTGGTTACAGAGAGAAATATTAAAAATTAAATATAAAATCGATTTTTCCATAGTTATAACAGTAGTTTTTCCACAGTTATTCCAAAAAAGTGAAATATAAAAAAATTAAATATTAAAAGGATTGTAGCCAGTTCCATATGTGTTTTTTGTATACTGTAAGATTAGATGTTTTATATTGTGTTGGAAGTGAATTGTATAGTTTTATAGCCTGGAATCTGTAGTGTTTTTGTCCAAAGGATGTATTGGTTTTTGGTATTAGTAGTTGATGTGCATGTCTTGTTCTGGTATTGCGAGAAGTTTGTGAAGTTTTAAATGTGTTTAGGTTCTTCTAAAGGAAAGTAAGTATTTGTTTTGAATATAATTTTTGAATCTTCAACACTTCGAATTTTTTAAATATGGTTTAAGTGGGTGTTAGTATTGGTACTTTAAGTACTACTTTTATTAAAGTTTTCTGAGTTTTGTACAGTGTGTCTATGTATTTTTTACTGGCATAGACCCAGGCAATAATGCCGTATTCTATATTAAGATCTAGTCGCCAAATACAGCCAAAGCCATTTCAAGAAAAGTTTTTATTTTCAATGATGTTCTTTCGTCAGGGCGATACTGAGAGTATCTACCACTCAAATGTGTCATCCTTGGGGTTGCTGCACTTTTTGTTTTTGTTTCTCATTAACTCCACATATTATTTTTATTAACACCCTATGTCATCATTGGGGATTCTATGTGGAGAAACTTTTTAAAGAAAAGAGTGACAGACATATGGAGAGGTCAAAGGGTGTCCCCAAACCAGTCTCTACCGATCTGGCATACCACGCAGCTGGTTGGCAGGCGCATCCTGAACACACCCGATAAACCCGGGAACCCCTGCTAAATCAACAAACGTAGCGAACCACCCCGGGTGACCAATGGCAGAGGTGTTGGTTATCCAATAAATGGTTCCCGGGACGACGGTACCCAAACTGAACTGTGTGGAAGGCCTTAAAGGGAAATGAAGAAATGAACCTAGGTCTTGCAGGAAAATTATTCTAAAGAACTGTAAACATAATAACAAGTCGTAGAATGAACTCAATCTACCCAAATTTGAAATCAAAATAAAATAAGTCTACCTACCTAGTTTATCCAGAAGTTAAATGTTTCATATATAATTTTACTCCAATTCCTTGTCGGCAGGTCTATGCCAAAATTTAATAACGCGGACCCCATTCCTAACATACGATCATACAAAGTCATGGCGTGCGTTTATCAAGCGAAAGATCAACAGGGCACTTAAACAAAATGCGATATGAAACCATAAACACTGTATTGCGCTACGCCCTCGTCCATAAAACACAGTAAATATATTCTTAACTCGGCGTTTATTTACCACCCGATGACATAATAAGAAGTTATGCGTCCGAATTCATTAATAACGCAAGAAAGAGGGTTGCTTTAAGGGTGCGAACAAACATCTTATTTCTGGAAATGTATTACATAGTATATTATGTTGTCTATGTATATACTAGTATATCGCATACGTGTTTATAGTATTCATTATTTAAATAAACAATATGGCGTCTTATTTTTTAAAGTCTCATTTTTTGTGGTTGAATTGATATTTTTTATTTTGTTTTACGCCCAGCTGGGCTTTTATATGAATTATAAGAACAAAATATACCCAGTGAGCTATCGAAAATAATACATAAAGTTTTAAAGCATGAAATTAAATGAAACTGATAAAGTAAATATGAAAAAATATTAGTAAAACATGTAACAGTAACACAAATATAATAGATACTAGAAAAATACTATATATAAGACAAATCACTAAAACTACATTTTCGACACCTGTGTCAGTAAAAATTTCAATACCTAACCTTAAACTTGTTGCCTAGATCGTGTAACATATTGGTTAGTGAGTGAATCTGAAGGTTTGTTATACACAACACATACATGCGTATTGCAGAAGAATATTTCATTTTGTCTTGGGTTCCTAGACGGTACTTGGAATTTAATAGTGGTGACGATGGCAGGGCTGTCAATTAAATTGTTATTGACTCTGTGTAATACAACCAGGTCTGACATAATTCTCCTGTCAAACAGCGTTGATGCAATTGATTCATCAAACTGACATAATTAATGTAATCAATCGGACTTTTGAATGTATGTAGCTTAGAAATTTGTGCTGAACTCGTTATATATTGTAAGAGTGAACTTTATACAAAGGAGCCCAAATTGGTGAATTATATCTAACATGACTTCCTACTAATACAGAGCAATATCTTGACCAAAACTCCATAGCTCATGTTGGAAAAGATATTGCGTTGAACTCTAAATTCTACACCGAAAACAATAAAAATTTAATGATACTAGGGCTCACTTTTTGAAAGGTTTTCTGCTTCGTAGTTTAGAACAGCATTTATCGGTCAACAATAATTGTTCTTTACACAAACAACCTAATATAATTAAATCATATTCTTAAATTTTTCCAGCGTTAAGCTACTTTGTAATGTTTCACCGTGTTTATATATGTATTAATTTAATGCGTTTTAACTCGAACATTTTACATTTCATCTCTCTGTCAATTTTTTCATCACGTTCCGGTTTAGGTTCAAGATGATGACCGTTTGAATCTCTCATACGCCGTAGAAACCTGTAACAATAAAAAAATCATTGCCCTGAATATAAGTAGCTCTTCTAAGGAAAATACTTACATTAAATTATATGCAATTTTTTTATTAAAAAATTATAAATTATTTTCTGATAAGACGGCACAGTTTACAAAAACACAGTTTTGCAAAAAAACAAGCAAGTTATTACAAAAAAAGAATCAGCTGAAATTTCATTTCTTCATTTCGTCATTAAATCGTCATTAATTGAGTAGGTAGTTATGGGGTAACTACTTACAAATCGAATAATTTCAGAGGAAATTTTTGTTTTGATTTAAAATAAATTTAATTAAAACCTTTTTGAACTCGAGGTTCACTGTTCACAGAAATACTAGTAAATAAATAATATCACACGAATTGTTGAACTATGCATTCCCATAACAGATGTTCCAAAATGCTCTCAAAAACCACAGTAAATTTTTTTTTTTTTTTTTTTTTTAGTTATTTATTAAGTTAAAAGAAATACATATTTCGCTTTGTTAACTTAAGTGTACATTGATTAAAAACAAAAATAATATTTATATAAATAATTATGGTTTACTACCTAAGTAACATATTTTTCTTAAGTAAGAGCATTTTGGTTTAAATTTTTATAATAATTATAATTTATATCCGTATAACTACTTACGTAATAATTATTTTCTTGCATCAAAATTGACATCAAATGTCTAAACATTGCATTGGTCGCTAGACACAACACACAAAACAGAATGTATTCCTTTCTCGTAATTCATTACGTGTACATCCTAAATCCTCGTGACATTTATTTGCTTCAACCTTCCCCTTTACACCTACCCCTATATGTATAATATAACCCACCCTCATCTTTCAGCACGTTATAATTCCAATGGCTGGGGATTGGGGAAGGTAGGTTATCTCAATCGAAGTACTTTAGAGCAAATTGATTTGACCAAACTGATTATGCTTAGGTACGCAGTGACGATTAGATTATCAATATTTGATTTGTTTTGTGTAATAAACTATGAGAATTTATTAATCCCTCCTTTATATTATATTTAGAAACAACGGAAATTTGGATATAACATTGCTATTAATAGAACATATTTATTAGATTTTTTTACCGAAAAATTCCAATGAAAAGTAAATTTTTGCGTCCCGCTGATAATATTAGATTTATTTCTAAAAACAGTATAAAAAACCAAATATGATTTTAAGATTTTCACGGCCAAAAGTATTTTTGCTATTTGTTTTTGGAGTTTTATGCCGTGTTGCGCTAACTCCTTCTTTAGCCAACGTTTCGGACAGCATTGCAGTGTCCATCATCAGGGCAGATGTGTTATTTTAAATAACACATTAAATAACACATCTGCCCTGATGATGGACACTGCAATGCTGTCCGAAACGTTGGCTAAAGAAGGAGTTAGCGCAACACGGCATAACACCCCAAAAACAAATAGCAAAAAAGTATAAAAACCAATACATTCCCAATGCGATAAATAACATAAAAAATATACTGTACTTCCGCGGTGTTTTTATTTACCACCGCAGTATAGCTAGTATAAAGGTTACACGAAGGACACAAAATTTTACAATTGTTTACAATTACAAACAAACAAATTTTACACATGTTGTTAAATTTAAAAAATACTTCGGGTTTATATGTTGAAGGACCTGCGAAAAATATCCACAATTCCTTCGAGACATTTCATTAACCTAGTGAGTCTACCCAGGGGCATCAGCATTGGTAAGTTAGGTCTGCAACTGGGAAGAATTAGAAACCTGTGTTGGCGGCCATGCGTGAAATTTTTCGAGACGTTGAAAAGCGTTCCTTTAAGCCAGAATGTCAGATTTTGACAAGAAACCATTCAGAAGCTTAAACACATTTTAGCACGATTCGTGATTTCTTTTTTAAATAAGTCATCCTCGGCGTAAAAAAATATACCACTCTAATCTCGCAGATTATTTTTAAAAAATACAGCTGATGTCATACAACGGTTTTCGCGCTTGTATGAATTTTGTGTAAATCAGTAAACCTTTCGAACATTTTTCTAAAGAATCAAGCAATGTTAGTTTTGTTTTGGACTGTGGTCAACAGTTACAGTAGGGATTTTAAGGGTTGCGTAATAAAAAATAAAATCTTAGAACATGGAATTTTGTTGCTGCGGCACTCGAAAGACTGATCCAAGATGTCGATTTTCATAAATTTCATTTAAGTGTCAATATCTCGAAAACGAACGATTTTTAGTCGTATTTAGACATTATTGTCCGTTCCAAGTTGGCCTATCAATCCTCTAATGGATAACGTTGACTATTTAAACATCTGTATAATTACTATATTGTTGCACAGATATATAAATATTATCTTCTCACTACAATCTAAGAAATAAAAACGACTGAACGTAAGTTGTGAGCTTAAGGTCTACCTAATGCGTAATAATTTATAATAAAACTGTATGTAATTTGGTTTTAGGCTGATTTGGTTATTTACTTCTTGAATCAAATCTAGGGCAAGATAACTTCCATTTTTGTATTTAATTCGAAAGCACTTGAATCAAATGCCTTTTTCTTTTAGGGCAAGCGTCACTTTGAAAGCAATGAACTATAATTCTTTATATAAACAGACCTGTTGTCATAAAGTAGATGCAGACTATGAAATAAGTCATAATTTTGCAGACAGAACGTCTAAAAATTCCCACAACATGTATTATAAAATTCCTTCAATAACTCAGGTCTCCATCCCTCAAAGTCCCGCCATTATTAATGCTGGTAATAAAGTTATAGAGGTTTGGGCTGACATTCGGGCAACTGCAATATGCACTTTGGCCGTTGCCAGGGGCGGGTTTAGGCCGTGAGCTATTTTAGGGGTGCCTTTTAGGGGGCCGAGACCAGTGGCGTGTGGAAATTTAATTTGTGAGATTCGATGATCCTTTCATACAAATAAAAACGAAATCGTTTGGAGATTAAACGGAATTGACAGGATGTTCTAAAATATTAGACAATCTAATAAATCTAATTCCTATATACCTGCAGTGAGGTGCGTCATTAAATATAGAGCGCCTTTGTTATGATTTTATTTTTAAACGGCCCTGCATAAAAATCGGAAATAATATTAAGGAGTATTTGTATGAAGGATCAGAATGAACTGTGATTTTGCAAAGAGAGATATTTTTCTAACTACGAGATCAATAAGTTGTGTGCATTCCTACGCTTTGTGAATTGTCTCATAACCACGTAAAAATAGACTAACTTATAGAAAAGAATAATCGCTTGAGAAATCGCATCATTAAAATATTGGCCCCTACCTTTTGTGAAGATTTACTATAAGATCTTCATTAAAATACTGGCCCCACCTTTTTGTCAAGATGTACTAAAGATCTTTATTAAAATATTGTCCCCTATAATTTGTCAAGAGTTACTATAAGATCTTTATTAAAATATTGGCCACTACCTTCTGTCAAGATTTACTATAAGATCTTCATCAAAATATTGGCCACTACCTTTTGTCAATATTTACTATAAGATCTTTATTAAAATATTGGCCATTACCTTTTGTCAAGATTTACTATAAGATCTTCATTAAAATCTCTTAATTTTTATTCAATATCAAACGAATGCAAATGATATATGAAAATAAAAAAATTAAATATTCGATTTCCAATAAGCGTCACTTATCATTTTTTTTCTAAATGATTTCCACTTTCATTATAAAATTTGTAGAAAATGTTATATTTTTGGCTTTGCTAAAATATAACCAAAAAATTTTGACATTGACTTACAGTGGAGCCACGTTTGGAATATTCCAGTTCTTTTTAACAATATTATTTGTAATTCCAGAGTTGAATGCGCACGTGCCTATCTCATCTGCCGCAGGGCGCAATAGTAAATAAAATTAACTTTAATACTCAAATCACAGCCACCCCCCGGCATTTACCTCCAACAATGGGGCTCTTGAAATAACGTTTCCACCGCTGCGTTTTTCGGGGGATGATTTAGGAGGAGTATTTCCTGAGGGTGTATATTGCAGCAGGGGAGGCTAATTGCGTTATTTGAAGGTCAATAAATAGTGGTATTACCTCCGGGAGACACGTGACCAAACCTTAGCGAACAGGGGAAGGAGTGAGGTGGGGGGGGGGTATAAAATCACATCCGGGTTGTTAGACGCCATTGTTTGGCTTTCGGCGAAGATTGGATCAAGTAAAGTGATAGAAGCCGCAATTTAGAACCACGAGCTTTTTTTTTCATAGATTATCTGTTTTTTTTTTTAATTTTCGAAGCACGGATAGTGACTAACTATTATTATGCCACACCTAATTTCTGGCCTTGGAATTAAACTCAATTATTACCCCCGTAATAATGAAAAAGGGCTGTTTTCACTATTATTGGAATAAAGAAATTTTATTTGTAGTTTTCTAGTTCCTATTTCCATCAGTTTTGTCAATGTCTAATGCACTTTTTAGTGGTGGCCACTTTTGATACTAATCGACACTATACGAACTATTTCTTTAGTAATTTTGCATATTGTGTATTAAAATACATTGAAGAATATCCCCTCGTATTTGGCGAAAGCTTTTTGGCATTAATTTATTAAAAAAATTAATGTTTCGGCTAAACGAAATTAGCCTTGCAACTTTTGATGGTTTTAATTTCAATGTCACTTTGAACATCACAGCAAAAAAAGTAGCTACTTAGATAAAAGGAAATCATCCACATTTTTCAAGTAGGTACTTATTATCAAGTCCATACTAGAATTTTTTTAAATTTAAAATGTCTAGCTGAACTTATTATTAACCTAAGTAAAAGCGCATTTACGAAATTTCCAAGCGCTTTGGTTAATAGAAGATAAAAAAAAATTTATCATGCCATTAACAGAAGATAATAAAACAACATTTTTTTACTAACCCACGAAGTACAAAATAATAAATGCATCTAGGCCAAGTTTGTAATAAAAAATCTTTCTCGCGTGTACCTTCCTATGTACGTCATGGGTAAAGATATTTATCGTGGAACTTGGGAAAAAGTTTCGGCGTCACACCTAAGCATCAAAATATAATTATGGGTTCTGACTGCATCCCTTAATTGAGTTTTTTAAGCACCCGGGGCCAGAAGGTTAACACAGTAGTTATTAACATTTTTAAAGCCGTAATTAAAAAGGAATGTTTTTTTTCTATTATAAAATATTGTTGAAGTTAAACTTACAGTTGACCTATTCCACTTAAAATTGTGTCTGTAACTATTCGTTCTACTTTTTGCAGTTACTATTACAATTGATGTAACAAATACGATTTTGATATCAATTGCATTTACGATTATGATTTAGGTAACAAATACGATTTTATTACGTAACATTACGATTGTCATAAATATTATGATTTGATAACAATTACGACTGAGATGACGATTACGATTGAGATAAGAAATACTTACACTTTCGGTAGCATTAAAGATTGTAAAAACAATTAAAATTTAGGTAGAGAAAACGATTACGATTAAAATTACAAATTCAATTCTGTTACCTGACAGTTACGATTGTGATTAAAATTACGATTTGATTACAATTACGATTTGATTACAATTACGATTTGATTACAATTACGACAGAGATGACGCTTACGATTTAGATAAGAAATAACTACAATATTGGTAACATTAACGATATTTACTACTATTTGATAACAATTACGATACATATGAAATTGATGATTTAGGTAAGAAATACGTAATTTTTGTTGTTGTATTAACTTTCATAATTGATTTTCGTAATATTAACGATTTTGATAACATTAACGATTTTGGTAACTTTTTTTTTTATAAGCAATAATTGTTCGCCTGAAACACTCATCCACATTGAAAAATCTCCTGATAAAAGATACATGACGCCAACGGGACTCGAACCCGTGTCCCTTCGATTTCCGGTCGACAGCTCTAGATAAGCCTCCATAGCTCAGTGGTCAGAGCTTTCGACCGGAAATCGAAGGGACACGGGTTCGAGCCCGTTGGCGTCATGTATCTTTTATCAGGAGATTTTTCAATGTGGATGAGTGTTTCAGGCGAACAATTATTGCTTATAAAAATAATTGTTATCCTTTGTGCTATGCATAAAAAAGTCTTGTCTTAAAAACATTAATTTACCAAAAAAATAATAATTGATTTTGGTAACCATAAAGATTTTAGTAAAATTAAAGATTTTAATAAAATAAACGATTTTGGTAAGATTAACGATTTTGGTAACATTAATAATTCTGGTAACATTAACGATTTTGGTAACATCAACGATTTTGATAACAATAATTGCGATTTTGATTTCAATTACAATTTCAATGATTTTTTTTTTTTATGAGACACCTCACAAGAGTGTCCCTGCCTGTGCAGTGTACAGACAGGGGAACTATGTCACCACCCGGTTGGGCGGCGTTGTGAGGCGGAATAAGGTTGGGGCTGTAGGAAGGGATTTGTTAATGTGGGCCTTGAAGAGGCTCGGATTATAGGAGGGAGGAAAAACAGATGCCGGTAGCTCGTTCCACATACGAGCCGACTTACACAAAAACGAGTCGTAAAAACGGCCCGTTCTCATGAAGCCAACGTCAACCGTGAAATTAATTATTAATAATAATTTTTTTTTATAATAATTACCATAATGACAACGCTTGATTACGATTAAGATTATGATTACGATTACAATTACGATGGTGATTTTAATGTTGATTGTTAACTTTAAGGACGTTGAAAATATGTGTTAGTTATCTACACAATGTAATTCAATAATTTTATCAAATTTTTAAAGTCGCAAAATTCTCTAAAATACAATATTTAGCGTATTTGGTTCTTGTAAATTATATTATTAATTAACATTGTTATCAGAGGATGATTTTTTATTTGTATAAACCATATTTGAACACCAGGTTTATAGAATTGCTAATGGCTCTTTAAAAACAAGATCTTACCTGGAAAAATTGTTAATCAGTTTGATATTTAATATTCACGTAATTTTTGGGAAGGGGTCTGTTTTCTTTGTTAAGGGTTTTCGAGAATATTCTAAATTCATTTATACTAGGAAAGAAAATTTAACCCTTGATTTTATCAAGGAAGAACAAAATAAAACAGTATTGTTAAAGGTAAACGACTCGTTTATTTGTGTTGCAGGAATAAAGGATGCAAAAAAAATTACGTTAATTAATTATTTTATTTTTTAATTGGTAGAAAAAAGTTGAATACCTACATGAGTAGGCAAGTAAGAACTATACGCCGTTTTATGATTCACAAATGCCTTAATACAAAATACTAATAACACAGTGCAGAAAAACAGGCTGTGCCGTTTTGTTCGTGGGGGTGGGAACCTGGGAGAGGTCTCGGGAGGGTCGTGCCGTTTTTAGTCGTTTATGGTTCGGTTCGGACAACACCGAGGTTTCGCCGTCAGGCTTTTCTTTCAAAAAGGCTTTTCTTTCATCGCCACCCAGCGGGCCTTCCGGCTCCAATCCTGCGAGGCTACCTGAAGGGAAGTGTTTTTAATCATTGGCTTAACACCTTGAAAGAACTCGAGAATGGAATTCGGGAGGAAATCGCCGCTATCCCCAAGATGTGCCAAAATGCTGCCGAGAACTTCAGAAATCGCATTAATCAATGTATCGCTGCTGAGGGACATAATTTTTTTTCATATCATCTACAGAACTTGATGCATTAAACACAATGATGTACCAATTACAATAAAATAATCTCATTCCAGTTGCGCTGTTTTTTTTTCAATAAAAACTGTTGTTTTTGCACCGTCTGTTTTGCCGCACCTGTAGTTCTGTGAACATTAGACCTCGCGGCCAAAACAGTTCGTTTCTAATTTGATCTTATTTAGTAAATCAAAACCAAAATTTCCTCGTAACCAATTGTAAGTCTTATAAGTAGATACTTAAATACCTACCTACTTAATTCCATAAAAACCATATATTTAATGTAACATTTTTATTTCAAATATGGAATTATACAATTCGTCCAATGAAACGTCATTATCTTAATGAAAATTATTTTTTAAACTTTCTTCAGGCAGGTAGGTAGGTACCATTATATAAAAAATACGAATAAGTCCAAATAAACACGATGAATTCACATTTGAAAAAAATAATCGTTACTGAAGTTTAAAACCGCTACCATCTTAAAACAAAAACGGAACGTACAAAAAGAATTCACAGACAGGCGAAATGCCAAGCCGTCGAGTTAAAAAGGGACTTCGCTAGGCTCAGTCAATAATTTAACTATCCAACAATAATGAAAGAACCATCGAATAGATAAATCCGAGTGTGATCCATGCCGAATTTAAAGAAAACTGGTGTCGCCAAATTACGTGGGAGACAGACAGTCAAATGAAGTTGATTGCCTGTAACAAAAAATATTTTGAAAGTAAGAAAGATCAGGGCCTCCATTATCAATGAAGTCATTCCACTCGAATGTTCGAGTAGAATGACTTTTGACGTTTGGCGTATGTTAGTATGCAGCTTCGACAATATTCAAGAATAAGAAAGTCGACCAATGTATCTACTTTCGACGGCGATTGCCAGCGGCCTGGATTGGAGAACCGATACCTTGACTTTATTTCGGGCACACCCGATATGAGTAACTTTTTAAAACACGTAAATTACACTTGTGTGCTGTGAAGCTTCAAAATATCCATTTGAGTGTCAACGCTCAAGATATGATGCAAAAAAATTGATTTTTTTTTCAACATCGTTTGAAAAGACAAGAGACTGAGATTTGAGATTTTTTTTTAATTTGTGGTATCTGCCAAGGGCTAAAATAATTAGTTTGACTGTTTATCAATACAAAACAGCGGTACAAACAAGATTTAACAATGGATAGTACCGAATCTCTGGCATTCACCATTGATGGAATAATCATGTATTGTTTCATAGTGTCTTCACACAAACGAAGTATTGAATTCCGCAAGTCTTAACTTAAGCTTTGGGGCAATGTCTGAAAATATAGAAGTGGTAGAGGAAGATACTCTCAGTATCACCCTGGTGTAAGACCACCATTCAGAATTGAACCGTTGCTTGAAATGGCTTTAGCCGTGTTTGGTGACCAGATTTGAATAGCCAGGTACTCCTCCACCTTTCTCTTCCCCATATCCTTCCCCTCCTCATCACCTTCAACCTCATTTTATACCCCACTTGGGGATGCAATAGTCTCACTGGTTCCAGACGGTTGGGAGCAGTTGGTACACCTGAGCGGTATTTATATAAAAAAAAAATAAAAGATTTAAAGTATCAATTCATTTAAAAGACGGGGAAATGGAAGGAATTTCAAATTTTCTTGATAATTTGTTCCGGTACACATTCCAAGTTTCCTTCAAAGCCTTAATGTAGTATTCAAACGAGACTTCCATCAATTTAACCAAATGCATTTCCGTTATTTTGTACTTTGTTCAATTTCCTTTCTCATTTCCATCGGAGAAAACTCAATCGACCTAGAAGCTGCGCGGGGAAAAATTACCGTATAAAGACGATTTATTTTCTAAATGACGGAAGCGACCAAGAATAAAACTCATAATTGAGTTTGCAAGGATTTTTCAATTACCTTCAGATGAAAGAGTAGTACTTTTTAAATGCAGAATTGGTTAAATTCTGTCTACGTCATTTCTTTAAATTCAAGCAATACATTAATGAAAGACTTACGTTTTCCATCTTTACTTTTAACTAAAGATTTACATTATTCCATAATTATATTTATGAAATATCCGTAGGTTTATGAAAATACTTATGTGAAATAACTGGACCATAAAGGAATAATAAGAGAAGTTGGATCAATCTTTCACAGAACTCAATATTAACTTTAATGATTTATTCAAGTCCTAAGAAAACTTGCTTTAAAAGAGTCACGTTATTTTATCATTAAATGTATTAAAAAAACTAATGCTATTCCGTCACTCAATCAGAGAAAATGTTAAGTTACTTCTAGTGTAAGATTTCTATGAATATCTCTGTTAGCCTGTTTTATGCGCAAATAAAATTTTATTTGATTAATTTGTGTTATTTCACAATTAATTAATTTAAAATAATATATAGTATATTTGCGGCACGTTCCAGAGTGGAAGATACTCTCAGTATCGCCCTGGTGTAAGACCACCATTCAGAATTGAAACGTTGCTTGAAATGGCTTTAGCCGTGTTTGGTGACCAGATCTGAATAGCCAGGTACTTCCCCACCTTCCTCTTCCCCATCTCCCTCCCCTCCCCAATATACCCTAAGCCTCACAACATACCCCAATTGGGGATGCCATAGTCTCACTGGCTCCAGACGGGAGCAGTTGGGACTCTTGTGCGGTATTACTGTAAAAAAAAAAAAAAAAAAAAATGGGCAACAAATCATTATCGTCAGGGAGTACGATAGAAATTTCAATCACATATCAATATTTCGATTTAGTACGGTAATTTCATTCAATTTGTGAAGCGCTTGCCTAGGGTTTCCTGGAAATAAAATACTTTTTGATACATATTAGGAAATTGCTCATGAAATGTGTATTTTATTCTACATAGTTCGTAAAAAAATTGGAGATGGACCATGAACCATTATTAGTATAAAGCAGCGCACACCAGTGTCGTTAAACTATTTTACCCATAACTGCAAATTACATCTGCGCGCAGCGGCCACCGCCTTTGTTTCTACTCACATGCTAAACGCATAACATTCATTGACTCCACCACCCGCTTTGATACTCCATGCAATTTCAGAGACAATCGGCTAGTTTTCATTCCGAATCTTCCTTTGTTTCTATTATCTATCATTACCCACCAATTTTATTCCACCCTAAAATCATTGGCCTCTTGTTTGAGAAAATCCGATATATTACATGTCTCTTTAATAATATTATTGTGATAAATATAAGAGAGAAAAGGTGATAACACCCCCTGAATGCTGATAAATATTTGATTTAAAATAAAGGGTTGCTAACATAGAGTGAGAAAATAGGGGCTCTATTCTCTGAGGTCTGTAAGACAACAGAATACAATATTGCTTGTAGGTAGGTACAGAGTGTCCAGAGAGTAAATATACCTATATTATTCCAAAATATTCTATGTTTTTTTGCCAAGGCTACCCAACATTTTTTAAAAGCCCACTAAACTTTTACAGCATCCTCAAAGATGCCCCTGAGAGAAATTGTTTTCCACAGAGCCTCCGTTTAATCTAAAAATATACTATCACAAAACACCTGACGTCATTTGTGTAATATTTAATGAAAAAAAATGTGGATATATTTTATATGTACATTCTATATGTAAAATTACAAATAATTCTCATAATTCATATATAAACTAGTGGACGGGAATGCTTCGCTATTGCTAATGTATTTCTCAGGCGCCTCTAACTTTTTCCACCATTCACTACTGTATACCACAATGATAGTGTTAAAAAACTACATCACTCCGATTTTAATTCGACTCCGCATCTCATGGCGGTGCAGAGGTATTGCGTTCAGCATTCATCCCCGACTGCTTCTACCATTTACCTCTCCTGGTACTAATAACAACAAACTTTGAAATTTTCATCGATATTCGTATCTATTACGACTACTTATCGATTTTTGCGAGCACAAACATTTGCAGGCTGAATTTGTATCTATCAATCTGGAACCAACCATACACATTCACAAAATTTGATTTGTAATCGTTGGGCGGTTTCGGAGATTAGCGTGTAGGAACACAGTGACACGTGATTTAAATATATATGTACTAAGATACCGACATTGGTGATTACATAACCTTAAGAGCGATTCAAAGTGTGGTTTAATATTGTATTCAACCACTCGATTTGTGCAGGATTCCACTTCCAAAACATTTTTGCAAATTCCACTTTAAAAACACAATTTGGGAGGCGGAACACCAATCTATCGTAGGTCACCCCAAGTGGTTTGCAACGTTTGGTGACTTAGTAGAGGTTGCCGGGTTCACGGGGTGAGGTTTGTGTAGGTCTTGGCGGCGGATGCGTCTGCCCACCGATTGTGGGGCTTGCCGGATCGGGAGACACTGGTTGAGGGATACCGCTTGATTTCTCTAACAGGACTTCGATCTGTCATCGATATGTCCGTCACTCCTAGACGCATTGATCCCCAGATTCCGACCCATCCTTCATACCTCTTTTATTCCCAGAACTTCCATCAACCATGAACTTTTTTTGGATTTCTAAAAATTTCTTTAAAAATACCTACATAGGTGAATGTCTACTATAGATATTATGTATCAATTTTTTCTCCAATACAAATCAAACTTTTTTCACTTTTTTGTGTTTATTATCCACACTGTTAGCTATTATATTTTTGGCCTTAGTCAAATTTACATTCAGAGTACCAATCCTACTTAGGTAGCTTTGTTCTAATCAAACATACAAATTCGGTTGGTTGTATGGTGTGGACATTGTACGTGATGTGAGATATTCCTGCTTAATGAACTCAAATTTGCCTTGAATTCGAGTGTAATTTTCAAAATTGGAACCAATTGTTCAGACAGAACAGTGGGTGGGTACCTGATTAAAATTATTTTATTTTTATTTAAAGAAGAAATGAATAATTCTGTTATTGAAATGTGTTGTTTTGTTTAAATTTTTACAGATTTGCCTGTCAGGTCAATTCAGATTTCAACAAAAACTTTTATTGGAACGTTTAAGCTTGGAGCAGAGGAGACTATATTAAAAATACTGCATATTGAATGATTTACAGTTGCTGTTTTACTCTCCATTACTGTAGATATTATTAAATTTTTATTAGACCTCTCTAATTTGTCAACAAAAATGTGATTGTATGTATTAAAATAAAGAAAATTAACAGTATTTGTTTTTGGGAGGCAGTGAGATTCACAAATCCTACACTTGTCGCGTGATCTGTTTCACAGGTCTGTCCTAGTATAATGATATTTAGATTTACAAATCCTAAACTTATCCCGTGATCTGTTTCACGGGTCTGTGCTAGTGTATGATATTTAGATTCACAAATCCTATACTTATCCCGTGGTCTGTTTCACGGGTCTGTGCTAGTACAATGATATTTAGATTCACAAATCCCACACTTATCCCGTGATTTGTTTCACGGGTCTGTGGTAGTGTAATGATATTTAGATTCACAAATCCTACACTTACCCCGTGATCTGTTTCACGGGTCTGTGCTAGTATAATGATATTTAGATTCACAAATCCTACACTTACCCCGTGATCTGTTTCACGGATCTGTGGTAGTATAATGATATTTCGATTCACAAATCCTACACTTACCCCGTGATCTGTTTCACGGGTCTGGGCTAGTATAATGATATTTGAGCATATTCGCTAATTAGGTATTTTTTATTCGATTTATGTGAAACCGCACTTGACTACCAACTGCTTCCAGTTTGGAGCCAGTGAGACTATGGCATCCCCAATTGGGGTAGGTTGTGAGGCTGAACGTAGTGGGAGGGGGAAGGAAGAATAGGGAATGGGAGGGGAATTTAGCCGAAAAAATCATTGGTAAATATCTTCAGGTGGTAATTATGTAATAAATGTCACAAACAAAGCACATGTTTTTGTTATTATTTATCTACCAAAACCAAAGTTTTAGGTTACCCTATATTTATTCGCCAAAACTAACAAAATTTATCAGACTGTCTTTTATTATTCATGAAATAATTCAGTTTCAATGGGAAAAAGAAGATTATAATATAAATCACGAGCGTGTTGAAATAGGCGAACAGACTGTGAGGAGGTAAAACTCATACGTAAATGTTTACGAGGGGGATACTTGGAGGAGAGAGAGCAACAAATTTTCACGACAAGCTAAATTAATTAAATGCAACCAAAAACGATCATCGATGTGTTTACAAAGTCACACAAAAATGCAAGCATTTCTAAATATTATGATTTCCAATCCCTGAGCGAGTTGATAAAGTAGGTTATAAAAGCAAAGGTGCCCATACATAATGTGGGCGGCAATTAGTCCCTTAGTCTGGAAGTAAGAAATACAATTGTTTCCATTATTGTACCATTATGGTACCAGAAGTTTTAATTTTATTTTATTATCGACAACCAGGGCATTTATTAAACATCTGAGTGGATACGTCAAGTTCAATGTGCATCAAGGTACACAACGTGCGTTGCCTTGACGCACAGCGATTTTTTTAAGTGTCACGTCAGAACTATCAAGCAACGACAGTTTGCAAATGGCGGCGATTGTTGTTGATACTCGTTGACACTGCTCATTTGTTAGTTGTTTGGATTAAAAAAAACAGTGTGATTAGACTACTTCAAACAGTGAAGGTTACTTGGCGACTTCGGACAAGAGTGTACATGCTGTGCATATACGTTGAGCATAAATGAGCACACATCTCGAGTTAGTTTGTTTAACAAAGTAGTATAATATGTACCAAGATGATCCAAAACTTTGTTCAGTAACACTGACACCAGCCAATGCAACAATGCAGGTAAAATGATGCCAATTTGCTTAAAACATGTTATTCATAATTATTATACAACCAAAATTTCTAAGAATGCTGTTCAGATCAACAAAAGCTTTAATAATTGCTAATAAGCCATAATATAATTCAGCGTACTTATCTGCAAGCAATCACGGTGCGCTCTACACCGGCGGTACACGCTATACTAGAGCCTGATTACTGTATAAGGTTTCAGTACGAGGTTTAATATTGTAGTGATCTTTTACAGGAAAGGGTGTTTCCTTCCTGTGCAATCGATCCATTTAAGAAAAGAAAGGCTAACGCAAGAAACTTTTTTATAATAGTGGTGGGTATTTGTGGCGTGCATGGTTTTCCATTAAATTTTCGTGATTTTAACAAAAAAATTGTATGTTTACAGCTACAGACGTTTTTTTTTTAATTTAATATTTTTTTAAACACAAGCGAACCCGGGTGCGAGAGCAAGATCATAAATAAATTGTAGTCGAATATTTTCCGCTCATAGGGGTAGAAAGCCAATTAAATTATTTCGCTGTGTGAATCAAAATTAAATTAAACATTAATTCATCACAAGGCAAACACTTTATAATTAGGCAGGTACATACACTGGCGTACGTAAAACTTTTCCTATGTTTCAAAGAAGGAATAAAATATTTTAACCCTAATATTCCCCTTTTTCTTGTTCTAGAAAAAACTGTAATTTCGTAAAAAGTAGTTATTTTCTCCTAATACTTAGCTAGTCGTACCACTGGCTTGGTATCGGTACAAAAAACCGGTGACGGGGACCTTGCGCTAAAAAATCCGTTTTTATCCATCCTTACTTTTCTGCACAGGATCTCGGGTTATTGTCGATTCGGTACCGATACTGAGCCAATGGGGTTTTTTTGGCGCGCCTAGGGGAGTAAAACTGACTCTTGTGTAGCAAGCGTGGCAAGACGGGACGACGCTTTTACACGGAAACAGAGCCTCATTCGGGCAGACTCGTGACTCATCAGCTCTTTTTGCCCGGCCGCCAAAACTCTGTGCGGTATATTTGCTTCTATTTTCACCAAAATTAGGAATGGATCTATTCTAAATGACAATGAATTTTTACTTCGTAGTATATTTTGTTGTGTATATTTTAATAATCATAAGACTGTTTTTATTTTTACATTTACTTGCATTCCATGAAAATTAATTCTATTATTTTGACAATGTGTATAAATACGGGACGTCTGTGATTGCACTAACCTCCCCACTTCATGGAATAAAAAATATTATTATTTTTATCAAAAAAAAAACTTTCATTATCACTTCCTTCGGTAAAAATCGATTCAGATGTTTCACATCTGCCGGGCGTCCCGTGCCGTCTATTACATTTTTTGTACATTCCGTCCGATTTTCACCCAGTAGTCAATTGTTAAGTAATTCAAAACGGTAAAGGAGAGGAGTACAAAACCTTTCAGACAAAACATAATAAATCCTTATTCCCTAACTTAGCGGTATAGTATGTACATAACTAATTAGTGTGATCTATTTACTAATAATTTCTCAAAGTTTTCATCTTCTTATAATTCTCTAACTTCTTCATCCTCTTCTTGCAACCCAAACTAGCCATACATCATTTTTCTTATTTTCTTTTTTATATTATAGTAATGTATAGATTCTATGTCCGCAAACTGTAAAATTCACCCGCCATAACACAGGGTCATCCCTAGCATGGAGGGTGAAATATCACAAAAAACCACATGTACTCTCTAAATCATGTATCAATAAAATAAATTAATAAATAAAATCGAGTGTAACTCATATAGATATTATTATATCTCTTTCCAGAAAAATGCACTTACGTCCATCCTAGCGGCTTTTTTACGGTGATGACTTTGTTTTAAATAATCGCGAGAGTAACTTTTTAAATATTGGCGGGGGGAGAGTAATTTCTTCAGAATTGGATAGATATTATTTAGACAGATATTTATATATAACGCCCTGATAGGCTTATACATGTTACATATTTTTCGTCATTTACTGCATAATACAGTGCCAACAGATGTTTTTCTTTTTAAAATAACAATATATAAATCGAGTATGTTCGTAAATTTATACAGTTATTAATGTGTGTGTTAAAAACAAAATATAACTAAAAAGGAGAATGCGATCTGCTCGTAGGAAGGTATGGAGAAAAGACTTTTAAAAAAGACAAGAAAGAACAAAAGTTAGTAACGATTATAATAACGAGTCTGAATTTAGTTGCTTTTTGAAACCCAAAAAAATATTAACACCAAACATATCAATAAGTTAACAGCGTTTGTTTACGAGGTGATGAATTATTGGAATTGGTGAATAAATAGAGTAGTTAGTATTGAGGTTATTGTTACGCTTAAAAGTGTCATTGCTTCGAGTTAGTAAGGAAGGTAAATTCATATAAATGAATGCCAATAATTCAGGGCTGTTAATTATGGATCTAATAATTTTGAATAAAAATAATATCAGTTAAAATTCTCAAATTTTAACAGCATATCGATTACCGAACAGTTTTTTTTCTGGGATACTACTCGTGATGTAAGAAACAACTTATCGCGCTCTCTTGTTTGGGTGATATATATTACACCCTCCGGTGCGGAGGAGTAACTAACCATATCCTCTTCAACATGGGTAGGCAGATATTATGACAAAATTCACAATTTTACATTTATACATCATCCCATACATACTGTTACCGGTAAGTACGCAAGACCGTTTCACAAAAGCATAACTGCTGTTATACTTAACGGCTTTTTAAATAAATTAATGGCGCTTTTCGTGTGTGACAAACTTGAATTACACAAAAATAACAATATTACTGAACGGTTCTGAATTCAAACCAAATATCCAAATCACCAACCATACAATTTCTGTCGGAATTTCGTAGAATTCGTCAGTTGCACGTCACTGCTATATAATATTTTGTTACCGCGCTGTATAAACTCATTATGCCTGTTTTCCCAAGTCATTAGGGATTAAATAATGTTCACAGTATTTCCCCGTATTCAGAGCAAACCACCGAATATTTTAAAATAAACTTAAGTTAGCTTTGGCGGCCAATAATTGTTATTGGAACGACAAAATAAAATTTTCGAATGGGTATCTTTGTTTTATTAGAACGAATTACATTTATTATTATAAAATTAAGAAAAAAGTGAAAAATTAATTTAAGTATTTAAAAATATTCAAAAATAATTTCTTCGCAAGTTAATTTTTTAAGATTCTCAAGTGCCAGAGCCAGTGGGACTATGGCATGACAAATAATTGAAGTTTGTTGTGACGCTGGGGGAAATGGAAGCGGAGGGTATCAGTAGATTGGTTTTAACATTGAAAAAATTCAATCATCAGGATTTCAAATAACAATAAACTTTTGATAGAGTACTTTATCAGTAAATATAAAATAATATAAAAATAGAAAAATTCAGAAAAGTACCTGCTCACATATTTTTATATTTGTACACATGCGCGATGACGCTGTAATTGCGTCACCGTAATTTGAGGCAGAGAAAGGCGTCGTGTCCTCTCTCTGTTCCAGGGAGACTTGTACTTCGACAGGAAATTGCGCTGCCCCAACCAACACACAAAGTAATCGCCAGATTTCCGCACTTACCATACTTGGTGATTCTTTTGGTTTGATGTCCAGCGGGGCCCCACTTGGGAAGAATGTTCGATGAATCAAATTTGAGCATTGCTACTAATAATGATATATAACGGCGGTTTTCTCTCTCGTAAATAACTCGTCGATCTTTAGTCAATGACGGTTGAATTCTTACTTACTGCTAGGTGCGCGCCGTTAGATGTACAAAATCAAGCGTGGAGTTTGAATTCCTTCTATATGGTTGGTGGGAGCAGAACAAAGCTGATAATGTGGCGTAGCCAGCAAAATGACAAAAGTCGTAACGAAACAATACATTTATGCTATTACTTCTATGTAGGTACTTCATGAGATGTGTGAGCTTGCACTAACTTCCCTACGTTCTGATATAAAGAATTGAAAAAAAATTGTAATTAATTTATATTGTTTCTAGTATTTAAACGCTCTAACTATTACCATTCAACGACAAATTGATATTCATGTGCCACACATATGCATTGTTCACTTATTTCGAATTTCAGTATCTACCTACATATGAATATGTACATACCAAATGAATTATCCTTCACACCTCTTAAATGTATAGGGATTAGTTTAGGAATTAGTTAGTTATTGAAATGCAGAACTAGTCCATTTCTATACTGAACGTATGGAATTCGTTCACATGTTTTCCGCGAACACTCGTATGAGGATGTGATATAATGCAGAATACAGAATAGACTCAAAAGGTAAAAGTAGGATTTCTGAATGATTCATATACAATACGTTTTACCACAAACCAAAATGATAAAACAATAATACAGCCTAAATTTAGCAAGCATCGTCAATTATAAAGCATGTTTTTTATTCAACATTATGGTTTTGCAAAACAAAGTAATTTTTTTCCAGAGCATGTGGGGCTATAAGATCTCCAACTGTCTGGGTAAATTGATAGGCTGAAGATAATGGAAAGTGGAGGATATGGGGAAGAGGAGGGTTTATAATTACGTAGCTATTCGTATTTGATTACTAAACGCTAGAGCCAATTCAAGCAACGTTATTGTTCAATATTTTATTGAAACCAACGAGTACCCTTTTACACAACGACCACAGATAGATATCGTAAGTATACACGGTGTCCGGAAACGCGTAGTTCAAGCGGAAAACTGGTCAATCGACATCACATACAGAACCCTAAAACTACCTGGCTTATGGTTCGACGGTTTTTAGACATTAATCAGATGATATTAACCCCCTAGATACCGATTTTTCTCAAATTTGACCAAAATATTTCAATTTCGAACTCGATTTACTCGAAAACGAAAGCCCGCTCGTACTACGAGTTTCCGGACACGTACCTACTTATGATTTCTAAGGTCACATACAACAATAAATTTAATAAACTGGCAGCACAAAAAAAAAACTTAGGAAATGAAAATGAAAAGCATTTACATTGCAAGAATGTAAACCAAATATATATATTACAATATATGCATGTTTGTTTTTTATCTTTATTTAGATAATATTTCTGTGTAATATGTTTTTTTTCATACATCCGAGTCGGAAATATTCATAATATGCAAAATAATAACAGTAGAAATACAGTTAATTTGGTATAAAAGTAAGTGAAATATATATTATACAAATTTGCTAGGTTATTATAAAGTTTTGTCTTTAATAAAACACGCTGATTGTATACAATTAAGTCTTAGCGTAAGCGTAGTATATTGTGACACATGTACACAAATTTTCTAAAAAAATGCTATTACTGGTTTCGCAAGTCTTTTCAAGACAAAGTACCATTCTATTTGGTTCAATTTTGGAAATAAAATGTACCTACCTGCTGTTGCATAAAGGATTGATAACAAGGTGTGTGGCTCTTTCTAATCGATTTATGTCTATAGTTTAGGTGTATTAGATCTCCAGTAGTTACTCAATTGAGAATTGGGTATTGGCCATATTGCTGACACTAAATTTTTGACACACCGCGGTTGTAACCTGAGAGCCTAGGAAGAGCTGATTCCCTGTACGACAGCCGAGAGATTAGTCCACCTCTGGACTGAAGGAAGACGAATCCGCAATTGTAAAAAACTCGTAAATAACGCCATTATTACCAGGAGATTGGATTACTAGGATTCTTGGAAAATTTGTAATTAATATCATCTACTTATCCTCGACTTTCGCGGGCTTTATGGCATGGAGCCGTGGTTAACGCTCTCACTCTGGAAGTCACTGAAATTCGACCAAATTTCATTGCTGCCTGCCATGCTGTACATCAACCACGCTTCAGCCGGTATCACACCAAGCTCTAAGAATATGATTTATTGATTTTATTCTCCTAAATGACCTTAATCATAACATTCTTTCCATTGTGAAGAACGACATTTATTTTCAGAGCACTAGTGAATTTTCCGTTTCATTATATTTGTTGCAAAACTATTTTTGTGATAACACTGCTCACGATGGTTAAAAAAAACTCTATCTTAATTATTTTGATGAAAATTTATTTATGTGTTTAATGTCTATCATTTTCAGTACTTTCAATGGTAAAATTTAGTGCTTCTTATGAAAACATTTTGGTAAATCGAAAATACGCCACCAGCGAGTGTATTTCAAACGTGTCCATTCAGGCGTGATTGCATTTCATATTATCGAAAATTAACAGGCCATAAACCAATTCGCGATATTATGTTTGCTAAAACAGCTATTTTCGTATTTCGGTGAGCTATTTCAATATTTAGTTTGTAGACTTATTTAAAGGAATTACGTGGGTACCCACCCACACAGTCATATATAATTTTATCATCAATATTCTAGTTGTATAATGGAGTGCGAAAATAACCTACACGCCCGCAAAATTTCTATAGCCGTATAAAATAGCATAGTTCTGTAATGACGATGAGAGGCATAATAAATTTAATTATAATTATGAATTATTTTGTTAAATTTCAGATTTAAGCTGTCAACTTTATCTATGATCCGGTATCGGAAAATGTTAAGGGGTACGGAAATCATTTATGATTTGAAGGACATAGGTTTTGTGAAGATATTCGAATTAATAATAGAATAAAGAATATGACAAGAAATGCCATATGGGCGTAATCCAAATATTTACCTAATCGAGGATTAAATTTACAATACATAACTGTGTTTACGAAATTCAAATGAGATGGAGATCTACGATGTCAGGCAAGTTTAAGTGAGACGGAGCGCTAGTTTATTTGGCTAAACGGAACATTTGTTCCATTTAAATTTGTATGGAAGGCACTTCTATTATTATACTTTATAATATTAAATCAATTCATAAGTTTAACGAATCGCCAAGCTTTGTTAAGAGATGAAGTCAAACGATTTAGAAGACCATACAAGTTTTATTTTTTTATAAAACATGAATTGGTAATGGGTGCTTTACCCATGCTAAGGCCCTCATTTTACAATTTTATGTGATAAAATGTAATGTATTGATGGTATGTTAATTAAACGAATTTAAATAAAATATGCGAAGATATAAAATAAAATGAAGTTAAAGTAGTAAAAACAAAATAATTAAGCCATTTATAAAAACTAAGCAATATGTTTATAATTATTGGTCCCGTTGTATATAATATGTGTACTATGTAGGTATATTTTCATTCTTTAAGATAAATTTATTTTTTTATAAAGCCTTTTTTGTTCTTCAATCTTTATTTTGTTTGTGAAATGTTTTTTTGATTCCCTAATTTTTTTGTGTCGACTGTACGTCATACATGATTTGGTCACTGTCAGTCATTCTATGTTGTTTAAGAATTATCTTTATGATAGTTTTCTGTGTAATTTCCATATGATCGATAGCTGAATTTATTGTTCCTCCCCAAGCAATTATACCGTATTCTATAATGGATTAGTAAAGTGTATAGTATACTGTTTTCAATTGCTTTAAAATTTGTTTCTTATGTTCAAAAATGTGAATTGTTTTGAACAGTATATTTATGATGAGTCCATCTGAGGTTATGGTGTATTATGATTCGTAGATATTTTATTTGGTTATTTTTTTTCTAGAATATGGCAATCTCAGATGTTGGTGTCTATGCATTAATGTGTTCTTATGGTGTTAGTCTTTTTTGGCTATCCTCTGGTATTTTTACAGTAATTTGTGGATGTTGTTTTCTTTATGGTTAGTGTAAATAAGTTTCTGTCAAACCATGTTTTCACTTGCGTGATTTGTCTAAATTGTAGACCTTAATCCAATCTTTAGGTTTGAACAGTACAACTGTATCGCCCGCATAACTAACGCATAACATCTCTGTGAATAGTAAATATAACGGGCTCAAGTATGCTTCCTTGTAGAACTCCATATGTAATCGGCAGTGATTTGCTAGAATGGTGATTAATTTTGACTCGTTGTATTTTGTTACTCACATGACTTTTCATTAATTGGAGTTCCTTTCCTTTGATACCAATGTATTTTTATTTTTTAAATACTATTTTGTGGCAGATCGAATCAAAGGCGTTAGTTTATTTATGTGTTTTCTTCCATATTATGTTTTCCTAATATTAAATCATTTTAAGAAGCACATTTTTATTTCGAGTAGAATAATTTTTGTTGTACTTAAACTTATAACTCGTAAGTACTATGAAGAAGAACTCTTCATTTTGATAACGAAATGAACTTTTGAATTATCCTTTTATTACTGTTATATACAAATGCATAAATTTAAAAATAGTAGAACTATTTTTGTTTACTAGCCTTTGAAATTTTCGTGGCTTTTGATCTGGAATTAGAACCGAAAAAACTTCAGTCGAATTCTAGAGCTGTCCTTAGCAGATCAAATAATTGGCATTGAAGTGCCCCAATACCCTCTCACAAATTCATGAAACCGTCTAGTTGGTACAGCCAAACGGGAAACCTTTCACAGAAGAGTGTTTCTGCTTAATGTACAGTCCAGGGAAACTATCTAAATATTTAACTTATTTATTCCATTTTGAAAACATTTTTTAAGTACCTTTTTGTTAATACCACACTGACCACAACCGGTGGGTCTATAAGATCCTCAATTATTGGGGTATTAAGCAGGGCTTGAGGTAGTACGAAAGGTAATAAGGTCGGGAAGACAAAAGTTGGGAAGTACAAGGAAATTCAGATCTGGTCTCCAAGCACTTCTATATCCACATTAAGAAACGTTTCGTTTCTGAATGCTGGTCTTTCACTGGGGCGATAACGAAAGCATTAACCACTGTAACCAGCTTGAAATGTGCAGTAAATAAACTTTTCACTATTTAAAAATATACCATTGACGATTGAACCTAGAATCTTAGTCTTACCGAGACAACGCTTTTAACCACTAAGCTGTTAAGACCTGAGTCAGCTTAGTGGTTAAAACATTGAGAACCTTTGTTTGATCCCTGACTTATTATTTTTTGTTTCTTATTCTGTTAGATGTTTCGTTTAGATTTATAAATATTCAATGATTAAATATTTAATTGATGGCTACAGCCTTCAAAACGTATTCCAATAAATTGAATAAAAAATAAGTATTTGTGCAGTCTGGGATTTGATTACTCAACCTCTGACCGACCTCGACCTCCCATTATTTTCTATGTGAATATCGTACAACAGTTCCAACTGCTCTGTCATATGGAGCAAGTGAGAATATGGTATCCCCATTCGGGGTATGTTGTGAGTCTGAAGGTAGTGGGAAGGAAAGAAAATGGGAAAAGAAAATAAGGAAGTACCTGACTGATCAGATCTAGTCACCAAACATTGCTAAAAAGCCATTTCAAGCAACTTTTCAATTCTGAATGGTGGTCTTACACCAGGTCGATACTGAGAGTATCTTCCACCTTGGAACGTTCAGCAAAAATACTACTTGTTATTTTAAATTGATAACTTGTAAAATAGCTAATTATAGCCTTACCCCTTGACCACGGAGCCCGTCATGGAGGTTATATGGCAGTTTTTAACTAAACAATGTATCTGGTGACAATTACAAAACCATAACGAATCTTTCATCCCTTGTTATTAGTAATTCACAGGGGTCTTCGTTAATAATATATTGTAGGGGAGAATGTAAACTTAACCGGGTCATTTCGTTTAACTTTTCCACCGTGGGTACCTACTTACAGTACTTACACAGCGTGTTCCTTTATCAAGATTGTCTCAACATTTGTTTAGTGTCACCGTAGGACAGATAAAAAGCTTTTTATTTTAAATCAGTGGCGGCCAATGACCATTTTAGAACTAAGACTAACTAACTCACTAACTAAATAACTACCCATCGGTAGTTAATTAGGACGGTAGGCAGAGAGGACGGACCGCCAAACAACTCGGTCTTGACACACACTTCTTGTCTCATTCACATTCATACATCGTCTCATACAAACTCCTATTATTCTGACTCTTGACATAGCCCGACTCGAGTATCCGATCCACTTGATCGTGCCATGTCTTCCTCGGGCGTCCCCGGCATCTGCTACCATTCGCATTTGTATCATGTATCCTCCTTACACTCCTTTCTTCGCTCATTCGCTCTACATGCCCAAACCATCCAAGCGTCCCTTTCTTAATCTTAATCATTACGCTTACATCAGCCTTGCACTCTTTGCGGATCTCACAAGATCATACATGGTTTTACCACACATACACCTCAGCGATCTCATTTCAACAGCATTTAATCTACTTTCATCCTTTCTTTGCCAGTACTAAAATACTAGACAATAAAGTTATTAACTACTAATGGGGTGGTGCATAAGTTTTTTGCGTTTTTGTTATGTTTCCATGGTAAATGTTTTGTAAGATTTTTTCATTTAAACTTTTCAATATTATTTTAATGTCATAGTGTAAAATTTGTAATGACGACGCTTCAAAATCTACGTGACTGGTGCGAGTGTAGTATCGCAGAGTTGTTCTGGGCTGCACCCTGCAATGTGAAGATTGATCTGATAATAATAATAATAATACCCGATATAGTTTTACATGACAAAATTTAAAAAAATAACGTATATCATTGATGTCGCTATTCCAAATTCCTGTAATATTCAAGAATTTGGTATTCTCAGACTATAAAAATATTACCATTTGTTATTTCGGCTACTGGCATTATACCTAGCTCTCTCATTAAAAATTTAGGCGAATTAGATCTATCAAAAAATTTATATGTAAAAATGCATTAGTCATTTTAAATACATGTAGGATAACGAAAGATTTTTTAAATATTTATGTTGAGGGATCAGTAGGATTTATAGGCCATGTTAGGAGTTCTACCGAGCCGAACCCTCTGATATGAAAATATCGGTTAAATAAATATAAATAACTCAACACAGTGACAATTCAACACAGTTTTAAAAAGTGATATAAAGTCATTAGAAACGATGAAAAATTTTTGTTTACCTAACCTACTTAACCCAGATAATAAAGTTTTTGTTTCATCACTTTTTATGACTTTATATAAATTTTTAAAGATGTGATGAATTATCATTGTGATGATTTATCCGGTCACCGAAAATATCTGGAGTCGGTGAATTATTTTCCCATTTGATCTCTGGTGAGTTGACGTGTTGTTCTTGTATTGTTTTTTTTTATTTGTTTTGCTTATATAATGCACTTGCGTAATGTTAATTGACTAGATGATCATTTGTGTAAAAGTGTGTGGAAGGGTTTAGTTTTTCCTATGGGGAAGATTTAACCCGGACATAAAGTCGGAAAAAAAAATTCTTTGTTCCAGGATGTGCGGAGGTGGGTGCAATCCTACACATCCCATAGAGATAATAGCAAACCTCCGAAAAGAGAGAGGAAGAATATCACAGTATTGTCTTATATAATACATTCTTAAATTTGGAAGAAAGTGTGTGTTAATTGATGGCGTAATGATAAGTACTAACATAAGAATATTTTCACATGTTGTTTTAGTTTGACAGAGTCATATTTGTGTCATTTACGAGTATATATAGAATGCCATCAAACTGCTAACATGACTATAGCGGCTGTTTCAGATCTCATTTCCGTTCTCCATTTGACAATTTTATTCAAACCTAAGACTTCTTCATCTACGAACCACCGAATTTTTTCAGGTGTGAATTTGAAAAACTGCCATTAAAAAACATGAGTTTTCTAGCGTGATACACAAGAATTAAGGTTTTTTTATTATTTTATACTCTTTACGCCTAGTTATCTGCACTTGTAAATGCACGATATACTTTTTAGCAAAGTTGTACTGAAACAGGATGGAAATTTTATATAAATAAAGTTATTTAAGCACTACAGGGTTTTCCAATAAGAGGTGTTATTTTGAATATCCCGTTATTTCAGTAGATGTTACTTTTGAAGCTGTCATTTTTTGACATTTGACAAATAGAAACTACGCCATTAATAAAAATGAACGATACACGCTTCAACAACGCATTGAAATTATTAAAATTCACTTCAGTGAATCAAATGCAAATCATCTTGAGTGATGAGGCCCATTTCCACCTCGGTGGCTTCATCAACAAGCAAAATTGTCGCATCTGGGGCTCGGAAAACCCAAGAGTTATTGTTGAAAAGTCTCTCTATCTTCAACGTGTGACTGTTTGGTGCAGTATATGGTCCGGCGGAGTCATTGGACCTTACTTTTTCGACTGGAGCAACAGATACGGTGAATGGATTGCGCTATCGAGAGATGGTTAATAATTTTTTATGGCCGGAATTGGATGGTATTGATTTGGACAACGTTTACTTTCAACGAGACGGCGCTAAGTGCCACACAAGCAACGAAATCATTTATCTTTTACGATTGAATATCAAAATAACACCTCTTATTGGAAAACCTTGTAAATGAAGAAGGTGATGTTTTACTGTGGAGAAATTTTAGTTTAGTCTGCGATTGAGGCTTGAGGCAATTTTTCACTACAACAGCACAGCAAAAATTTAAAAGATAATTTATTTTGTTGAATTAAGTTGTCGAAATTCAGTGTTAAAAGATAAGATAAACATTTTCCGAAGTTGTGAAAATAATAAACACAGAAGAAATTGACAGTAGAATTTAAGAATCACTGCACGTTTTTTCCTTATAAGACTTATTTCATATAAAACAGCCTGTTTATGAAAAGAAAATTCTTTCCAATAATACATTAAATTTAATAAACGTGTACAGGGTTAACTGAAGAAATCATAGCAATAATAAAATATTTTAAAATGGTAGTAATTACCAACAGTAATTAAGATTTAATCACTTGAAAAAGAAAGAACTTTAGACACATGGCCGATACACATCATCAAGTATTTACTGTCCAATTTGCATGAGACTTTGATTATTATGGCCATACACACACGTACCATTATATTTAAAGTGACGTCAGTTCATGCTAGTTAACGTCTTTGAGTGGTCGTGGCAATCTGTGGTGATTGCTGTATGTTTGACTGAATAACCTTGACTGAACTGACGATCACGCACAAACACCTTCAAGTATGCATAACGCTTGAAGATTGATTAAGTCGGCGGAATCGAAAATCGGTTCTGTCTTCAAGTACACTTGTCATGCAAATTGACATCCGCACACGGTCACTTGATCAAGTCTCGTGCAAATTGGACGGTAAAATTGATAGTGCAAAGGCCATTATCGAAATATTCAGCCAGATGTGAAATATTCCCACGAATTCCTTCGAAATGCGTAAAATTATTCAAGATCAATAAACTTTTTAAACAAGCGATAAAACAGGTGGGATTTTTTCATTATTTAGTAATTCTCTAATCGTTTTTTTGTTTAAATATTTTACAGAATCATATCAGATGAATTAATAGGGTGAATATACGTTACTGAGAAAACGCGCGTGGTTTCACTGAACTAGGTCTAATCGTATATACTTAAACTGTACAAACATTTTCTTTAAATGGCTATCCTTTTTTACATAAAGGATTTGTAACAATTTGTGTGGATCCTTCAGTATTTAGGCATTAACCATAGCATTGGTTAGATTTCCAACCCTAACACATTAGTTGCCACACCTACGATCGGATCACAAAACCTGAGGATTTCAAATCGAAGCAGTATCGATTCCTTGTTCAACAGTCCAGAGCAGTTGATATCCTTTTGGCTGATGACCAACGGATCCGCTCGATTTTGTCATCATTCAATTTAACAAATTAGCAAATCTTCATCTTTGGACGAGGAGTAATCGAAAAGCATCTTCCGATCCTGCACTATCACGGGCTTTTGTCCAGGAGACAAGATTGACAAGGCGTTTCTAGAACTGACAGGAAGATTATTGTTGCATAGGCTGTCTTCAACACGACCACACCATTCCATTTTTTAAGCAATACCCATTTTACCCCATTTTAAACGTGTATTTTTTTCTTTCTGTTATACAATGACCCCATCCATTAGAGAGCATTAGTTTGTGTTTCACAAATCAATTATATTGATTGTTGTTACCTAAGCCCACGCCTTTTCATAAAAGCTGCTACATTCTTTGATTTTTCTAAATTAGTATGAATAACATGTCGCGTTTTGTATTTTTATAATGTCATTGGATAGATGTTGAAATTTTTCAAGTTAATGAACATTCGAAAGGTAAATTTCTTCTTTTGAAAGGCAATGATCCTGCGGCAAGTATATTTTTTTATATACACCTGCTTCCAGCTTCACAAATCCTACATTTATAATATCCCTTGATTTACACGGGTCTTCGCTAGTTTTATATAATATTAACAATCATTTTTGAAGTTTGCGTAGTATTTATTTACTGATGATGGTCATTTCCCCGATTTCTCTTATCCGTAGCGATACACGATTTATTCGTTATCTAGCCGGTTTCACTTTTTATCTTATCTGTAATGATTTAGAAAAGAGACAACGGTCAGAAGACATGTTTAGTGGTACCACCCAACCTTAGCTAACCATTGATTGGCGCCTTTGATAATGGGCGGGAAGTTACATAAAAGTTACGTGCAAAGAGCCATCGAGATTTTTATAAATTAAATAAAAAAGATAATAGATTATTACTTTTTTCTATAATGTGGGAGATACTATATATGAAAGACACGTATATGAAAGACACTGTATATGAAAGACACTGAATATGAAAAACACTGTATATATTTTGCAGAAATTACATGTCACCCTATACGGAAAACGACGGCAAGGCGGTTCTTTCTAATGCTGAATGGCAGCAAATTACGAAGAAGAATATTGTATGAAATATGATTCAATGAAATTCTTGTTTGTAGATTCATTGCTATTCGATACTGCAAAGGGTTGTAATATTTTCAGAGATCACGGCCTGAATTCATAATAAGATCATCCCCGTATCATATACAATAAAAGCAAGATACTCTCATCTAAATTTCCATTCAATTGTGGCATTCTAGGCTTGATCTAATTTTTCGCCGTTGGATGAAAAACACTTGGAACGTGACGTGAATATTCCAGATTTGATTTCTGCTATCGAGGGCTGTGTCAAGATTCATTTTTCATCGCTTCGCACCCGTTGAATATTTAACAGGTTCAGGTTTGCTTTTTAATGTCGGAATATTGTTCAATTAATTATTTAAATTCGACAAACGAAAATGGCGTGAATCGTGAAAAGGATACGAAATTGTCCGAATTTCGGAACAAGAATAATAAAATGATAATTTAAAGAAGATATTTTTTTGGGTCCGGTCGTAAAAACACACTGTGGACTTATTAAATGGAAATCAATAGGTAAATTCTTGTTATTTTCGGCCATTTTTGGGTGTACCATATACGTAATGGAGACAACGTGACGATTTAAGTCAGTTAATTTCAAATAACCATAACGGACATGTTTGTTTTGTGCGTGGACATTGGCAATTTAAAATATAAATGTCTCCAATCAGGGAACAAATATTTGTGAATCAATATTTTTACTGAACTAAAAACAATAGCTATATGCGTCTGTTATCTATGCCAGTTTTGCCCTGAATATACGCATATGTTTTTCACACATGGAGATGAATGATGGACTTGCCGAACGTTACAGCAGTGCTGCCAGGGTCTCTTATCTGTGTGAGGTGTCAGCGCTTTATAAGCAGCAGACACATACCTGGACGCTGTTGGTGGACGCGGTGGACTCTCGCTGCAGCAGCTGGTCAAGTTTCTTCATCACCTAGGATTCTTGCTGCAGAGTCTCCATCTTCTAGCTTCGTGTCACCTGTTCCTATACTTCATTTTACTTAACTTAACTTTATTATTGTAATATTTATATTTTTTGTAATACCTGCATCAACTGTAAAGCGCCCCTGAGGTGATATCTCACAAAAGCGGCGCTATACAAATTGTCCAATAAATAATAATAAATAATTTTAATAATAATAATGTTTAATTCACATTTTTTTACTCAATGAATCAATCTTTGAAAAGTACATTTGCGTCAACATAATAAATTATGAAATCGATTGTACGATTAGTAAGAATGGTATTTTTTCTGAATCGATTCAGTTTGGTTTATATATATAATATGTAATGCATAAATGCAGACCACATAATCGACGCAAGCTCTAAATGGCTTCATACGTATAGATTTTTGATATGATAATGTTTGTGAAGTCTTTTTTACGTCTTGTTATTAATTCGGGCATTTTGTCTGCTTTGTTTGTGATTTGATTAGTGTGACATTTATATTGTTACATATTTGGAACTATTATTGTCACGTTATTATTATTAAATGAAATATTATGTATTTATGGTATTATGAATAATAAATTTTAGGTGCTTTTTTAAAAATTTACACTTTTACTTTTAAACTTAATATTTATGTTAATTGCACATGTTGTGCCGTTTGTATTTAAATAGATATTGGACGAATGTTGAAAACAGTGCCCTTGAGGTGATTTTGCACAAAACTGGCGCTATACAAATCATCCAAATATTATTATTATTGTTAAGGCAAATCGCGAATTAGAACGATGGTATTCAATCAGGTAATTTCTGGAAATATCTTTCCCATTGTTCTATTTTCAGTTTTAGATATCGATTAAAATACATTTTTTCAAAGCTAGCACATATTACCGCTAGTCCCGATTTTTAAAAATGCGAGGGACCACGATGGTAGAGGAAAGTTCTCTCTTTGTCGCCCTGCTAAAAGACCTCCCTTTATAATCAAAAATATCTTTGAAATGGTATTGCTACAGCAATTTCAAGCAAAGTTTCGATTTTGAATTGTAATATTTCACCAGGGCGGTACTGTTATTTAAATATACTGTAAATTATTTTAAATGAATATCTTGCGAAATAACATAAATAAAATGTACTTGCACATGCCGGGATATGAACCCGCGACAAGAGGATTCGTATTCGTAACCACAGAGGCGGTCAAGTGCTATTTCTTCCATCCTCAAAACACATCCAAGTTAGGAGATGTTAGTATTTCCCTTGTTTTAATTTTGTACTCACATGTGACCTAACCTAACTTAAAAATGGTTAAATAAGGTAATTAACATTTATCACAAGAAACAATTTCTGTCGGATTTATAAAGGCCATTAAAATAGACAAATTGTGGTTATAATAATAATTAATTAGAAACACGATAAATCAAATAAAAGTATCCTTTTAAACTCCCACGCCCATGTAACGTTGCTTTTAATTTACATCGCAAAACCGTTTTGGACATTAAGTTGTTTTAATATTCCGCTAGATGGTGTCTCGCAACTTTTATCACGGCCATGAAATACCAATTTAAAGGCTGTATCTAAACGCTCGGAAGTTCAACTGGCGACACTTACTTTCAATGTAATCTGAGGAGCCTCGCGGGGAACTTTTAAAAATAAAAATAACATTTGTCGGAGTTCTTGATATTGCAAGAGATTAGAAGTTAATGTGGCTGAGAGGTTTTTCCGCCTTTGAAATGCTTTATTTGTTTTACTTATTGGTCGAGAAAATTACGAAAAATGTTAAAATGTGACTAGGGCACATTCTTGTAACTGTACTGTTTTATATTTAGATGAGAGGTGAAGCGAAAAACAGATTCCACTTCTTTACCTCCAACTGACCTACAACGCTCCCTTAGCCCGTCGTCCCACGGCTCGGTAAGCAATCGACATAAACCGAATTCTGCAAGACCCTGTGCATAAAAGTTACACACTGAACTGCGCTGCAGACCGTTACCTTACTATAGCATAATTTTCTGCACAGAATCTTGTAACATTCGATTTCTTACGTCGACCCGTGGGACGACGGGCTAAAACTACCGAGCCCGGCCTATTACCTAATGTTTCGACGAGATTTTAGTAAGGAATAGGACATCTAATTATATTCTATGTATTAAGTGTATTCATGGGGAAGAAATCATTTTCCAAAACAAATGAAAACATTAGTGACATAAATATGGTATAGTGTCCTATAAAAAGTACCTATACAAAAAATTAAATATTGAATTATTGTTAAACTTATTGCCGGCTTCTCATTAAATAATATCTAAATTTTAGTTTTTTTTATTAACTGTATTTTCAATTTCTTACCAATAAAAAATACAGGTAATAAAAAAATTATTACATTTTTTTTACTACATGTATTTTCAATTCGAACGAAATAAATGTATAATTTATTTTCAATAACCTAAAATAAATGAACTGTAAGCTTAACCGTTCAAATTCATACCAATTATAAAAATTTGATATCGAGCAATTATAAAAGCATGGGCACAGATAATGCATTTATTATTTTACGGACAAGTTGTCCGATAACAATATAACATCACACGAATGGAAAAATAAAAGAGATGACTGTGAAAGGCGAGCACACATGCATGAATAACGATGACAAAAATGTAAATAAAGAACATTATTTTTTTCATAACCTGAACTAGGTTTCGATGAAGTCCATGAATTAATTCTTATAACACATAAATATTTGCGCAAAGATAGTCAAAAATCATTTAGACTTACATGAAAAAATTCTATGCTTTGATTTGAGTTGGTAATAATTAGTATCGTCATTCTTGACAAAGAACGATGGTATCCATAGTAAATTAGAAGATATAAATAAGCGGAAAACGTTGCGTTGTGTCGTGATGAAGGACCAGCCGAGGAATGGAACTCACGATGCCTGGGTGGGACTCGAATTCGATGCCATCTCAGTCATTATCAGGTAAAATATATAATTAATAAATTATATTAAGAGTCTACGGAAAGGAGTGTTGAACTTGACCAGTTGTAGGTAACAGGTGAGTCGTTAAAGAGTCGACAATTTTGAATATGCAAATTATAACAAAGTATTTTCTATGTTGATCTAATCAATTTGAAATGCGGGCATGGGTACCACCGCCCTGGGAACCATTTATTGGATTGCCATAGGTCACCTCAAGTTTTTCGATTCGTTTGGTGTCTTAGCAGGAGTGAAGTTTGTACGGGTCTAATCGGTGAATGTAACTGTCTATCCACCAACATTGTGGCAGGCCGGATCGGGAGATACTGGTTAAGAGAGAACTTTTGACATCTCCAGTAGGACTCTCTCAGAACATCACCGTGCACCTCAGTGGGAGGGATGGATTCATACGTCCGTTACTCCTAAGCACACTGAACTCAGATTCCTAGCCACCCTCATACAGTTTTCCTTACCAGAACTTCCTATCGTTCCTTTCATAAAAAGACCTTCCATATTGCAACCCCAAAGATGACATAGATCACCTCATGTGTGGAAATAATATAAAAATAATGAACATCTAAGGAAGAAAGTCAAAACCCTTAGCAATTCCTTGCACAAGTCCGTGCCGACCAAATGATAAAACCAATAACGAGTATTTTTATGAGGAGGAAGAACCAACGAACGATAAAGCGTTTTTAGTGTACTTATCAGCCTTACCAAAAAACGTGGTGTAAATATTACGCGGCTCGTAAGATCGGAACTGTGAAAAACATTAGTAATTACCATGGCGTCTGTTTTTTTACAAGCCCTTTGTTTTTTTTTGTTTTCTTAAACCAGGCTTAAGGTCGGCTAGACGGATAATGGTTACAAGTCGGAGGTAATCCTATGAATGAAGCCAAGAAGTGTTGTTGTATTTATCAACTACTTTAGTGTATATATATATATTTTAAAACTATGCTCATGTTATTAAACTACAGGATTTTCCAATAAGAGGTGTTATTTTAATATTCAATCGTAAAAAATCAACGGTTTCGTTGCTTGTGTGGCACTTAGCGCCGTATTGTTGAAAGTATACGTTGTCCAGATCAATACCATCCAATTCCGGCCATAAAAAATTATTAATCATCTATCGATAGCGCAATCCATTCACCGTAACTGTTGCTCCAGCCTCATTTTCGAAAAAGTACGGTCCAATGACTCCGCTGGACCATAAACCGCACCAAACAGTCACACGTTGAGAATAAAGAGGCTTTTCAACAATAACTCTTGGGTTTTCCGAGCCCCAGATGCGACAATTTTGCTTGTTGACGAAGCCACCGAGGTGGAAATGGGTCTCATCACTCAAGATGATTTGCATTTGATTCGCCCAAGTGAATTTTAATAATTCCAATGCGTTGTTGAATCGTGTATTGTTCCATTTTTATTAATGGCGTAGTTTTTACTTGTCAAATGTCACACAATGACAGCTTCAAAAGTAACATCTACCGAAATAGCGGGCTATTCAAAATAACACCTCTTATTGGAAAACCCTGTACTTGTAGTCACTAATTTCTGCGCAAGTAATAGCTTAGCGGGTATAAATTCCCACTGTGTAAAAAATATACCAACTTCAAAAAAATTTTAAACATTAAATAAATATCTGCAAGAATTCAAAAATATATTATATTTTTTAACATACACGTAAAACACGAACCGTAGGTTAATGACGATTCTTTTGCGTCTTTGTATATTATTTTTTTAAATTTAAATTTGGACGAATATTGACATTTTAAATATTCACGGCCAAAAATATTATAATGTTTATTTTTTTGTATATTATGCCGTTCTGCACCTTCTTCTTTTAGCAGAGTTTCAGGCAGCGTTACAGTGGCCATCATCGGGGGCAGATGTGTAATATTGTCTACATCAGATATCTGCCCTGACACTGTAAAGCTGTCCGAAACATTGGAAAAATAAGTAGGTAGGGCAACACAGCACAGTACCCTAATTATAAATAGCATTTAAAATATTGCCAGTGTAAAAAAAAAAAAATATTCATCCTACTTTTTTTTAAATACTAAACCTCGGGTAGGCACGTCCTGTTCCTATTATGTAGTTTATAATTGATCACACGAACTTGAATAAATTTAAAACGACAGTTTTCCTAATGTTTTTATTTTACAAATTACCGACGAAAAACAATACATTTTCATCGCACCTCACAATAAGGAAAAAACTTTTGATATCAATTTCGTAAAAAGGTATATTTTTGGAGCGTTTTTTCCGCTCACTAAATATAAAAACATGCAATTTGTAAGTTAGTTTGTTTGCCTATCAACTGGATATTATTGAAATACTTCATTATCTGTGTTGTCATATCGCATTTTTAAAATAAAATTAATTAGGAACTTAAAAAATATTCACAAGATAAAAAGGTCGAGTAGATAGTGTCATTTTGGCAGACTTTACATCGAGAGTAATTATTTATATAACCGCATGATATTTAATCAGCACAATGGCATTATGTATTCGCACCACAATAAGTAAACAAAAAATTAAATTCAACTAATTTTATCTCGTAAGTGCCAAGAACGGTTATTTTTTGTGGCAATTGAGCCTCTTGCCTGCTTTTTTAAATTGGATTTGACAATCAACAATTAACATCATTTCTAACATTCTCAGAAGGAAACTGTTGTTGACAAGCAGATTAATTCTTGGGTGGTCGATCTCATCTTTGAAGGAACGCTCGATCATAACATAACAATATAAAAAAACTAGAAGCATTAACGACAAATCCACTTTAACATATTTAACACTGTGAAAAAATATTTTAAAGACAAACTTATCAAACTGTTTCCACGTGATGCAAACGGTTTCCACGTGAATTGTTCTTAAAATAACCTATATCACTCATTTTGCACATAGTGTATTACTTACCTACTTTTTACATTTATATCACGTTTGCCAAACATGTAATATAATTATTATTTTTACTTTATCACTGCAATGAACTTATTACAACGCGTAATACCTATCATATTATTAATTACTTATAAATAATGTACCTTTAACACAACACAAGGTATTCAAATCTCTTAACATGTAGAAACCCAATGTAAATACGATTTTATATGTAATTATTTTATTTTAAAAATAATATATATATATATTATTTTTTAACAATTTTTTCCATAACTTTTTAACAATATATTATTTTTTAACTATTTTTCCAGAGCGATCGTGTGCTGTTTGCATTTCATAATCTTAAGTATAACAAATATATCAGCAACCCGGTGGAACGCTGCAATAGCCCAAATAATATATTTTATTGGCGTTTTGCAGCTTACTTGTAGTTATTTATATTCATAGAACAATGTTTTCGATATGCCATAGCCTCTTAATATTACATCGGTATTTATTAGATACAACATTACTGTTATTATAGATTTGAATAAGCTGACTGTTATTATATGTTTGAATAAGTTGACTGTCATTATAGAGTTTAATAAGTTGACTGTCATTATAGAGTTTAATAAGTTGACTGAAAGGCTTGAAAGTTTTCAAGTTGTGAATTCTAATGTAACTGAAAACTGGGTGCATTTTTAAGGTGGAAATAATATTATTGTAAAGACTTATTAATTGATACTTTTCAAGTATTTGTTTCACCTGATCGTGCCATGTCTTCTTCGGGCGTCCTCGATTTCTTCTACCATTCACATACTCGTCATACATTCTTCTTAAACTTCTTACTTCGTTCATCACTTACGTCTCTTTTTACAACAAATAATTATTTGATTAATGTCTCCTTCGGGCCTCTCTCCAACCATGTCTGCCATTCGCTCATCAGGATCATGAAATCCACATTGTTACAGTTTAAAAACTACAACATATCGACTTAATTCTACTCCGTATCTTATTCCAGTGCAGAGATGACATGTCAAGTCTTCCTCGGTCGTTCCCGACTTTTTCCGCCATTCACTACTGTATACCATATTGTTACTACAAAAAATAACATTATATCGACTTTAATTTGACTTCGAACCTCATTTCAATGCAGAGAAATGCGTTAACTTTTCCTTTGGCTTCCCTGACTTTTTCTACTATTCAAAACACCCTCTACTACTACTCCTGACACTAATATTAACAAACTATAACTGATTAGTATAACGAACGTACGGCTGACATCTTGCACGAGAGAGACAGTATACAATCATGAGGGTTAAAAACGCAGGTATTTATGATCAGTCTATCTTTTTCATCACCTGGCAACCGAGATAATACTATGTCTTAATTACAGTATGTTGACTATTATTACGCCATCCTAACATCACAATAAAACGGCATTCAAATAAAAGGCAAAGATATTACGATTAGTAAGAAGCGTTGTATCAGAACCAGCCGCACAGGAATTCAAAACAGGAGATACTGGCGTTTAGAAAATAGTGCCTTCGTGACAATGGACGGTGAACTAGGTCAGCTCAATCTAGCAAGGAATCTGGGCTATGTCTTAGTGGCTCTCAAAACTGCAGTCACAGCTACGTGCATGAGTAAAGCGATTCCTGAGAGAAAAACTGAAGAATTAAAATGCATATCTAATAACTTTGTGGTGGTTGGAAGCTTTGACAAAAAAGAAAATTAAATGTCTAAATAAGCAATTTTGTGTAAATGTAATTTGTTTATAAACCATAAATGTCGAAACTTGAAAAAGAAGTTTTTGGTTTGACTGAGGAATAAACTTTCCTATCTAGGAACTGTAGTCGACAGCAAAAAAATAAATATATATACTATTGGCCACGGACAGACGTTGTCCTGCCACATATCGGGTCGAAAACAATCCATGTTCAAAGCTGAAACCAACCACACACATTCACAAAATTTAATTGAAATCGTTTGAGCGGTTTTTGAGATTAACGTGTACGAACGCAGTGACACGTGATTTTTATATATTAAGATATATATATTTATATTTCCATTAATAAAAATAGATGTGTTATAGTAAAAAAACTTTGCTTTTTACCAGTAGATTTTTTTCATGTGATTTTATAATTGCTACGAACAGTATAAGTTATTTCGTAATTATTTTAATTATATTTATAAATAATGTACATTGTTTAATAAACTACACATACAAGAAAAATGATATATGCAGGGAACTGGGGCCCTAAAAAACTGTTCACAGAACACCTTCTCCATTCTATGTTTATTTTTTTTAACAATCTTGCTCATAACTACGTGAGACTATCGTGTTACCTCGTTGTATGTGCTATCAATATAACACCGAGCATAATATTTGCCTAGTCAATCAGTAAAGAAATGAAGATAATGTTTAGATAAATACAATCTGTTGGACTGTTATAGGTTGTGTCAATGACAAACTTTATATTTAAAACGACATTGCGTTGGAGCTGATGTGATGAACTTAACAAGTAACCATAGACAAGTTCGATTGATTTATTACACCGATGTCAATATTAGAGGTCAAATAAACTAATACAATTGATCATTATCATTAAGCAATGAAATGATTCAGTGGATGATAATGTTCAAAAATTAGTAATAGGCATAAAAAATGTTTTTATTTGAGAGTAGCACATTTTTTATGATTTATTTACTTCCATCTTCGAATAATTAATTCTTCAAATATTGTATATTTTTATTATTGTGGGTATTATGCAGGGGTGGGGAAACTTTTCGCCCATCGGGGATTGTGGAATACTCGATATGTTTTTATAAACTCATTTTATTTCACATCTGACAAAAGTGGAAAATGCGGGACCAAATGTGACATTCACAAATGAGTTAGAACTAAAAATTAAAAAATACTATAAATTTATACCTGCACCCGTAGCGCGAGAATAGTTTCCCTTGAGTTGCGTCCACAGATGAGTCCGCAAATAAGTTGCGTTCAAGTGCGTTAGTATTTTTGCATAAGAGTCCACGATCCTAAATAATTGTTACATGCGGAACAAGCAAATAGTTTTATGCATAATTTTGCAGCATATGTTGTGAAACTTCATTTCAAACTCCAATCAAAACATGCGACCAGTTTTTTTCAAAAAGTGTCAGCGGATGAATCCACAACTGGAATTTTAATACATATTTCGGAAGACAAAACTGCTTTTGATTGATTGAATCTTTGTGAGTCCCCGGCTTCAATTAAAACTACACACCGCAAATGAAAATCTTTTCCTTTGATTTTGCAGCACACAGTCTGCGTCTTGAATTTAAGTGCACTTCGAACACGATAATATTTTTTAAAATTAAACAATAACTTTGTAAACATCACTTATAGGTAAATACTTAATGCCGACCGGGTTTCGCTACAACACGTAGCCTCATCAGGGCAGTATAATACTAACAATCTAAAAATTTAAAATTAACATGTGTGGATTTCACAGTAGGTGGACAGTCTGAGCTACAGTGGAAGAGGTAGGGATATGTGGGAGATTGAGGGGCGAGTGTTCTTTGTCAATAGGGAACAATCTGAGTATAGGGCTTTTATTTAGGTTTATTTGGTTGTTGATGACTTTGCTATTGACGTTTTTGGCTTTCCTTAACTCTAGCGCTTCTAAGTTATCTAACATAAGACCTATTCCGTTTTTATGTAATAGACTGACGCCAGTATTTTTGTCGAACGTATGGTTGGTTTCTATGAGGTGGTTTGCAAATTAAATCTAACCATCCCATCTCCCACAAACATTCTGCTTTCCATTCCATGATCCATAGATTAGTTACCGTCCCGTTATCAAATTCCAACTTCTTATTAGAATTAGCGACGATTAAACAAATAGCGATTAATAATGGCTATAATGCAAATATGGTCAATAACATCCTAAATAAGAAATTAAAAAGATTATCGACAAGTAAATTTTTATTTAACAGCTCCCCTCATAATAATAATAAATCAACTAATAATAATCAACCTCAACAATGGCGTAGAATTTTGTACATCGATGATTTCTCTCAAAAAAGCATAAAAAACCTCCCACCAGATATCAAACCAGCTTTTTACACTAACAATAGTATAAGTAATTTTTTGATGAACGTTAAGGACAAAGAACATCCGTTAAATCACTCAGGTATTTACTCACTACAATGTAGTGACTGTCCCGCGTTTTATATAGGCAAAACAGCGCGTAATATCAAAACACGAGTCAAAGAACACCTAAGATGTTTATCCAGCAATGGGTTCTCCGAATTTGCAAACCACCTCATAGAAACCAACCATACGTTCGACAAAAATACTGGCGTCAGTCTATTACATAAAAACGGAATAGGTCTTAGGTTAGATAACTTAGAAGCGCTAGAGTTAAGGAAAGCCAAAAACGTCAATAGCAAAGTCATCAACAACCAAATAAACCTAAATAAAAGCCCTATACTCAGATTGTTCCCTATTGACAAAGAACACTCGCCCCTCAATCTCCCACATATCCCTACCTCTTCCACTGTAGCTCAGACTGTCCACTTACTGTAAAATCCACACATGTTAATTTTAAATTTTTAGATTGTTAGTATTATACTGCCCTGATGAGGCTACGTGTTGTAGCGAAACCCGGTCGGCATTAAGTATTTACCTATAAGTGATGTTTACAAAGTTATTGTTTAATTTTAAATTATAATGTCACATCACAAAGTAAACGCTTCATATGAAGAAATGATAATATTTTTCTTCAAAATACGACCCAAATCTTAACGTTCATTCTGAACACAAATCTGGTTTTAACTTTAAGTGTTACTCCTTGTGCGAGTTTCGAACTTTAGTTAAGACTACAACCAGAACAAAGAAATGGTGTTCTCAGATTTTTCCTTCATAAATGCGTCTGCGGATGAATCCACAACTGTAATTTTATCTGTAAGCGGGTCCCCAGTTTAATTTGCGTAACACTTATAATTTCTTTTCGCACGTTTAATTTCTTATTAGTAAAATAATATGAAATTAAAATGAAATTAAAAAGTATGTAATTTAAAGTAGAATCGCCTATACATTTTTGTCTAAACTACTTTCTAGTAACGTAGTTGCATACGTATGTACCTATCAGTATGTTATACATTTCTTTGGGTTTCGTAATAATGTCTTCAAATATATTTGAAGCACCGTGATAGAAAACCGTTCTCGAATTCTGAAAATAATTTTTTACACTCTTTTGTGGTCAGCAGTCCGCACCGAATGTGCTCGCGGGTTCCTCACGTCCTGGTATAATGCAAGGTATCGGTAATGTCGAGGCGACACCGACTCCGACATAACTAAATACTTGTACGATGTTGGAATTGTACACAGCCGCAATGAATCAAAACAATATATTTTTATATAGGTACTATAAACCACATTGTTTCAAAAAAAAGTTCGGTTACGTCACTCCTCACTCATTAAAACTAAAAGGGTGTTTGTGTGATTTCTCACAAAGCAAATCGTGAAAGTGGAAGAGAAGACGAGAGAGGAGCGCGACCCGTCACCAAAGGGTTTTCCTGAGAACTCTTGACATTATTTGACATTGACCTCTCTCAAAATCTGTTCTATTTTTGAATTTCGACTTATCTCAGGCATGCCGATCTATTTCGAAACCAAGCCTAGCACATCATCAGTCACGCGTGAACGCTAAAGAAAGGTAAGAAGATGTCATGCATAATGATATGACATCGTATTTCAGATTATTTCATGAAACAGCTGTCCAAAAAATATATTACCCAGTGTAAAAAAAAATTGAGCGGTTTTTGTAAGTGCAATAAAGTGTAAGTCCAATACTCATTATTTAAGAGGTATTTCCACTAACTATATTCCGTTCAGTTGAGCACATCTACTATCTCTGTGTAAGAATTGACAATTGCGTGCAATTTAGGTAAATGACTCAGTTCTGATATTATTGTTGCAATTAAAAAGAATTTTGGATCGAGTAGTCCTAGTTGTAAATCCGAACAAGCGTACACTTTTACCTGTAATATATTTTACAGGTAGACTATTGTCGTTCTGTAGTACATATTAAAATTTAAAAAAAAAATATGTATGCACAAACAACCGATAATATTTTAAATAATATAGAGATAAAAAAGATGATTCTTATCTATTAACTAATCGGTTTAATTTTTAATAATATTTTTTAGTAAGGCCTTAAACTTTTTCAATTAGCAAGCTAAAGAAAATTCTATCCTATTTTACATGGACATGGACAAACAAACCTTCAAAATATGCTCGGTTTTGGTTCTTTCGGCACCTCAGCACTATTTTTGCAAGCACGTAAATCCTAAATGCAGCGTGCGGTGAGCAAAGCTGGCAGAATACCAAAATCCGACCAGCATATTTTTTGATAATACTCCTATGGCAAAGGTACGAAAAATGCACTCCTGTAAATGAGCTATGATATGATTCAAAGAACGTGAGAAGAAGATTTTTATACATCCATGCCAGAAAGCGTGGGTCAGGTACCTAATAGAATTGCCGTTATGGAATTGGAGGTCATGAAATTAGGCTTAATTTTGCTGAGATTTATGCACCTTATGTGGTGACTGATTTTTCTGAAGCGACGAACTGACGGAAAAATTGTGTCATGGATGTGTCTGATCGAAATGAGCCCAATTTTATTTTATTTCGGGTGAAATTAACAATGTGTGTATCAATCTCATTGGCCTGTCTGGAGCCGCGACAGGTCTTAAGCAAATTTATTTTTAATTTATTTTAGCAAATACTCTTGATTTGATACATTAGTCGGAAGCTGAACATCACTTATTTATGTTTACATTTTACAACTTTTACGTGATCGTTCCGGTGTACACGCATTTTGTTCATTATTATTTCGTATGTGGGTAGGTACTGAATAATGAAACCTTATACATTAAAATTTATGAGATACAAAAATATTTAAAAATAAATTCGAATACTAAGGTATAGCAGATTACTTCTACAATGTTTAATATCGTAAAAACCTTGCTAAGATATTTCGTATATTTGAGAAACACTGCAAAGTATTTATTTCTAATTTGCAGTGGAAAAATATTTGAAAAATGTATTTTACTACCTACAACGAAAACAGGTTCATTCTCGCCCAAAAAAATAACAGTAGCGGGCGGTAATTTAAAAAATAAAAATAAACAAAATATAATTTAGTCTGGATAAAGAATACAGCTATAAAAAATGTTGGGGTGAAATGCAGATCACGCCAAACTCTGGGAATTGAATAAAAATGCACTTTCTAGATGAGAAAAGTGTGTAGAAATTCATTAAAAAAAGAATTAAGGCGCGGAAGAATAAATTGAGGGAGATACAGACGATCAAAGTTTAATAAAATTGCACTTCGCGATCTGAGGGTAAAATTCGGTTTATGGGAGTATAACCGAAATTGAACTTGATTTAGACTAATTTAGGGCTGGGGAATCCGAATCTGAAAGAATTAGGTGGGGGTCGGCACTATTAACTGAGTTATAGGGTTTTGAAACTTCGTACGCGATACATAGAAGCCATGTTTTATTTATCAATTATGACTTGAAAATCAAATTAACAACTATGTATTTACTTTTGAAATTTCAGTAGTGCCAACCAAAAAAAGAAAAGTGTTGCCATATAATAATAATATTTTTTTACAAAATAGGTTAGGTTTTTAGTTTGGGTTAGAGTAGGCAGAAGAACATGGGAAAAAGGTATTAGAATTAAATCACAAACCAGTCTATACAAACCTAGCGTAGCCCACAAACTACTTGAAAACTGGGATATAACTCTAAAGGGGACGCGAGTGGGCGTTATTAAAGGGGCAATTTTGTGTAACAGGAAATAACATGGAAAAAAGGTATTAGTATTAAATCACAAACCGTCTATACAAACCTAGCGTAGCCCACAAACTACTTGAAAACTGGGATAAAACTCTAAAGGGGACGCGAGTGGGCGTTATTAAAGGGTCATTTTTTGTTATAGAAAATCACAGTTAGGTTAGGTTATATATATATATACATAAATTAAGTATTTACAAGATTTTAAATAATAAACTACCAATCTGGCAAATGATATTTAATTTTCAGAATTTTCCATGCATTGATATTATTATATGGCAACACTTTTTATTTTTTGGATGGCACTGCTGAAATTTCAAAAGTAAATACATATAACATAGTTGTTAATTTGATTTTCGTGACAAAATATGGCGGCGGACTGTCATAATGTGGTAATAATATCAGATCGCGAAGTGCAATTTATTAAACTTTGATCGGCTGTATCTCCCTCAATTTATTCTTCCGCGCCTTAATTCTTTTTTTAATGAATTTCTACACACTTTTCTCATCTAGAAAGTGCATTTTTATTCAATTCCCAGAGTTTGGCGTGATCTGCATTCCTCCCAAATGTTGACATTCTACAAGTAAAAAGCAACATAAAAAAACAGGAGAGCGATTTCAAATTTATAAACTGTGATGACTTTTATTGGGTGGTTAGGTGACAAATGCCTATTTTTAGTTGAAATATATTTTTGAGATTTGTTTATTTTAATTACACGTGAAGTTATTGTCCCAGAGATTAAAAAATTGAATAATCTAAAATTTCTCTTTTTTTTTACTTATTCTCTTGATATCTAGCATGATAGAATTAATTATTGTTAAATAACACCCCAGCGGTAGGCATAGAATTTTAAATAAAATCAATATTTTCAAATATAGAAAAAATATTAAAATATATTTTATAATAAATGTGTTTTAGAGCGACAGAAAATTACACTACCTATAAAATCGGATAATAAAAGTATGTAGTTTGTAAATGACTTAACCTTACATAATTTGGGAAGCGAATTATATCAAAATTCACACAGCAATAAATAAATTTATAACCTACCTTTAGGCATTTTGTTTTTCAGTTGTCCCGCTTCGTAAATCAATGAATAAAACACTTTAAAATATTACTGAAAACTTTTGAAATGTAACCTGAAAAAAAAACACCAGTTTGAACTGAAAGCAAGCAAAATTAACTATTTGTTATTTGTTTTCGTCTTGAACAACACGAATAACCTTGAACGCGAATCTGACGCGTGTATAAATAATGTTTCTTGTGCAAATTGTTGTTGTTATTTCTTCAAATTTCAAACTCAAAACACAGTAAAAACTTTTGAATTCTATAACTAACTTAGTAATGCACGACCATAATAATAAATATACTAACGAAACACTAGATTAATTGCTGTCAGATCTGAACAAGCCGGCCGGCGCAACCGCAACACATCTGTTGAACTGATCAGTGATCAAGTACCTACCTACCGAGTCATGAATCGAACGTCAAAATAATAAAGTCAGCGCTGTGCAGTGTTGCCAACAGGAACAGATTATAACTTGTCTATGGATAACGTTGCCTGTTCGAATTTTAAAGTTTAAACATTATTATAGATAAAATCAGTGGTTGGCGTGTAATAATAATGTTATGTTTTGATGCATTTTATCTGTGATGGAAAAACATTAATGACGTGTATAAATAATATTTGTAACGACACTATTGGTGCAGTTATTTATTATTGTTACTTATTTATTTTAATTTTTAGGTTGTGTTGGCACCTAATAAGTAAATATTTGCCCTTATAAACGTGAAATAAATATTACGCCGTGCATAAGGTCAGAACAGTGAAAAACTTTACTTATTACATGGTTTAAACCGTCTAAAACTAGGCTCAAGGCCAGCTTTACCACATCACGTTAACGGTCGTGTAAGAATATAATTAGTAAGACTGTAAGAGTTTCTTATTTTTGTTACATTAGCTCCACACAGGAGGCACTGACCATAAAAATCTTTGGGGACGCTGTGCGGAGGGTATTTTTAGGGAAAGATCTGGGAAGGAAAAAGGTATGGGGAAAAAGCTTGTTGATTTCATTAGTTTGGGGACTGAATGTGGTCGTCTCCTATAACAAATGTTCCATATTAATTATGGCATGGTGAGAATAAAAATGAGAATTTTTGGAAAATACCAAAGAGTACCGAAGATATATAAGACGGCAAACTTAACATAAGAACTTGATTATATGTATATAAAACTTAAATATAGTAATCATAAATTATAAAAATATGAACGGCCTCGCGAGTTCAAATTACATTCGGATGTAAATTACATTTTATTTTAATTGTGTTATTTAATTAATTTATTTAAAATGATGATCATATACTTACGGCACGTTGCAGCGTGGAAGATAATTTTAATATTCTCTTAGTGAAATACCACCATTTAGAATTGAAAAAATGGCTTAAGCCGTACTTAATGACCAGATTTGAATATCCAGATATGTTCTTCGCTCTTCCTCTAACCTACTCCTTCACCTTTCCACTACCTTCAACCTCACAAAAACTTACTAATTATGGATGCCATAGTCTCACTGACTCCACACGTCTAGAACTCTTGTGCGGTATTCTCATAACAAAAATCTCGTGAGGCTAAAGGTAGTGGGGAGAGGAAGGAGATGAGGAAGACGAGATATACCAGGGTCACCAAACATGGCTAAAGCCATCTCAAGCAATGTTTCGATGCAAATTAATACATAAAATTTACTTACGCTCGGCTGGATATGAACCCAATAAACCACGTAACTACTCAACCACGGAGGCCGGCAGAAAGCCATTCAGATCTGCCAACTTAATACAGCTAAAGACGTTTCGATAACGAATGAAGGTCTTTCACCAAGGCTGAAAATAATGTATCATACAAACGCTATGCAGATTTTTTGACAATATTAGTTCTGCGAAAAGAACGCAACAAATTCGTACTACAAGAATCTGCTCTGGTTTGAACTTTATGGCAATTCACCCTAAATCCTCATTTAGGCAGAGACATTATTTGTACCAGGCTCCACTTCTATTTAATAGCCTTCCAGATCACATTAAATCGTCAAATTCCTTGTGTACATTCAAAAAGAATGTTAAATTATTTCTGCCATCCGAGGATTTCCTACATATTCTTTCATCTTTGTCCTTTTACATTGGGGCATAATATTTTGAATACGTTTATTTTTTCATCGTTTTCTTTTTATAATGTAAATTATTTTTTTCCCTCTTTCTTTCTTCTCTGTTTTTAAAAATAATAGTTTGTTACATTTTTCTTGCAATTAAATATCAATGTATATCATGGTCACCCTACATGTTTACAACATTATACTGTAATGAATAGGCTGATAGGTACCATGTAGGTATCCAATTCGTAGAAACGTTAATGTAACAATATTTTTATCTGAATATATAATCATTGTGCTATTTTTTTTATTATTTTGTAAAATGATTACCCTCAACACAGGCTTGTCCTAGTGAAGTTAAAATTCTATCTTAAAAAAAGATACAATGTAAAAAAACGATAAATAAATTTAAAAAAATGTAAGGACCTAGCACTAAACTTTGAAAATGTAACCAAATAACATTTATATAATAATTATTAGCGAGAAGGCGAATTCTTTAGTGGTAAGATGTTTTAAAGAAGATAATCAAAATTTCAGGAAAAAGAAAAGTGGTCTCAAAAAGAATTAAAATTAGTGTCCTTGAATCATAACGGCTCAAGTCACATAAATATGTATTTCTTTTTCTTTTTTTTTGTGATTATGTCACATGCATCTACCAACAATATGGTCACAAGTGATGAATGGTCAATAACTATCACTGATAATTTCTGGTTATCCTTAAGTTTTGATGTGTAAAAAAGTATATTAACATTACAAGGTCAAAAAACTCAAACGGGGGCTTACTCGAGGCGCACGACCGGTCGGTGGCTGAGTTGATATCGCGTTTGGGTACCAGCCAAGCGTAGTGTGCACAATTCCTCGGCTGGCTAAGTCCTCCATCACAACACAAGCAATATTTTCCGTTTACTGTTATGGTTGTAGGAGATTTTCAAATATTGTCAGGTTATTCGTAACCCAGTAATATTTGTCTTTCTTAAAAAATATATATAAAATTAGCGGTAAGCACCAGATTTATTTTTCTAGACGACTAATTTGTAACTTCCCGAGGGATTCAGTTAAAAACATCTGAGATTGTAGTAATACGCTTATCAGAATTAATTAAAACAAACCCCGTGGAAAAATCCATTATCTAGGCCTGCTATGGCAAATTCGACCGTAAGTCCATCCAAAAAGCTAAGGCCGCGTGCCACCTATTTTATGTCCGCCTTCTTCACTTACGTCGTTAAGATTCTGACTTTATTTACCGAATATTGTTTTGTCTTAATGGAGAAATTGATCGTTCTACTGATGTTTGAAAGAGACAGCATGAGAAAGCGAGAAGAAAGGACCATAAAATAGTGTGACCGATTGTGCATTGTCTCTTTTTCATCACATGAAACTCGAGAAAATACACTGTGTTAATTAAACTCAATTGACTCGTATTCAGCCATCCTAATCGTCAGTTAAATCATACTTATTTATTCAAAAAGTTATGCAGAGGTAGTGCAATGCAATACGTTCTATAAGTGACAATAATAACTCATAAAAAGAAATTTCAATATCTAATATAAAAAATATACCAAGTAAATTATAGAAAAAAAATAATTAGCACAAAATGCAAAATAAACACCAATCATTATTTGTTTCGAGAAGAAAAAAAAAGTTTTTGATGAATATTGGCTTATTGTACAGGCCTTGTAGATAATTTAATAGTACACAACTACTAACCCTGTACAAATCGAAAGTGCGCCCCACTGTTAATTTTGGCAGCCACCTCTGGTCCGGAACCCCAAAATACCTGTTAAAAACCTTTGAATCTGTGCAGAAACGGTTGGTCGATTTAATTCCCCTATCTTAACAAACGGATTACAATCTTTAGAGCACAGGTGTAAGGTAGGTATGCTGTCCTTGTTCTACCGGTGTTACAATGGAAGATGCTCATAAGAACGGGTCGCTTCAGATTCATTCTTGAGTTCAACAGCTCCACTTTGGAATGATTTTCTGGCCTCTGTGTTTCCTCCCTCCTACAACATGGGTCTCTTCAAGACCCGTGTTCACTCCTTCGTCTTCTTAAAAATACTCTCCAAACAGCATCCCTAATGATGATTCCTCTGTGGAGTTAATGTAATGTAAATATCAGAGGGGACTCCATCCAGGCAGCCGAGGCAGTAATGATGGTGTTCTTGGATTGGCGTAGTCTGTCCCATAGGTTTCGCGTGAGATAGCGAAGAAGTGCCCTGAAAGCGTGTACTAGTACCTCAGGGAACATTTCAGTAGCGGTACAGTATATCATATTATCAAACATACTAAATTAAAATTTGCTTTAAAATTTTCAAAATCGGACCTGATGATTGTTTGAATTCAGACAAGCAATAAAGTAGGTACCTACCTAAAATATTATTTTTATTTCTTTAATAATTCTACATTTGAAGTGTGTAATCCTTTTGTTTAAATTCCCATCCGATGATTTCTCAAGTTTACAAACGGTGTTTATTCTAATTGTAAATTTCTGACGTATATTTTTCTACAATAAATATCATTATATCATAAAGAAAATTAACAATATAATATGAATTTGAAAGGCAATGTCCTGGGGTAAATATTTATTGTGTTTGATATTACTTTTATTTATGTTAAATGTGGATTATGTTATTGACAACATCAAAATGAATCCGTAATGACTCATATTAGAATTTAAACCAGAATACATAAATCTCTCTTCTTAATTAATAAGTGTAATTAATAATTTTTTAATTAATAAGTGAAAGAGCTAAATATAAAACTAATTGCTCTTTAATTTATAGTATGAATTACAGTCAAATATAGTTTAGAGTTACTTGCTTTATCAAATATTATGAAATAATTCCTATGCATCACCATGCGACCTCGAAAATTCTCCACTTAAATTACCAATAATTATTTCACTACCGTGCAAAGTTTAATTCATTTGTAAATGGAATTTGCGAGAGTCGTTCTAAATTCAATTATTATTGATATATTGTTAATTTATGAAAACTGCTGACTGATTCTGTTATAAAAGCTACATTGTTAAAGAAAATGAAAACTAATAAGCAACAAATATATTAACTTATTTTTACTTGTTCCATTATTCCTGTGTGCCATCCAATTGAAGTTCTCTTTGATCCACTTGGCTGTGAATTATTATCACAACGGGAGGAACATGACAAGAACAGCATCATTAAAAAAACTCCAAAGGAACCTTCACAATACGAAATACTGGCAGGCTAAAAAGACTAAGTCATCTATTGAATTCCATAACTATCTACAGTTAATGCTAATGAGATAATTTATGTTGGCTAGAAATAATTATTGTTATTTTCTTTAATGGTAAATTTGGGAACCGATATATAGATTTTATTATGCCTTCAAACTCATAATTAGGCAAAGGCGAGAGGAAGAGGAATTTCGGATAAGGATAGGAGATGCTCCCGTAACTTATCAACTAGCAACAATAGTCCTTTGTAAAGAACACTGCCGCGGTAACTAAAACCGCAGTGTCTTCCTTGAGACTCTTCAGGAAGACACCACCATACCACGATAGAATAGTGGATGATCCTTGGTTGATGTCGGCAGCTTGAGAACGGGTCATTTCTGTGATGTTTTCATGGGTCAAACGGCCCGCTAGCTTATCCCTTTTTCCTCCATCAACAAATCTCCTAATCATCCGCATCCTAAATGCGCCTCACAAAGTTGCCCAACCAGATGACCACGTTTTGTTCTCCACAGGTATTCTGCTACAAACAAATAGGAGCTCTTGTGAAATCTCACAAAAAAACGTTAGACTGCAAAACAAAAAACAAAAAACAGTAGAATTGTGGGTCAATCAAGAGCACCCAAAACTTCAAATTCTGAAGGCCCCAAAATGTTTTAAATATCCTTAAAGCAGTATTTATTTTTTCTTCATACTTCAGTTCAGTATTTTTCGAGCCACCTGTTTTTTTTTCAAACCCAAAAATAAGTCGCTTCTGTGTTCTGAGAAAATAATTTAATGGATAATGATCATTTCCTCAAAGCATTCTAAAATAAACGAAATCCTCAGCTTAATTGAAGTGTAAAATATCTCCTTTTTATGACAGATTTATATTAATTCCCGCAGTGCAATTCTACTACATACGCTGTTTTATATTGATGTGGTATACTAGACAAAAACATATATTATATGACTCATCACACATTTTTGTGTCAGTAAGATTAGAAGTTCTCACACATTTACGATGACACTTCTTTGAATTTTTTTTCATATCTGTATTACATTTTCAATCTGTGCCACGCTTCCTCAAGCTGAGACCAATGCAATTAATTTTAATTAATTTTCGGCTTTAGCAAGCACATAAAAATAATTTCCTTTATTCAACTCTGCTATGTATTGTCTTGTATTCCTGTAAGGAGATATGGACGATCATCTCTATTCAAATAATTACCTATATTAAGCACATGTGGGAACTATACAATTTTGCTCAATAAATACAAGTCGCCATTTTTCAACTGACAGTACTCGGGAAAAGTAATACATTATTTTAATGACTAGCTTCCTACAAAGCTCATGCTGCTTTTTCAAGCTGGACTTTATCTGCACAAGTCAGAATCCTCAGGGATCAATGTATCTATGTAGATCCTTGATGTCCAAATCAAGGTGTCCCGTTGAATTTACAGTATCTGTGCGGGCTCCACTTGTCCCATATACATGGCATGTATTGTACATATTTATACGACGAAAAGTTGTGGTTCCCTCAAGACAATATGGTAAGATCAAGTAAATTAAATGCATTAATGAAGTCAATAAATATTCGACGTAATTGAAGACAATGGACGATGCATAAGTGTGAATGAAGCGAGAATCGTGTGACGGGAGTTATACGGTGATCTATATGTTTTACCTACCCCCTTCTAAGACCTGGTCAGTGTGTAATTTACTACCCGGTTTTGTCCGAATTAAACTATCGTTTCGTTTATTTTATGACAGTTAAGTTAAATCAAGACTCCGTAGCATATGAATCAAATGATTTCGTGACCTGAAAACAATGGCGTTGATTTTTAAATCCCAGCAGAAAATTTTCAGAAAAAAATACTTATTATATAAAAAAATCATAATCGTCGATTGAAAGTTTTCTGAATTAAGTTACAAAGTATGTTTTATGTGTCTTGATAGTGTACTTCTAAATACAACAACAGTACATTTTAAAAATACAGTAACATGTATAACATATAATTCATTAATTTTTTTTGCGATGTAAAATTTATGTTCAAAGAAAGACAAAAAGTGGAAACCGAAAACTGATGAACCTACATGAAATAGAGAACCCAAAAAAACTCTTTTTTTTTAAATCGATTTCAGCATTTTTTTTATCCTTTCTCGCCAACAAATAGAGAGAAAAAACTTTTAGAGCCGGTTCTATGCATCGTTGCATTTTAATAGACAAATAACAGCTAATAGTAACTTCGTAGGATCTATTTTTTTTTTCAAATTTGACCTAAATAATCTGTCTTCGGACTCAATTTACTCGAAAACGATAGCTCAAATAAAAAAAATTTCACCTGAAAATCCACACCAAATGTGAAGACGATTAACCATTCTCCCGCTTCTACCGTTAGTTTCTGGACTCCATGTACCGATAACATATATAATTATTTCAGTAAATTTCATACTGAAACATACATATATTAAATTCAATCTCTTTTAATTGGATAAAAATTTTGATTTGATTTTGTATGTTGATAACTTTTGAAAAGCTTTTCACAAGCTACTGTATAAGAATCAAAAGTAGAGATACATTAAATAATTTCTTCAGCAAATAAATTCTTATCTTGGCAGTTTTTGTACTACTTTTTTTAAAATTTTATCAACAGGATGTCTGAGGAAAGTGGAGAGAAGATGAAGAAAAATTTGGAAGCAACTGACTACTGGTTACTAATTTTTAATACCACTACTCAGTATCACTAGGCTTGGGTATGATTGAGATCTTTACGGTCAAAAGTATTATCGTAATTTATTTTTTGGGTATAACACCATGTCGCGTTACCTCCTTTGCCAACGTTTCGGATAGCAATAGAGTTTTCATCATTAGGTCAAATGTACAGATGTCAATTACACATGTGCCCTTATGATGGACACTGTAACTTTGTTCATAACGATGGTTAAAGAAGTTATACAGAACGCATAAAATCCCAAAAATAAATGACAACGATATCACTACTCAATTATAAAATAAAAATTATTAATTTATTCTGGAATGTGAGAAGATGAGTGCAAGTTGTCTGCACTTTATTTTACAACAAACATACTGTTTAAAAAAGGTTTGTTACGGTTCATTTGACTCACGTTTGAAAAATCTAAATTTTATGGGTTTCAATTTAGGAATTAACGGAAGTGTTGTGCCAAACAAACGTATTATTTCGATAAAAATCTAGAAAGATTAAGTTGTTAGGCTATATATACATTTTAATAGGTTTAAATTTTGGAGTGTCTGTAAGTATCTACTAAATAAATTTCACATTGAAAAATAAACTAAAGTAGGTTTAATAAGTTAAATTAGGTTAGGTTTTTTGTTGTGTTTAATTCCAGTAGGTGTAATTCTCTCCGTGTGACTGCGTACACGTGTAAATGTGTCCGTGTATAATTCGAGTAGAATTTAACCCGAACAATCGTTTCTATACTGTGGTATATTTTTTTCAAATAAGCATCGTTTTATTTTCATGCATAATATTATGTGCCGAGTTAATGAGTTTTGCCGAAATATATACGTTGACAAAAAATAATATTCTCCAGCAAATATATTAGCATAAAACCAAAAACATTTACCACATTATGTCTCGTGAACAATGTAAAACCAATTATTCATTTTAATTACGCATATTTAAATGCTGCAAATCAAACGGTTTATACTTTGCAGAAAAAAATACAAATATTTTGAAAAACTCATGTTTATTCAATAAACTTTTTCTTTTCATTTTTTAAAATTAAATACATTTATTATTGATCAAAATGTAAGTAACTACCTACCTTTCACTTTCTGTATAAATAAAATCTACGTTTGAATATAATTTTTGAAGTGAAACTTCTTTACGCGCGTTATGCAATTTCGAGGACAGGAGTAAAACCAACTCGTGACCGTCATGAAAAACCGTGATCATTTCGCTATAGGAGCCTAGCCAATATTATATACCTTTTTTAGGTCACTCTCCAAACTCAGCTTCGCGGTCTAGAGGCAGAGCGCGCGACTCTCGTCGTGAAGAACCGAGGTTCGATCCCCGCTTAAACAATTTTTTTTTTCTTTTTGTGATTTTTTTAATAATAATTTTTTTTAAAGTGATAAAATGCTTTTTTTAAAAGTGATAAAAGACTTTTAGATATTTTGGTCGAATACGTAATAACCGCGGTCTAGAGGCAGAGCGTTCGACACTCGTTATGCAGGACCCGGGTTCGAATCCCATATTTTTATAACTTTTAATTTTTTTTTATCACATGCTACTTATAAATATGTCAATAGATAGAAAAAAGAGAGAATGAAATGTAAAAAGAGAGAAGAATACTAAAAGTTTCACTTCCGTCGTGCGTAGGCTTGCCACACACTGTATTTTTGTGTGTAGCTATTGATGAACGTCGGTCATGACTGTATTTTCAGTAGATTTATTGATAGATATTTAGAGAAAATTCATCTATAACATACCGGACTACTACATACTAATTTATTTGGTAAATATTTATTAAGAGTAACAAATGGTAAGGTTTTTTATCTTCCCTGTATCCCTTGAGGTGGTTTTTTACAAAAACAGCGCTATAAAATTAACTAATTAATAATATCTTATTTCATAAAGCCGATCTTTTTAAAGAAGCTTGAAGATATCCGAAAAGCGAAGTTTATAAGAGAAACGTTTGCAAAATATAACCAACCCCTAGTACCTTGATCCGGAAATTGAAAGGGTGTCAGCTAATAAAATGTGGAAGCTAAATTTCCTTCTTTCCAGCTTTACACAAGAGACAAAATAAAATCACTTCCCGACGTTTCAGTCACGCATTTCACGAGGCTAAATGGACATTGTTTTAGTTTATTTGAGTTTCCCAAAAATATTCGGCAATATTTCACTGGTCAATTCGTTCACTATTTACGTATTTTTAATTTTTGCTTATTTTTCCAGGTTAAAAGAGAATTCCCTTATTTTCTACCACTTGTGATGTTTTGTTTTTTTTTATATATTTTTTTGATGTAGTTTCATCTTTACCAACCTCATATAATCAGAAACAGCACTGCATACCTAGCCCATCAAAAAAAACACAAAAACCTTTAAGTTTTCATTATTTCTGGGCCAATAATATTCAAATAAATGTAATTTGTTATTGCTTTATTCAGGTATAGTTTGTAGGTACCAGCTATTCGCTTATTTTATTTCTACAATTTCATAGTTCATATTATATGCCAGTTCTGTGTTATTATTGAATAATAGTCTGTATAAAATTTAATAATAATTTATTTTTTTGTATTAGTTTAAGCTCAGATATATGATTCATTTTCCACTTTTTTAACATAATATATTTTCCTCACATCTGCGAACAATTAAAATCCCCAATAAAATTATTCATCTAAGAGCCTAGTATTTTATAAACACTATTTCCTTCAACGATGTCACGAATTCTAAGATTAAAAATTATTTTTCATTTAAAATGTATGTTTAAGTGCCGGTTCGTTTGTATTGACAAATACTCTACAGACTTTCCGAAACCCTTTGGTTATTATTAAAATCTATATTTTAAAATCTCTAAAAAATTTTTGCTTTTATTGCCTACTAGGTGTGTAAAATTGCAAGGATGTCTTGACCAACGCAAAGATAATATACCCATAATGAAGAACCCTTATAAAAATTGCAAATTCCAAATGCATTTCTTGGATATACTGTAAATATATTTATATTGTTATGTCATGTTTTACGCACCAGGCAAAGCGTGAGAGAAAATGGCCCTACGAAGGTCAAATTTCTTAATGTTTACATCATTCTTTGCATTTTTTAGTTTAAAAGAGCAGATACCCCAAGTATCTAGAGCAGTCAGTCTGTCTACAGTAAGTGGGAGATAGTGGAATACCTACTGATTAAGGGAAAATAGACCCTTAATCCGAGTATGTGATGTTGAAAATCACAGATTTTTATTAAAATAAACTGATGTGAAGTGTTTTCCTGCCTGCCATTGGGTGTTTTCGTACCACGATAGTAGAAACAAACATAGTAATTTTTTGATGGCCTTTGTGGTAATGGCGGTTGAATTTCCTAGTCAATATTTTAAGAACTCAATTAAAATGCATTCAAGGGCTGAAGATACTCAGAGTACTCTTCTCCTGACTTACTTAAAGTTCTTAAAGCTGGTACTCCCATGTTCATCACACAAAAATCATATTTTATCCTTTATAGCGTAATATAATTATGACAACCATTTTCACGAGACTTGAGTGCGCATTTAAACGGTACGTCGGCGTGCGTCGGTGCGTGGTATAACTCGTTTTCCTATTTTCACTGTTTTTCGAGCAATTAATTTTAGGTAATTTTCGGCCGAAAGGATTTTCCGTTTCAAATTAATCAGACTTTTAATACGGAAAAGAACTGACGCTTTTATTTACCACAGTATTTTCTATTTACATCTTTTTTTAAATCATTTAAATAAAGTTAAGGTGTCCAGCTGTTATTTAACGGTGGGGCAGTTTTGTTAAAATTGGCACATATTTCAACTTCAAGTGTTAAAAAAATGTCATGTCATGTTGATTGCGACTAGTTTCCTTAATGTTTCTCAAAAGAGAAAGACGATTTTTTACTGTGCTTGTATTTTAGAGATTAAGCATGATTTAATTTAAAATCACGGTAATCGGTAATCCAAAATGTATCATTATGTTTTATTAATCCTATAGACAAGCCATGTAAAAATTTGGAACTGTGCGATGACACTTCTTTTATTAGCCTTTGTTGTACTAACTGGTGAAAGTCTGCAACAATTTTCTTGAAGCTAGACACCAAAGTAAAGTATTTTTAAAAATAAAGCAGACAACCAGGGTAACTTTATTGCGACCCGGTTCAATGACATTTTGAGGCATGTTTAAGATCCCCACCGTAAAATTCAAACTTAATCCATGTACATGTTAGTCGCCTATCTCTGTAAATTTAAAATAGTGTATGTAGTATTCTTCTTTGTGATCTAGTTTGGCTTCAAAACTTCCTCTTACCAAGTTGACCTGCTAATCAATGGCTCCCTCCACGTGAAGACTGCATAACGCACTGAGCCGCTTTGGACTAGCAAAAGAGAAAAATAAAGTGTACGGGCTTTTCCTGTGTTTAATTATTTATCAACTTACTTGTTAGTTCTCGCGGCTAAGCGCGGGTGTCGTGTTAACGAAATCACCGAATATTCAGTTGATTGAGCTTTAACACCTTATATTTACTTATCATTATTACAATAATAATTTTTACTTACTACTATTAGTATTTACTTATTATTACTTACGTTTTAAAATTTATCCATATTAATTTTCACTTACTTATTGTTATTTTTTGTTAATACTTATTCACACTATCCCTCTTGCTATTGTCAACATGGTCACCCTATGAATGTGGCTGACAAGCCACCATAGGTACTTTTTCAAAACTTTTTAGTTTACAGTAGAATGTTATTTTTGCCAACTTTACTGCCCAGCCCTAATTTTAGTTTGAATAACTGTATTTAGATTTTATTGTTGTAATAATTTTGAATGACTTGTTTCGTGTTTAATTTGTAGAACTCCAATTATTTATTTTTTAATGTAATGTAAATCAAATTTAATATTATTATTATCAATTTCTGCAAGTATTTTTGTTTTTTTTGTATTTATTATTATGACAGATTCTGCTCTTTTCTACGCTTACTGCGTACGTAATTAAAAATAAATTAATGTACTGTTCCTCTATCGGCAACACTAAATTTTTATCCTTTAAAAATATTGTCAGTCACTGATTTTTCACCACATTGTACAAATATTTTTAATTTACCCATTTTATTTCACATTGAAAAGTGCCTGCAAATGAAATATTGTGATTTGTTTATGAAGATAGCATTTTTTCTTAGCTATAAGTTATAATATGACAATATGGCAATCGAAGGCATTTTGTAGATACGTGACTAGAAAAATTACACATTGTGCAATCACGTGAATCAAATACATGAGTCGGATTATTCCGCCTGCAAATTTAAGTGTGTCAAGCTGTAGTAGTTAGTAGTGGTCGATCGCTTGATTCCTGTATATCGATTTTCCAATCCATTCGGCTCGCAATCGCAGTCGAAAGTACATATATTGGTCGAAGTTCTTATTCTTGTGTCTCGTCGAAGGTACATGCCCACATAAAAAGTTATTCCACTCGAACAACGAATGGGTCGAACCACTCGTTGTTCCAGTGGAATCACTTTGTCGAGAATGCAAACCCTGGTAAGTTGAAAGTCGACCTCCACGAGTATTTAAGTACGGCCAAACCAGATTTAAAACATCACATACTTACTTGAAATTAACCAGATTAGACTCGTTAACTAAATCCTAAGGGCACTTTCAATTCAAATTAACATGTCTTGCAGACAAACATATTTGGAAACAAAAAAATAAAAAGACAGCAAAGAAAATCATTCGTAAGCATTTATATTATTAAAATGAAAATAACCCACTTTTTGCATCACTATATTTAATAAAAATCATCATTTTTTTGCTGCTGAAATTCATAGTTTGAATTAGATTAATTCAATTAACGCTTTAGTAGGTCGGTATTCGGACTCGAGTGCTAGATGTATTCCCTTGAATTGATGAAAGTTCACCATTCATAATCGAAACGTCGCGTCGCTTGAAATGCTTTTGCTGTGTTTGGTGACCAGATCTGATAAGCCTAGTACTTCTGCGTCTTCCTCTTCCTCGTTTTTCCCCATCCTCAATACATAACGTCACAATATATCCCGATAATTGGGGATCTCAAAGTTTAAAAAAAAACAATAATTCCACAACATTATTGCCCTTTACACCAGTAAAGTTTATTATCTGCGATTAAGTTTAACTTTTAAATAGGAAAGAAACTGCAGTTCCTGCAGAATATTAATTTACTTAATATTTTAAAGTATAACCTCTCTTGATACCAACGATATCGATAAAACTACAATTCATACAGCATCAATTATTAGCACCTCCACTGCAGTCAAGGCGCGCCGGAGGAATCTGTGAATCTCCCAAGTAGAAATGAGATATACATTAAAACTAAACACATATTCACATTTTTCGTATGGCGAGCTGCATCCAGCATTCTAAATCTCCCGGGAGCCACATATTTCCTCTCACGGAAGCATTACGGGAAAAAGTTGAATTTCTTATATATTTAGATAAAGTGAATACACGTGAGAGAAGAGCTGCACATCGAAAGCTGGCTGCTGCATACAAATCTCAGAACGCTTGTTTTCACGAACCAAAGAAGCTTCTTTGCGGGGTGCAGGGGCGGGCTGGTTAATATTTCTTAGGCAGAAATATGAATACAATTCTCTCTCATTAAACCGCCGATTGATTATCTGACAACCACTTCTGTTATCTAACAAATTCTTAAATAAAACTCCAAGGTCAACAAAATACTATCGACTTTATTTGTAATAGATAATAATAATAATCATAAATTTTATTAATTTCTTACACAATTACAAATTAGGATTTAATACATATAAGAAATTAGGTTATATAAATTTTACAAAAGATTGTTTTAAGTATTTATACAAAGAAAAAGAAATTTCAAGAAATGTGGAATTTCCAAAAGAATTTCAGGCAGTGGTGAAAGATCTCGTCAATGAGGAGAGACTTTTTCAAGAATCAGAAGAATTTCTCTTCTGAATCTCTCCTCACCGACGCCAAATATATCAATCTCGGAGGAGATTTGGTTCAGGAGCAATATACTCCTCCCTACCGGGAGAACCATTGGCAGGTTAGTTCTGCAGGCAGGAAAATAGAATAATCTATGATAACGTTGTCTAAGATAGTCATCTGGAACACAGAGATTCACGCGCTCCAAAATGGCTGAGTTCTCAATATAGCCTCGCAGCAGTCTGAATAAGTGGGTAGCGGCATTCCCCTCCCTTCTGAGCTGCAGGGAGTGAAGTCCCAGCATGCCCAGAAGAAAGTTCGTCGGGTAGAGCCATGGATAGTGGCCGTACTCCCTCATGTAAAGAAATCTTAGAAACTTTTTTTGAACCCTCTCCAACATGAGGGAGCACCCCACCTCATGAGGATTCCAGATAAGCGAACCACTCTCCAGCCTACTGCGGACCAGGGAGAAGCTCTGTTGGCTTATCTAGCAGGCGGTAGATATTATTCTGAACTCGACCTTGAGTTTGCAATAGTATTTATTACGTCCCTGCATTATCGATAGCTATGTGTCATCAATTGGTAAACTCTTAATCCACTATCTAGTGAAATCTATGCATAACCTCTTAAACTACTCTTTTGGATATTGAAGTTGAAAATACAAAATCAGCTCCATAATTCGCCGGTATTCATAAAGTAAATTTAATTAATAGTATTAAAATAAACTTCGTTATTCACACTATTTTATTAATAAATATCAACTTTCAGAACCTTGGTACCTTCATCACGATAAAAAGTAAACTCAAAATCAACATTTGATCATTTGACAGCCTCCGTTGTTGAGGTGTAAGGCTCTCGACTAGCAAGCAGGAGGTCGCAGGTTCAAATCCCGGCGTGCGCAAGAAAATTTAATTTTTCAGCAAAAGCTGATTGCAAAGCTGATTGCGAAAAAATTGCAGCAGAAAGTGGAGGAACTGACTTTTTTAAAACAAGATAGGAAAGCAAAAAACAGTACGAGGCGCTTTCGACGAAACGTTAACTGCTTTCCATTTTAATGCTATTTTCTATTCAAGCTTGTCAAAAATACGAAAATTCGCTTCGCTTGCTCGAAAATTGAGAATTCGCATTATCGCAAACGCGAAATTTTCAGAGGTCTATCAATTGGTGATACTATTTTTTAAATCGTCTAAAGCTCACAAAAAACTAGACAATACCTAAATTAAATGATGATAAAAGAATTGATAATTTAATAATTAAAACAAAGCGTTATAAAATAAACGAAAACTGGAAAGTCTGTATAATTAATTACATCGTGGGCTGTTAAGTTTCAAATTTTAATTATATCGTGAATGAAAAATTAAAAGGCAGTAGAAAATTTTTGAATGTGAATATTAAATTTGCTCACGCCTACAATATTATATTATACTCAGTGAAAAATTAAGTACGATCATGTTGGGGAGGTGAAATATTTCCATTATTAAATTTAACTTAACACTAACTCAATCTGAAAACAAAAGACACTCATCTAAGACGTATCATATCACTATCTGCAACAGCTGAGCCGAAATATCAAAGAATTCTGAGATAATTTTAGTTACGGGAAATTAACCCATAGCTCACGTACTGAGTTATGAGTGAGAAAAAATTAGATGTATCAATCAATAAATGTTTTGTTAGGGCGTCATTCAAAATATAAAAAAATTTCAATTTGTCGTTTCAATTTAGATCAATCACAGCCATAACAGGGTGGTATTCTCCTTAGCTCCGAATCTAGATCAACCACAGCAGGGCGGTATTCTCCTTAGCTCCGAATCTAGATCGATCACAGCCATAGCAGGGCGGTATTCTCCTTAGCTCCGAATCTAGAGATTGAGGTCTCGGAAACCAGCGGAGGAAACAATACATATTTTTTTTACTTTTGTAATTTCGCATGGAAACAAAATGGAAAAGAGCTCGTATATTTAATATTTGAGTTCGGTTCCAAATGTGGAAAATACTCTCTACATCGTTTTGGTGAGAGACCACCAATCATAATCGAAATATTGTTTGCAATAACTAATTAGTTTAGTGATCAGCTTCGAATATCCGGACTCCATAACCTTACCCTTTCCAATCTCATTTCCTTGCGTTATCCTTTAACTTCTCAATAACCCATGCAAATGTCACAATGGATAAATCATCAAAATGATAGTTCATCACATCTTTAAAAAGTTATATAAAGTCATGGAAAGTGATGAAACAAAAACCTTATTAAATGGGTTAAGTAGGTTAGATTAGGTTAGGTTAGGTTAGGTTAGGTTAGGTTATTTTTTTTTTCATCGTTTGTAATGACTTTACATTACTTTTTGAAGGTGTGTTGAATAGTCACCGTGTTGAGTTAGCATGGAACCGTCACAACGACTCCGAACCGATGAAACTATTGTGTCATGAAACATAAAAATATTTAATCATTCAAGTACCACACGATTATAATTGTATATTAAAACATTAGTTTTAGAGTTTTTCGAAATCAGGTCATTTCCCTCTTATTTTGAATGTCAAGTGTGCAAAATTTTTAAACAATCTGGGAACAAAACTGATGATGGTATGCAAATCAAATTCACGGCATAAACATACAAACACTTCCTTTTCATTAATAGCAGATAAAAAGACGTGTGATGTTTTCGCGAAGTTTATAGATTCCCAATCCGGCCCTGTAGGAATTCTAATTCTTGGTAACTTTATGACAAAACACAATGTTCTTAATATTCACTTGAATGCACAATGCAAACGAGCCGTAAATTCGTGTAAGTTGTTTGAATGGGCGACATCTATCTTGGGAATATCGTATTTTATGAGCTTTTAAAGAACATTTGAATTTATAAAATTATAATTAGCTACTTTGACCTGCTTTTTGATTGCAATAAAATCGAATTGCCTTCTTCTGATAAACATAAATGGTAATCTTAAAAACTTGACTATCAATTAATTCAAAGATTTTGAATTAATTGATAGTCATGTTTTTTTGGTTCCACACGATGTTTGACGGTTTGTTTGATGTTTGACGTAAAATTTCCTAGTGAGCAATTATTTTTTTTTTTTAATTTTTATACGAATTTTTTATACTTCATAAACTAAAAGTGAACCTACATATGATTATTAAATTTTAAGAGGTAAAAGTAAAAAAAAATTGAGAAACAAAATACGTACTTGGTATCTTTTTCCTGAGGCAGCTAAAACTCAGGAATGGTAAGCTCTGACATTATATATTTTACATCATATATTTTACATTGTGATCTTTTGATCTTTGAGATATATAGTTCCCTACATTATCCCTGGCACGGTACTTATTTTCAAATGTTTAATACAAAATGTATTTCGTTTTAAAGTAGATATAATAATTTTGTTTGATTCATTAATAATAGTAACACGAAAAAATCTAAATATTGAGAGAAGCCAGGAATCTAAAAGGAGAATAAAATGGCGTTAAAAGCTTTCATACGAAGATAACTAAAGATATTTTGAAATGGAGATATGTAAATACGAATGATAGAGGGAGCACGCTAATAATAAAAAAACACGATAAGGTATTATGAAAAGGTTCAGGCGTATTTAGTAAAATACGTCTTATTTAAAACGACCAAAAATCTCTCGATATTTGAGTTAAGTAGCATTTAATCAAACACTGAACTTTTTCATACCTATAACATGTTTAATAATGGAACTAAAGTTTATTTTAATAATTTTTGGAGTATACCTTGCGATCTTTTTCTATTGAGGAAATTTTATATAAATATTTTTTTAACTCAGAATCTGAATAGAAAATATCTTCAAAAATATATTTTTTAATCACTTAAAAATTTTAAGTGATTAAGGGAAGTATGCTATTTAGGTAGAAATTAAAGATAATGGGTTTTAAAGGTACAATGATTTATCTTGAATTATGATAATCATAGACTAATCATATCTAAATCATTAGATATGTTAAGACACAAATGGTAGTAATTTCGTTTTCTACATTTAAAACGAGAAATCATAATTATTAAATTTTGATGGAATTGCAGATCAATCAGGGATGAAATTAATTAATAAAATATTGAAATCTGGAGAGAAGCATTCCGCCAGCGCATTGTATTCCATCGACCATTTTAATAAATAATACGCAGAAACGGGCATAACAACCCCACCCGATAGAAAGTCAATCAGCCAATCCTCCCTTCTTTGATCACTGCGAGCCAATCGAGAAAGAACTATGGAGATTGTGTTACGTACGTTATTTCTTTAGGTTTTGCATTTATGAATGTTTTTCATATCAATCACAACATATGTATAGCCGAGAGATTATGTCTCCATTTTTTGGGGTCCATCACTTCGATAACAATGAAGATCTTACTGTGATAGGTTGGCTACATTGCCAGGCGGCCGAGTTTTACGTGGTAACTAACAAACTAACTAACCATCACGCCGTTTCTCCGCAGGAGTAGGCAGAGAGGATGGACCGCCAAACAACTCGGTCTTGGCACACACTCCTTGCCTCATTCACATTCATACATCGTCTCATACATTCTCTTTAATTATTCTGACTCTTGACTTGGCCCGACTCAAGTATCTGATTCATTTCGGCGTCCCCGACTTCTGCTACCATTCACATTTGCATCGTATATTCTCCTTACACTCCTTTCTTCGCTCATTCGCTCTACATGCCCAAACCATCTAAGCGTCCCTTTCTTGATCTTACTCATTACTTGATCTTGCTTTTACGTGGTTAATTTAAAATTGGTGAATCGCTGAAATGTCAGGTACTTGAATTTAAATTACAACCATGTTGTAAAATAGTGGAAAACTGAAGTTTTAAAAGGCACGTAATAACATATTTGTTTCCATGCATGTTTTCTTATTTATAGCCAAACGGCGGATACTTTCAGCAGACGTATTTATACCGAGGCGATATGTTAAGGCGAAACAAGACTCTAATAATGGTATTTTGCTCGAGGCTCACATTTCAATCATTTGTGATGAACGTATAACGAAAATCTCAAATGTTTCTAGAGTGATCTCTACGGGTGTAAGTTATTTATGTTTAAGATTAATAAAAACAGGACCCTACCATTAAAATGTTTGATGTAAAACGGTTTGAAAATCTTATAAAACGTTTTTCGACTATAAAACTAGCGGTAAGCACCAGATTTTATTTTGTCTAGACAATGAATTAGTAACTTCTCATAGTATTTCTCTAGAAACATTGGAGATTTTAGTAATACGTTCATCAGAAATAATTAAAATAACCTTCACGGAGAGATCAATTTTTTAGATGTCCGTCCATTACGCCGGGCCGCGCGCTCAATATTTTTTGACATGCTTTCTTCACTTATATCGTTAAGATTCCCACTTTATTTTATAGATTTGCTAGGGCAAATACAACCGTTGGTCTGTCCAATACACCAGGGCCGCGCGTCTCATATTTTTGTGCATGGTTTCTTCACTTACGTCGTTGATTCCGACTTCATTTCAGGGTATTGTACGGTCTTACGACGTTCGACGTTTTGTTTTCCCCACACTAAAACCAGTTTTTTTATTCAACCACGGACTTGTAGCCAGACATGCATTTAGTTAATGTATTTATTAAATAAGTTATTTCTTCTAATCACCCTTTCGTGTAGGAGTTATATAGAGGTGAGCTTAAACGGATAAAAAAAATGATAAGCATAATTTATCAATATAAGTAATATTTGACAGCCATGGAGTAGTTTATGTAAGAAAAGAAAGCTTTGAAGTTGGGTGGGTTACGTTAAGCTATTTTGTGAAGAAGGTGCCTCTTTAGTTTTGCCTAGATGGTGGCATTTGAAGGGCACCCTGTTTATAACATGATAGCTTATTTCAAAGTCAAGATACGTTCACTTTGAAGAAAAGTGCAAATGATTTAGGGAAGTGAATAGAAATTTAAAGGGTTCTTGTCGCTTCGGTTATGTGGGGTCAATGTTTCAGTAAATAACCTTTGAAAAATATGGTAAGTTGATGCTGTTAAGGGTTTTTCGTGCGTGTTAAAGTGTGCGTAACTAGAAAACATGAGAATAGGTCAACATTATTTTGAATTTCCTATTTTACAGTCACTCTAATTTGCGCATAAGGTCACGGTTTATATCAAAATGCTAACGCCAACATAATCAAAATTAGTGATGGTAAGTTTAGTACCAATACTTTTTTGACATTTACATGTAAGAATTTATTAAATCTACCGACTAAAAACTGGATAGCTATACAACCAGTTTGTTCTTTTACCTTTAGTCTATAAAATATTATTTTGAACTCAAGAATTTACAATGGCAGGATAAAGTTATCGATGTAAACGTAAGATAGCCTAGCAACCAAACTAATGATACTGTGCAGATTGTGCTCATTAGTGATAACAACGAAAACAAGAAGCTCAAGTCATATTGATTTTATAATGAACCTCAAGAAAACCAAAGTTATAAAATACATACCACACAATAGTTCTAGGAATATCCTTCTTAAGTATGCGTATTCACTCATATAATAAGACGTTCGTCAGTTAATTCGAAAATGTGAAAAGGAAAAAGAGAGACAAGCGAAATTGATGGATGTTATTTTCTAGGTTTATCAGAATTAATATCCAGCTTCACTTATTATGTAGTATATATTAATCAGATCACCATCACAATGTATGTCTTAATATTAGACGCACAACCTACCTGTCACTCGTAACCCCGAAATTCGCAATGCGCTTATTAAAAGTTGTACCCAAACATTCGCGCTCTCAGTCGTGCATCTCTCTATCACACTTTACCAAACTCACATATACTACGAGAATAAGTTTCTGGTGGCACGCCTTTAGCAGCTAAATTTAAGTGGTAAGCCATATCCACTAAGATACCTCGACGCATCCGTAAGCGTGCATTCAATAACGTCTCATGGAGGGTAAATATGGACCATCACAAAGAGAATTGTGACAAAAATAGCCATAACACACAATGAAAACAATTTATAATAAATATGCAATATAGAAAGAGTAATGAGCTACGCTGTACATTATATCACAGCTAAGAGATGACCATTGGAGTTCCAATATCATTGAAAGGCGTCCTTGTTGGAAAAGAGAAACAGACATCGCCAAAGATGAAATGAACCGACAACCCAAAGACCAATGGATGAATGAGGGCAACAAAGGAGGCCTCCGTGGTTGAGGGGTAAGGCTCTTGACTAGCAATCCGAAGGTCGCGGGTTCAAATTCAGGCGAGCGCAAGTAAATTTTATGTTGATGAATCTGTGTTATTTCACAACTTATTCATTTAAAATAGTATATATATACCTGCGGCACGTTCCAGGATATAAAAGATTCCAGGATTCCAGGATGTAAGACCGCGATTTAGAATTGATGCTACCTGGTATGGCAATAGCTATATTTGGCGACCAGATCTGAATAGCCAGGTACTCGCCCACCTTCATCTTCCACCTCTCCGTCTTCTCCTCACAACATACTACATTGGGGATGTTATAGTCTAACTGGCTTCGGACGATTGCGAGCAGTTGGGACGATTGTGCGGTATTCTCAAAAATCAAAACTAAAAACGATGTCGAGGATGAAGTATGAGTTTACGAAGAATAAGAATAAAAACCAGATGAAAAAGAAGAAAAAATGGACCTTAGAGAAACTTTTAAAATATTTATTTTTAATTATTATTTTATCCTGTTTCTGCACCCCGCAGGCTTATATAAAACACGCCTCACTACTTCAGCAGTATGTAGACTAAATAATATAACCTTTAACGGATTGATATCCACTTTATAATATGTGCTTTTCACTAGTGGTCGATATCTATTTCATTTCACCTACGACCTTTCAACATAGAGTGCATAAATACCCTGTTAAGGCTGCATTGTTAATAAATTTAACTCAATACCATCAAGTTGTTTTTTAAGTGAAGTATTTCAAATGCTATTCGGAAGCTCATTGATATTGAAGGGGGAATAATTTACATAACCAAGAAAGCTTCACATTCTCAAAAAAATATATTATTTATTTCAAAATTATAAGAAATGTTCCTTCCCGGATCTCCCAAAATTCCCAGTATTTCCGTACCTTTCAATATCTTCTAATATTGAATTCCAATGCCAAAAAAAATTCACGTTTTAACGTGAACATAATGTGTGTGCCTTTTAAAGAAAATAATGCACGGTGAACCGGGTGAATCGGAATTAAACAAGGCAAGGTGAACCGGGTAAATCAGAATTCAATAATGCACGGTGAACCAGGTGAATCAGAGATAAATAATGCACGGGGAACTGGATGAATCAGAGATAAATAATGCACGATGAACCGGGTGAATCAGAGATAAATAATGCATATTGAACCAGGTGAATCATGCACGGTGAGTTAAATTATGCACGGTGAACTGGGTGAATCATATAAAAATAATGCGCGGTGAACCGGGTGAATCAGAGTTAAATAATGCACGGTTAATTGGAGTTAAAATAAATGATTTTTCAAAATCATTTATTCCATAAAAGATGATTTCTCGAAATGTGCAAAATATGTTCACAAAGTTTATATTCAAGTATATATTGGATTTCGCGCGCCACGAAAGACTAACATTTTACAATTCAAACATAGGAAATTACATACTTACTTGTGTGATATATAGGCTTGTAGTATATGTAATAAATTACATGTGAGATTTAATAATTTAAATTAGTTAGGCACTGTAGGTAAGAGTTTAATGACATTCCTTAAATTAAATCAACAATTTTATTTATTTTTCTCAGAAAGCAATGATTGGAATAATAGTGAACGTGTGTCTCTGATGAATATACATCGCGAACCAAGGTACAAAAAGCTCGTACCTATGCGTATTTGTCAACATCTCTCCGTTTTGATCGTCGTAGTTGTACTTTAATAATATACTTATCGTCTAGAAGTTATTAATTATTGTACGTTTCACTGAATAAAACAGAGACGTTATAAATGGCGAAGCTATAAGGATTCGAATATCCATATAATAATGGTGAGCTAAATAATAATAAGCTAAATTATGTGTTTTTATTATAAATAAAATTCTATTTGGAAATTATTTTTTTATAACTTTATTATGATGGCGATCCTTATTGAAGATTTTTAAAATTAGAAAAAACGTGCACCGTTTTGTTAGGGATTTTTTTTTCAAAGCAAACTGCGAAGATATAAATAATGGTCAATTTTGAAAGGCACGATTGGATCCCTCAAGTTAAAGTAATACGGGTAAAGATTATTTCAAATAACTGGGGTTAAAATAAGAAGCAGCAGGTGTGAGAGATGAACCAGACCAGAAAAAGACAAGAACAGATACCAGGATAAAAGAAGAGGACCAAGAAGCAGCTTGCAGTTCGATTTTGGAAAGCGCGAGATCGAAATCATTATCACGAAAGGCGTAAATGACAACAGAACGCGTTGCGGGGACCATCTTAAAAAAAAAAGCTTGTTTTTCTTGAGTTTTTATTCTTATTGATCGTTGTATAATGGAGAAAAGAAATATAATCTGTATATTGTAATTTTCTAGATAATTTGGAAACATTTATTCTCCGGTTTGACCAATTTATGTTAATTAATTATGTGAAATTTTCATCTTCAGAAAAAAAACGTGATCGTTTTATTTCTCAATTAAAAACAGTAACAATTGATACATTAATTGACCTTTGTTTTCCTAAAAAAATCACCAAAGTGCAATAGAAGAAATAATTTCTAATAAATAATAAAGTCACTAAAATTATTGATAAAATTTCTAAAATTATTGATAATTAAAGAAATATATTTTTTAAAAGCTATGAGTGCAATCAACGTAGGTCGGAGACTATGGAATAATAGTGAACGTATGTCTCTGATGAATACAACGCGAACGGAGTTGTTAACGATGATTCCATATTCTCCGACCTACGTTCATTACAGCATGTTACACATGGCGAATATAATATATAAATATGTGTGGCCGTGTATGATATAGATTATAGTATGTTAGCGCAGCACACGGAAGCTATACGACTGAATGCGTCGCGTCGTATGCTGCATTGTGGATAGGGCACGGAGCGACTGGAGAGGGACGCGGTGCAGATCCTAGTCCGGCAAGGCACGGCAGAAGAGGACGAAATATAAATTACAACATATCGCTCGGCTAGCAGGGGTTCTAGCAGAGTGAAATCGATAACTTTACAATATCGGATCGATATGCGTAACTACCGATTATAGTGATTAATTTTTGGGGTACTACGCCGTGTTGCGCTACCTCCTACTTTAGCGTTTTTTTTATCTTTTCAAAAAGCATTACATGTGTAACACATCTGCCCTGTCCATTACACATCTGCTTTAATGGTGGACGCTGTAATTCTGTCCGCAATGTTGGCTCTTTAGCCAAGGTAGCGCAACACGGCATAATACCCCAAAAATAAACACTATACTAATTTTGACCGTGAGAATCTCAAATCATATATTACTGCCGATGATTTTTATACTGATTTCGATTTCATCGATTTTGCATTGATTGAAATCCAGACCGATGTTGAATAATGCAATAAATCAAAATCGATACGATAATTTTGTTTTTCAATGCTAGAATGGAATCAATTGATCGCGTCTTAGATGAATTACTTAAGTCTATGGATCGTATATTCGATTTCTTTCAGTTCTAAGAGCTTAGTTAGTTCACCCCTATTCCTTTATAAGCCAGTTATTTTGCATAACGAACGACGTTATCCAAAAAGTTGTGCATCTTGTCAGCTTATCCGATACCTTGGAGGTCTCGCTACGAGTAGTGATTTTTGTCTACCGAGTGCCGGAATCATATTCTGACCATGCTCACAAATACCTGACCATAGAAGGCGCATTTCGTCAATATTGTGTTGCCATAGGGCTTTGGCCTCCAGATCAAGGAATATAATCTAAGCCACGCCCACACACAATTTTTATTATATTATTACTCGTGTGTGACAACTCTACCCGATTATATATTTACTATATATTATACTCATCTTGTGTTACAAGTACACTTCTAATCTAGTTACAAATATGCGACATATTAATTATATTATTTCTGAACCCGAAATAACCGACGTGCATAACTTTTTTGACATGATAGATTTTTAACTCTCATCCTCCAGAAACAAGGAACAAAAGTTAAACCATTCACCTATACATTATTTTCGGCGACTCTTAGGGTATGTTGAAAGAACGTTTAAGCTGGGATTTTTCAAATACTTACTCAATCGACGAACAGCGCCATTATTTATTTATTCTTTTTTAATTTAAAATAAATCAAATTTAATTATTTATAACTATCGAAGACTCTTGAAAACTCACGGGATATTGTAATTGTATGATTTGTGAAGCTGAAAGTATTTATAAAAATATTTGGTAATAGGGCCGTGTTTGCCGAACGAAACTTCCTTTAAAGGAGTAGGTGAAGAATATTCTGCACCTAAAAGCACAATACAGGATTGACCCTTAAAACTCGATCGGCGAAAACAATAATTAATCGAATGGAACATGAGAAATAGGAGAATTATTGCTAAATAGTGAATTTCCGAGTATACTCGAGCACTTTCGAATCAATGACTCCATAAGACACCCGGAAATTTGATCGCGAAAGAGTTCTTCATAAAATTCCTCACTGAGAAGCAGACAACTCTGAGGCGAGTGGCATAGAACAATTTGTATTTTTCAGAAGGCTTCAATCTCAAGTAAAACTAATGAAATACACATTTCACATTTGAAATTATTAATCAATTTGTTATACAATAAAGACAATTTTTATTGTTTTAATTATTCGTATTGTCAGTTTCAATTTTGAAATTCGATGTAAATCACAGTTCTAGAGTTAACCGGAGTTTAAGAGAGTTGAGTTTAGACCGAAATTAGTTGTTTTAAATTAAACATGTACCTTTTTTGTTATTTGTTTTTGGGTGTTATGCCGTGTTGCGCTAACTCCTTCTTTAGCCAACGTTTCGGACAGCATTGCAGTGTCCATCATCAGGGCAGATGTGTTATTTATCAAAATAACACATCTGCCCTGATGATGGACACTGCAATGCTGTCCGAAACGTTGGCTAAAGAAGGAGTTAGCGCAACACGGCATAACACCCCAAAAACAAATAACAAAAATACTTTTGGCCGTGAAAATCTTAAATCATATTAAACATGTACCTATTTTAGTGTTTTTTTTAATGTGATAATAGTTTTTTATGTAATAATGGCCTTAAACTCCGAAACAACTGTCACAATAAAAACAACTTGCAGAACTTAATAAAAATTCTATTATATTTGATTTACTTTGAATTAAAAACTATAAAATAAAGTAAAATATTGCCAGTAAGCAAAAAAACTACATTATTTTAACTGTCCAGTCTAGACACCGAAATATTTTAGAGGTTTATGCCAAGTCTTTTTTGCTATTATAAATATTATATTGTGTTTTCAAGAAAAGAAAAGATCAAACGTTTATTTTGATCTCAATTCTGCGGTATCTTTCCCCGCCTGTGTAACAAAGAACATTGTTCCTTGTAAGATACATAAATCTTCGGTAGGCCCTGATTTGTCAACATCAGTCGAAAGCTTTGGGATTTGACAGTAGATTTTCCTATCCAAATGTGGCTTCACATATGGCACGCTGGTACAACGCAAAAGTAAAGCTAAATTTATGACTGTTTTATAAGATGCCAGAAATAAATTCACGTTTCATTAATTTGAAACTTTTAGATAAAGCGTGTAAGACTTTAATGAAAAAACAACCTTATACTACGACCATGAGGTATTTATCATAGTTTTGCTTTAGTTTTTCTTGCAATCGTAGAAAACAATTCATTGCAAAATGTTTTTTTTTTATTTGCCAAAAATGTTATTTTTATTTAGTTTTTTTAATCATTGTTTTTTTTTAAATAATAAAACAGATATTATTTAATGATTGCCAGTACCGTAACGTTTTGTAATATGAACTTCAAGGACACACGTGAATATGAAAAGGATATATAGGAACAACGAAAAGGCAATAATGTAATTAAAAAAATTATGGACAGTTGTGAAATATGAAAAATGTCATCATTTTCAATAAAATGTGGTCTAAACACATGGTTTAAGGTAAATAAATAAAAATAAAAAAAGTATGCTTTTTACAAAGTAAGCACATGGCGTGTGATGTAACAAAATGTAACACCGAATAACTTTTATAACTTCACAGACCATTCAACTCCCAAATCTCCATTTTATTTCTGCTGAGAACAAGGATTTATTTGGTAGGAGTGTTTCGATATGATGCTAAAGTGCATGGAATAAGTTCGAAGGCGTCCCAGGACTCAAAATGAAACACTTAGTCATGTTAGCGAGTCGAAATAACTAAGTTACAGACTGTTTGGGACAATGTGTGAATGCGGATGAATCAAGGAGTGAAAACCAATGTAAAGTTGGATGCGTTCACAATTAGCCCATCCTTATGGCTAACTGTTAAATAGTTTTCGATGCTGGTCTGTTCTTCATAGAGAAAATAGTTTCGCCATGCAAATTTATAATTATAAGTTATTAACTTACCTTGAATACATTGACCAATAATATTTTATTTAAATAATAAGTGTTACTGTTTATGGATAAAGCCACCTTTACAACTTTCATCCACGTTTTTTTCTAACCAGACCGGTTTCACTTTATAACCGGCATCATCTGACTCAAGTCTCCAGCCTGAAAATACTCCTTATATAGAGAAATCGTAGTCAGAAATTTAAAAAAAAGTGACAGAACAAGTGACGTTATAAAGGTATTTTAATCCATTAAAAAGTCATATTAAAATGTTATTCCATAATTAATTAATTAAATGTTTAAGAATTACAAATAAGTAAAGTGTTTCAATATGTGGACAATTGTTCAAAAAAACTCATAAAAACCAATACATTTATTTGGAATCTAGAAATTTTCTTCAGTATCAAATTGAGGTGATTTTTCACAAAAACGGCGCTCTACAAATTATCCAATTATTATTATTATTATTATTATTAAACGATAAAATTCAATTAAAAAATTATTTCTCTAAATAGTATAAAATAAAGTCGATATCAGCGTCTTTCTGTTTGTGCGATTAGTCCTTCTAAACTACACAACGTATTTTTATAGAGTTTAAACATTTTTTTAAAAATTTCTTCCTGAAGGTTAATATATATAAAACATGAACATTTTATTGATATAAAGTAGAGAAAATCTATGTTTTGCAATCAAGTCGAAAGAAAATATTTTCGGGCCCTTACATTGCTAACGATGACCAAACCCTATGAGATAAATCAAAATATTGTACTAAGGAATTTTATATCTTTAAAAGGCCTACTAAAAAGTCCATGATATTACATGTCAGTTTATCTCCTAAGGATAACCCCTAGCAACGCCGGGTACAGGTCAGCTAGTTAGCAATAGCCACATTATCACATATCCAAGAAAGACGAGCTAATTTATGTTGCTATTGTAATTATCAATATAAGAAGTAGTATCACATCACTGATCATGATATTATATCTAGGGAGAAGATCTCAATAATCATGTACCAAGTCAAAATAAATCTTAAAATGATCGGGGTGTCATAGAATCCAGGCCCTAGATAGCAGTACCTAATGGTTTTGCTATTTATTTTTGAATTCTGCTGACACCTTACCAATTTATGTTTGCCAAGAAATGAACACTTTATCGAAAAGCGTTTGAATTAATGAGAACAGCGTATATTTGGTCGTAAAATTACTAAGGTAAAATATTTTATATTGTCCTTCCACATGAACATTTCTGGATTTTCAGATCCAATTTCTTGATTATAAGTGTTTATATGCAGTCATAAAAGCATCCCAACTTTATTGTCCAAGATGCTCATTGCAATAAAAATTTATTTTTACCGAAAAATGCATTAAAATTTTCAATACAGTGCATTTTCCGAATGTAACAGTGAACACCTGAGATATTGAAAAGTGTTTTCGTATTTTTATGTTTTTTAAACAAAAATTTATAAAAAAGGTTTATGAATCAACGTATTCCGGGAATTGAACCCGAATGTATCCCGTAAATACCAACTTCAAGTCTAGAAAAAAAGAGTATTTCAATAAGAGAAATACTTTGATGTCACCGTGAATACATTTCTTTCCTTTTGCACTTACATGACAAAAAATAAATATATTTACCAAAAAAATAAAAAAATTATCTTCCAGAATTTTTTTTTTAATCAAATTTGTACTCAATTTTTGTACAGTTATAAGTGCATAAAAATAAACTAATTTCCAACCAAAGCAACCTCAATAACAATATTTTCCATTGGTTCTGGTCAACATCAACAAAACAGGTGAAATCATCCATAAAACAGTCAATAAGAGGCGACTCGAAGGCAGTCAAACAACCCTTATTTTTATGAAAGAATAATAATATGAAGTGTTCACCTTTATCTCGTAAATCCAATACAGATTCAATCCTCGGTTCCCTTTCCTGCGAGTTTAGGGTATTTTGTCCTAGTAAATCAAACAGCATATTTCCGAAACAATTCAATTTATTGCGTCAAAGCAACGGAAACAAATAATCAAGGAGAGAATGTCCAATGTCCATATTTGGCACGGTGAAAACATTTATCGATAGTTATGTACAACACCCTTTACTTAAACACTTTAATATAAATATTTCACAATAATAATTATAGACTTACTGCGTCTAAATATATATAACTTTTAAAATACAAAATTTTTTAGATAAAAATATTCTTTTAATTCAATATCATTGTTTTTTTTCCGAAAAGTTTAGAAACTACTGCTTGAAGGTATTTACACAAACGTATGTTTAGAGTTGGTCCAGTATCACTAAGTTCACTGTTTTTTTTACGTTGTTGAATTTTCGTAATCGTCAGTTTTGAAAAAATTATCACTACCGACGTCATATTTAGAACCGTAGTTGGAGTGCCTCTCCCGGTGCCTCTTCTTGTCCTCCATTATCCTCTTGAGACTGGAGTGCTCGTGGAACTCGTGCCTGATGGCCACATTCCTGCTGATGTTCTTGAAGAGGATCTTCCAGAGCGCCTTATCTTTGTTCTTCCACAACAAGCTCCTGGTTCTCTCTCTCACCCTTCTTATGTTGTCTTCCAATCTTCTCGCTCTAATTTCCATGGCTATTAGAGTTCTAGTGGCGTTGGACAACAAGTTGTACACGACCTCGTTATTCCTAACTCTGTGTTTCTTGGGTGCGTGTGAGTGGTTCTTCTTGGTGACTTCGTCCCTCGTTAGAGTGTTGGTCCTGATCCTGTTTAAGATCTCCGCGTGAGTCTGCGAAGGGTAGTAGATGGGGTGCTTGACGGAGAGGAGAATGCATATTGTGACAGCGAGAGCCAGCAGGAGAGGAATGAACATCAACTTATAATTTGGATTGAAGTGAGAAGGGATGAAAGTCATCTCACTTAATTTTCAGTTCTTTCACATACGTTTAAAGCGGATCAAGTGATCCCTTTGTACAATGTTTTGGTTCCGCGTTTGTTTGGATAGCATGTTGCGCGCGTATCTGCTCGCTCTGCGATACGTCCGACTGGAGCGAGTCCGGCTTTCCAACTGGAGAGGGTGGCTTTTCCACCACGCGGCTTTCCCCCTCCACCCCCCCATCACCCTGACACCCCCCGACCCCTGCGCTCATCCTCCCCTATCCACCCGCCGCCCCCTCCCACCGTGTCTGTCTCTGCTCGAGGGCTAGCAATCTACCCAAGTGTATATTGATTCCCTTCAGGAAAAACATTTCGGGTCCCTTTACTTTTTTTTACGTTTATTTACTTTTGGCTACCGCGCTTTATTTAGCCAACCACCTTTACAGTAATTGAGTATAACGGGTAAATAGAAACCTTTTGGGAAGTTCTTATCAAAAACTGAAAGCATCCCGTCTAGAACACCTACGTTAAAAAAACGAGTCGATAAGTTGTTTGGCCTTTCAAAAAATAACTTTAATAAAACAAACCAATCATATCATTACATAGTGTACGTTTTTTAACCAGATCTTTCTACGCTCGATTTATTTTAACACGACAGAAAGTTATTAAATTAGACAAATAATTAAAATTTGGTTCTAGTTAATTATTTTCCGTTGACAACTAAATGTCTCCGCTTTATAAATTGCCTGGAATAATATGGTCCTAATAACGTTCCTTCTGGAAGGGAACAAATAAATTATTCTTCTTTCCAAGACTCTACACCTGTTGCTTGGTGTTCATTTCACACAAATAGTCATGCTTAATTTATATAAATGACTAGGCGGATAACATACTACTAGGTAATTAGTAAAAATGTTACTATGTAGTTGTCGAAACTAAAGTGAAAAACAATAAAATCACAACTAATAAAACAACCAACTCTACCTCTGCGGGATCGAGCCCAAATGCAAAATTGGTCTACATTTCATGTAATATATTATGTTAGTGAGTCAAGTTTTAATTTCATATTAAAGTTAAAAAAGGCAATAAATCTGAATAAAGCGCGAAAAACCTTTTTTGCCTTAGTATCTGCAATACGATTTTTTTACTGAATGCCTGTTTACTGGTTTACTTCGTCTAGCTGCACATTAGAAGCGGGTTTTGATGTATACAACACATTAATGGAGGCATTGTCGTGTTATTGTCATTTGACAATAATGACACTATTTCGATTTATACGTCTATGTTCATAGAAGCAGTTAGTAATAAAGCCAATTTTGTGTCCTAGGTAAATCATACTTAAAAATCTACATTATAATGCCCAGACCGCTAGTACAATCAGAAAACATATTTTTAGCAAAGCTTCTAAGGCTGTAAATAGTGCCACACGTACGTCGGTCAACCGACTGCGTGGCACTGACGAGCGACGTGGCACTGACCGATTGTTCTCGTACGCAGCGCGTAACGAATAGCGTGGCACTGCAGCTCTTCATTAACTCCCCGCATTCCGAATTTCTACCGATTTATGGCAAATTTCTCTCAAACACTCTTAATTTTTTAAGTTTTTAATAAAATATATGTTATTTTTCAAGATTCACATTCGTAGAGCCGAAACGGTATTCATATGAAATTCCCTCGACAGAAAATAAATGCAAAGTATGCTTCGAAAATTATTAAAAACACATTTTGTTCTGTTATTCAACAAGGTATTAAAAAAATTACGGTGTGTCTTTAAATTCAACTTAGGCATTTTCCGAGAGATTTTTGCTCTATTTTAAAATAGTCGCGTTTTTTTCATTTTAGCACGCTCCCTCTAACATTCGTATTTAAATATATTCTTTTCACATTATCTTCTTCTTCTTTTTGAATTCTTACTACGTAACCTTAATTCACCCACGTATTAACTATACGCGACCGACGCTATATACCCGTGGCACTATTTCTAGCCCAACCAAAGCAGCCTACAAGGTCAAGCCACAATAACCTGCGGAAATCAGTGTTTAACTTATAGTACCTACTCCATTTATTTTTGAGGCAGGTCATTTTCAATGGACTTCTTCCGGAAAAAAATATTTTTCAAAATTAAGAATTTACGGGTCCGAAAGGAATTCATGGCTGATGAGTGATAAAGCATTACAAACAGACGTTTATACGCCAATAAAATGTATTACTTACGGTGAATCAATAAATAAACAAAAAGTAGGATTAAATCATTTTGTGAATAAACATTTTGCGTGGATAAAAGAAAATGTCGTGGACAACCTAAATGGACATGGCACTTTCAAATAAACGAAATACTTGAGTTGGGTTATGTGTCGTGTAAGTTGTCGGAATATACATAGATGAGTCACGTGAAAAAAAGCAAAGAAGGACACACATAGCCGTATCTATGCGTGGTGTTTTACATTCTCTCTGCATATCCCTGCGCGAAATCATATGTTGGTTTGCTGGTTGTGTACCTTAGATGACAGAACATCATTTATTTAAATTTGAACCAAACTCAATTCTCAGTGGTTCATTTTTCCCCTAGATATATTTTATTATTAATCGGGTATTTGACTTATTATTGGAAATTAGATAGCGTCGAGTCAATATTTAATTAGGTCCAAAGGGAAAAAAGTGGAGAAAATAATATATTACATATAACAGGCGCTCGGCTTATCTCCTTAGGTAATTATTTTGCTTGATGGTTACACAGAATTATGTTTTTTTTTTCTATGAATACCGCATAACAGTTCCCATGCTCCAAAACGTCTGGAGCCAGTGAGACTATGGCATCCTTAATTGGGGTATACGGTGAGGCTGAATGCGGTGAGGTTGGGAAGGAGATGGGGAAGAGGAGCCGCAAGTATACTGTATATTATTTTTAATTAATAAAATTGTGAAATTCATGAAATAAAACTTACTTGCGCACTCCGGGATTCGAACCCATTACCTCCAGCTTGCTAGTCGAGAGGCTTACCTCTCGACTGCGGAGGCTGTAAAGAAGGCTCAGTATTATATATTTGATAGATTGTTGTAATACGCGCACTTTTGGTGATATTTCACAAATAATCCAAGTAAACATTATTATTATTGTGCTTTTCTCATCCAGAGAAAATTATGTTAATTACATTTCCACAGTAGGCTTTTCACAGTTAGGTGAATACAACACAAGAGTTCCAATTGCTACTGACTGTCCATAGGCAGAGGAAGTATGGCATCCCCAATGGGGTATGGTGTGAGGGTAAAGGGAGCGGGGAAGAGAAGAAGGTGGATTAGAGGAAGGTTTCGAAATACCTGGCTGTGCAGATCGGATCACCAAATACGGCTAAAACGATTTCAATTGAGATTTTCTGACACGTTACGCTTCGCTCGACCTTTTCGCAGATTTAGTGTTCTGTCAACTGACTCTCTTTATATGTAGACATCTCATTATAGCATTTGAGGCCAGCTCAATATTACGTTAATTAATAACGGTAGGTAGTTCATTTAAATTAAGTGTGATCCATTTTGTAGCAAAATTATCGAAGCATTTTGCTAATTTTCTAATTCTGTTTTTTTGCATGATCATTAATATAACGAGGCCGCCTTGGCGCAAATGTATTATAATTTTGTTTTGGATGTAGAAAAGCGGGGAAATTGGGATTATTTGTGAATTTATCATTCTTATTAGGCATGGGAGTGTTATGCAAGTCACGAAGGCAATTACTTGGGCCATAATGAGTTCCTATTTAATTTGGGGATGTTCCTGAATTCTCTCGCTATATTGAATACGAAAAGGAACCATAATTGCTTTAATAATAGCAAGCCATCGCCAAAAGAATAAAAGGGACGTAGTTCTTATTAATATTGGATTCTAATACATATTAATAAAGATTGATAGATTGTTATTAGATTTACGGTCTAAGAATCGAGAATAAAGACGAATAGAGTGGAATATCCGATTAGAAAATAATGAAACAGAAAACTAAACTATTTGATCACGTGGACAATATGGAAGCATTTACCTTATTTCTGGTACAGTATAGTTATCCTACTAAAAACGATATTTTATTAAAATTGCTAATTAAATAGTAACTATAAATATTACTAGTTACTATTACTAGTAACTATTACTAGTTACTATTACTATTACTAGTTATTATTACTATTTACTATTACTAGTTACTATAACTAGTTACTATTACTAGTTACTATTACTAGTTACCATTACTAGTTACTATCACTAATTACTATGACTAGTTACTAATACTAGTTACTATTACCAGTTACAGTTACTATGACTTGTTACTATTACTAGTTACCATTACTAGTTGCTATTAATAGTTACCATTACTATTTACTATCACTAATTACTATGACTAGTTACTATTACTAGTTACTATCACTATAACTAGTTAAGAACTTTCAAATTAGAAAGAAAAATGATAAGATCATTTTTTAAGATTATGAAAGTAAACAAGACAAAAGAAAAAAGATTTTACATTAGTGCAAAATTAATGAAAGAAATGATGAAGAAAAAAAAACAAAAACCTGTTATTTAATTATTCATTTAAAATTCACGCCCGGCTTAGCTTTGTTGTTATTTTCTGATTTTTTTACAAAGAACATCTAAATAAACAAGAAAATCAACAAAAAAAAACAAAATCAAAAAACAAAATCAAAACACAAAATCAAAAAGAAAATAGCAGACATAATAAAACACAACCTCTTAAACAAAAACAATGTCAAAACGAAATAATGTGGAAACTAGACACTCCACCATGCAAGATGGAAAAATATAATACTAGAAAAATTACAAAACTTTGATTCTATAGTTAAATTATATTATATTTGATATTCTTCTTTCTGAAATAAATTGGGTAATGACTTTTTTTGTATTTGGTGAATGATTTGTTGAATATATCAACAACATCTTTATAGTCATTACCCAAATTTTGTATACGGCGAACTGGGGTATAAAATTGAGATTCTGTGTTGGAGTTATCACAATAGAACGGTAGATAATGCCTCAATGTGTGATGCAGTGACCTCGTTAAAATATGCGTAGTAAAAATATCAGCTAACATAGCATAAGTTTAAACAATTTATAAAATAATTATAGCCTGAAATTGTGGTACAATTGTGACAATAATACAAACTATTTGCATATTACTTTTTAGGCGATTATTCTTCATAAAACAGTATTGAAAACTTAAATCTTGTTCATTGTGATAGTCACCTGACACAATCCCATGAGCGCACAATATTGATTGGAAGAGTTAGTATTGGAATTATTACTTTTATTTGCACACACATAAAATAGTATTGATTCTAAGGATTTTAAAACAACGGCATCTTAAAATTGTATTGATTAATATGTATTGTATCATCCAGCAATGATGAGGTCCACTACGCTTCTTTCACTTCTCAATTCCTTGCAAAATGCTAAAGTAAAACCGGTTTATACAAATTATTTATTTTTTTGTGCTAATGTCAATATATATATAAATATATATATTTAGTCCTTTAGGCGTCATTGAAATCTACTTTTTGGGTTATCTTTTTTTTATTTTTTTATTTGGTACAATATTTTTTACATTTCAAAGTTTTCCAGTAATGTTGGCCTCGTTGGGTGGCTTGCCCGTGCTGCTACGTACATAATACATACATGTCGATACCTAGTATTAATATTTTCGTTATTTTAATTTCTTTGATTACTCATATAACTTATTAAGTATCCTTGCTTCGCATCAATGAATCATTGTCCGATATTACTCTAAGTACAGCGCCCTTGAGGTGATTTATCACGAAAACGACGCTACATAAATCAGCCAAATATTAAGTCCAATTTATTGATTTTTAACGCTTTCCCGTTCATTGATTGTACTAAGACTATTTTCGAAGTATTTCTGCAGAATCATCTGGAAATTAATTTGTTTCTGTGACGATCTATCGTATTTTCTCGAAGTCTCCTGTTATCTCTCGTATTTCTAGAGTTTCATTACATTCATTGCCTTCTCCAGGATTACCTTCCCACGCTTGTTGCTATTTTCGTTGGGAATAATGCAATGAAGGAACACTAACGACTTGGCCTCCCACTTAGTAATTACACTCTGAAAATATGCATAAAAATATTATGTGTTACTGAAAATAAAGGTTATAAATATGACAACAGTAGTAGTTTCGCGAACTCCTGCTGATAAGCTATATACTTGTAGTTCCTTAGCAAAATGTTTCAATATTATACGAATTTAAAAAAATAACAAACAAACTCATATTTTGCGGCCAAGTGTAAGTGTACACGCGTACATAATAATGTCTGCTAGTGATGCTGGTCAGTCACTTCCGTACGGATATCATCTAAAACTTCCTAATATCCTGAACAAACAAATATCCTTTATTCCGAAATGGTAGGGCACCCAATGTGAGTAAGCAATAATTTTGGATGCAAAGTACCATCGGATGGCGTCCTTGGTTAGGAAAAAGTCGCCCATAAATGAGATGGTCTGACCAATAGGAAAGAACTGCAAGCAGAAATTTTAGGAGGGCGTAAGTCAAAATCTGGAGTTTTAAAAAAGGAAAACGAAGTTAATATTTAATGTACAAGTAATCTTGAAAATAAGCACGAAATTTTACCATACCCTGTCCATTATTTTCAGCAATGATACCCTACCTTAAGAAGCTACTTGCAAGTTTTTTACAATCAGAAAGATAAAACAATTTCTTCGCACGTTGTCTTTGGGAGCCATCAGTAAAATGAATACTGATTCCCTTCAGAATGGTAAAGTTGTTTGAATATCCTAACCGCAGCAGTTGGCGCAGCAGTCGGTAACATATCCCCTTAATTATAAGTTGCAAGGAGGGATATCTGAGCCCACCCGTTAGGAATATAGTAAAACTATCTTAATAAATTACCTTAGAAAGTAGAATTGAAAAAAGTGACGATTCTTTGCCAATTTTTTAAATATTACACTTTTCATCAGATTTTTTTTGTAAATAATTTGTAATATTTTTGACCGTTAAAATCCTAACGGTATGGAGCCAGTTGCATCCTCAATTGGTATTTGTTTAGACGCTGAAGAAAGTGGAAAGGAAGGGCAAGCAAATGGGGAAGGTTTGGAACATAGAATAAAGAAAAACACAATAAATGCGACGTGGGCGTGCAAAATACGTAAAATTGTATTACTTCTGTTTTTTTACATTCTTCTCTTCCCAAATGAGTTATGTAACTCATCGGGATAGCTATATAGCCAGAAAAAAAGTATTACTGTATGATATACATACACAACATATCTTTTATTTTAACCCTTCACTGCTCCATTTTTCTTCTCTAAATGAAAAAAATTCTTACGTAGATACGTAAGGGTTGTTATTGATAGCAGATCAATTTAAAATATTACACGCCTTGACTTATTAGTTCATATGAAGCAGATACTTTGTGATGTGACATTATAATTTAAAATAACAATAACTTATCAAACACCATAATATAGTATTATCATAAGTTTATAGTATTATACAGCCCTGATAAAGCTACGGTTGTAGCGAAATCCGGTCGGCATTAAGTGTAAATTTTATTGTTTTATTATACAATTTTCATTGCCGTTCTCTGCTTGCAACGCTAGCTTGAGCCGAATTATACCTATTACACTATTACACAACGATCTGGTTTTGATTCACAAGTTTATTCACAACATTATTGAAAAAATATTGTTTTATCTTCCAAATCATCAAATTTCGTATTCAGCCATAAAAAACATTACTTTTGAACTTCACCTATTAAAAATATAAAAATAACCTACCCATTCCCCCCGCGTGCATCGAGTTCATCCCCTCTGCACTCTGTCAAAATGCAAAAACTTGACGGATTGAAAAACCATTTTGAAATTTATGCCATTGATGTTAATGTAGGGATCGTGTGATTGACGCGTTTCGCCTCCTTATTCGGCGTCATCAGATCATAACTCACCGGGCCCGGTACTGCAACTGACAGCTACGGAAAATACACCGTCATTCGCGATGCGTCGATATTCGATACTACTTCACGAATTATATTAATATTTTGGGCTTTATACGATGAATACATTGTTATTTTTTTATTTTCACTGAAGATATCAACCGAGGGTTCTGTTGTGAAGGCGTGTCCGTGTGCCTGAATTAAGCTATTTTACCATTTTTCTGATGAAATTGATCAGACACGTTCAAATATCGGTTATTATTATTTGAGCAAATAAAAAATATTTCATGTTATCCCTCTGGCGGCGGGTGACAGTCAAATGACATCCTCCATACACGAATATTTGCATTATTTATATTTTCCACTATTTTCTGTTTTTATTCTGGACTGTTGGTCTTTTTTTGTTACTCTGAAAAGGAATGTATCGCTTTGCACTGCACTACCCATGCAAACCTTCTTGAGTATGTTATTATTATTTTAAACATATCTAGAAAATATTTTTGTGTCAAGATATTATTTCTGATAATTTCTGATTATAATAATATATTTTTTTTAATTTTATCCAAATGTAAGCCACTGTAAAAAAAATAATTTCAATGTACCCAATGTAAGAGCCCCATGGGCTTATCAAAAGAGTAAATTATAACGAAATTATTTTTACAACTATTATTATTAAAAAAAAATTATAACTGTTATTCATTCGTCATATTTATTTTTATTTAAAATATTAATTTTTATTTTGAATTCTATAATTATAATTATTATTATCATTATTATAGACCTGTCTGGAATTCTTAAGTCTTATTTGGTTAAGTTGATGACCACAGTTATTTTAATATGTAGATGTGGTCACCAATCACAGCTAAAGCCATTTGAATCAACGTTTCGATACTGAATGGTGGTGTTTCAACATGGCGACACCGATAGTATCTAGTATCTACCACCAGGTGATCAATTTCATTGGCTTGTCTCAGACCTCGGGGTCGACGACAGACGACAGATGACATCAGTTTTCTTTCAAATCAGTGTAGATCACACTTCTAGGGATTATCCGTCCAGTGCTTGCTCTCATAAAAAATATTTGTTAAATAATTGTTTTAATAGTAACAGACTGGCGGTGGGTTAAAATTTAACTGAAAATGTTTTCTGAGCTTTTATATATATTTACCTAGTTATGTAAACACAGTGCAAAGGTTTTTTATATATGGAAATGAGGGAATTCTATTAGCTAATCTACCAGTGGTTTTATTGTATTTCCAGTTTTATTTTAATATTCTATGGTAAGATGTTATGGGGAAAGATTTAGGATGGGGAGAATTAGCCGTATAAGACCTTCTAGGAAGGTTTTTGATGGGAATTAAGGAGAAGCTTAGAAAATCATTTCGATTTTCGAATGTCATTAATTAGAATGACAAAAGAGAAATTTTCCATTTTTTTTTATTAAATCCACTCATGATGACTTATTTTATAGTTTTGATTATTCTCTCACAAATACACGTCATCGCATCCATATTCAAATAAATATATGAATATGAATTTGAACACACTTATGTCATGTCACCTTATTGAAATAATCCATTGGTTTTGAATTAAAACATTATCTTTTAAAATGTATGAATGCTCAGAACATTTCAAAATGGCTGATTATTTTCAATACTTTTTTCCAGATCACTAAACACAAACTTTCGTATTTACAAAAAAAAATTACTTTCAGAAAGAAAGAAAAATTACTCTTTGACGCCGCGAAAATCGAGAAAACGAAATTCTATTTTTTTGACCCACAACCTAAGGTAGAAAAAATATTCAAAGTTATTTGAAATCTACAAAGTTACTCAAATGGTGAAACATTCTTGGTGTAAATTACATTTTTATGAATGATTGTATTTCTAACAGATTTATTTCGTCAATGTCACTTCAGACGAATCTTTGCACTTACGTCATTACAAAATTTCATGGGACTTGGCTTACCATTAAATAATTTCCATTCCATTTTTGTTATAACTTTACCTACCTTCTATTTAAATACATCTATTTTAATTTCACTTTTGTTTTCATGAATGAATGTAGGAATGAAGATTCTTGGAAGTGGAAATTAACCCACCTCCAAACATCCGATCGAGCTGATACTCGGCAGATAGACTAGTTTGTCGATGACAATGCATTGGTGGCAATCACGCATACGCATTAGGGTGTAACGATTTTTAACTTTTTTTTTGTTTTCAAATTCCAAGTTGAGAAAAAGATGCTACTAGGTACCACAACTAACCACAAAAAGTTTTGGATTTTTAAAAAAATGTTTAGGTTTCCCGCACAAGGCCTAAAGTTTTAATTTTTTTCAAAAAATATCCAATTTTTTTTAAATTTAAAAAAATAAAATCGTAACTTTTGTGTTTATTCCAAGTTAAAAACAGTAATATTAGGGCATAAAAATAAGTAAAAAACGATTTTTTTTATAAAAAATGGATTTTAGGTCTCCCGCACAAGCCCTAAATTTTGTTAATTTTGATGAAATTTTGTAATTTTGTGTACATATATGAACCATGTTTTTTTAAAGTTTAAACCACCGGAATTAATTTTAATTTTCTTACAGAAGGCATAAAATGAGTTCAGAACACAAAAGTTACGATTTTATTTTTTTAAATTTAATTTTTTTTTTATATTTTTTGAAAAAAATTAAAACTTTAAGCCTTGTGCGGGACACCTAAACATTTTTTTCAAAATCCAAAACTTTTTGTGGTAAGTTGTGGTACCTAGTAGCAACTTTTTCTCAACTTGGAATTTGAAAACAAAAAAAAAGTTAAAAATCGATACACCCTAATACGCATGCGGACATTTCTCTCAAATCGGATGACATTACAGCACTTAATATACCCTATCCAATTGGGATTTGGCTCAGTTGTGAGAACTCCAATTCCAACTCCAGTTCCTGTGGAGGAAGGTTCAATTCTCAGTCAAACCAAAATTATAATTTTTTATATACTTGTTTTTACGGGTCGATTTTTCTAGATTCTGAATCTAATATGGGCCTAGAACCTCTCAATACAGAGGCCAAGAGATGAAAAAGAATTCTAATATTCACAATGGGCGAGTACTTTCATCTCGCGATTCGACTACGAGAAAATGCTGCTCATTTTTTACAAATTCCAAGCATGTGCATATTCGTATGTGGGTCGGCTGAACGAGGATAAAGCCTGAGCCTCCCAAAGACCGCATTTCCTCGGAATAATGAACATAAAAATATTCACTCCAAAGGCATTTTCCGCAGCCAAATGAACAAAACGTTAACCGACCTCTGTTCGGTACAATCTAAGAGTAATCTCCTGCCTTAAAAATGTTTCGTAATTGAATTGCGTTTATTAAATTTCCGAGAGCAAATTCAAACAGATGCATATGCGTGGCGGGAAATTATGCAGCGTGATAATCAGGAACAAAGTGAACATGAAAAATGTAGAATTCGTAATTAATTATTTTTCTCTTGTGATCGTTATATCGGTGGATGAAATTTATAATCGTCGTTTATTTTAATTGTTATTAATTACGTAAGGTTTTGGTTTTTTTTAATATGGCTATTACAATCCAGTTTGAATCCATCAATTACAGCTCCAATCATCCATATAAGGCAGCCAAATGACATTCATTCATAATAAAGGACCTACTAATCGCATTGCACTTTAAAATAACTTATATCAATCAAAATATCTTACGAAAACTTTTTGTATGAAAATTACATTTATAAAAACACAAGTTAACTAAATAATCACTTTAAAGACGTTAAAATTTCAATTCTTAATATGAATATTAGAAGCTTAAGAAGTCACTTTGATTAACTCTGCATTCTTTTCGATAGTCTAGATTTTTCTCCTGGTATTGTTATTTTAACAGAAACACAAATGAAAGAAGTAATCCCCCATAACCTGCCAGGATATGTAACTATTTCATCCGAATGTAAACATACTGGTCACAATGGAATCACTGTATTTATAAAAAATTAACAGCTAATGCAATTAAATTAACATTTACCCACAGTAATTGTACTTATCTGCTATTAGCTATCTATCGATCACCCTCTTTAAATGAATCTCTATTCAATAAGGAACTTAATTCGATTTTAAAAATGACTAACAGAAATAACATTAACTTTGCATTATTAACTGGTGATATTAATATAAACGTAAATGAAAACAACAAAAGAACAAAATGAATACTTAGATTGTTTGTCACGTGCAGGATATCAATCATACATAAACTCACCAACAAGAGAAAATCTGAATAATTCCACGACTCTAGATCACATACTTATCAAAACACACAAACACGTTATAACTAAATCTTCAATTCTAAAAACAAACATTACTGACCACTACCCAACATTCTACGGACACAACATCTTAACCACAAATTCAAAAGTATACTCTAACACTCTTGAAATAAACAAAATTAATTACATCACATTAAACAATTTACTTCATTCAAAAAAATGGGACAACATACTATCAATAGCTAACCCAAATTCAGCAATACAATTATTTTATAAAATTCTACAAGATTATATTTCGAAGAGCACAAATAAAATTGCTATCGCTAAGAGAAATTATAAAAAAATTAAGCCTTGGATCACTGTAGGACAAATAGTCTCTATTAAACAAAGAGAAAAACTATACAAAGAGATGTTAAATTATCAAAACGCCCGTCAAAAAATAACACAATAATTATGTCTTTTATGAAAACGAATTATTAATGTATAGAAATTTACTAAATAGGTTAATAAGAAATTGTAAAAAGAAGTATTATTGTGAACAAATTGATAGTGCAAAAAATGATACCAAAAAAACGCGGAATGAGATTATAATAAATAAAAATATTATAACTGACAAATTGGCTATTGCAGAAAACTTTAACAACTTTTTTACAAATGTAGTAGATCAAGTACTTGAATCTTCTAGTAAAATTGAAAATACAATACGCGTAGACTCATCTTTACACTTAGTCTCAACTAACGATTCAATTAACCCCTTAGAATATTTTTCACCCATCACAACAAATGAAATTGACAAACACATTGACGGTCTAAAATCATCAAATTCTACAGGAATTGATGGTTTATCAGGTAACACACTAAAAAAAACGTTACATTTTAACTATATTGCTACATATTTTTAATATATCCTTAAAAGAGGGTCATTTTTCCGAACAATTAAAAATCTCTATCATAATACCAATTCACCAATTGGGAGAAACGCAAATATTAGACTTGAGAGAGACTTTGAGAGTTTAGCTATATTTCTAGACTTAAGAAAATCTTTTGTTACGGTAAATCACAATCTACTTTAAAAAAAAATGAACCAAATAGGTTTCATAAATAATACACTAAAAATTCTTACTGGCTATTTCAAAGACAAAAAACAAAAATAGAGGTTTTTTGTAGTACTTAAACAGGAATAAAAAATGGAGTACCACGGGGAACTGTGCTTGGCCTAATTTTCTTTCTAATATACATAAACGATTTATGTGATGATCCCTGGTAAAATTGTATCTAACGCTGATGATACAGCAATAATAGTGAATGGAAAATCCTGGCCTGAAACTTTTTTGAAGGCAAAAAAATGTATTACATATGTCTCATCATGGCTAAAAAGTAATAGACTCTTCTTAAACTGTAATAAAACATTTTACCTACCCTTTTATAAAAATATTAAAAATAAACCCCCCCAATAACCTTAAAATTAGGATACATAATGTTAACTGTAATCAAGAAATATGCTCATCTTGCTCTGAACTCGGAAAAATTGAAAAGATCAAATATTTGGGTATTATTATTGATACAAAATTAAATTGGCAGTCACAAATTAATAATACCGTCTGTAAATTAAGATATCTTACATACACATTTTACAGACTAAAAGAAGTGCTCAATGTTGAAAAACTAAAAATTATTTATTTTTCTTTGTTGCAATCTTCACCCATATACGGAATAATGGGATGGGGCGGTGCGCTTCATGCACGTATAAAACCTTTACAAATAACTCAAAATTATATCATGAAAGTTGTGTACAATCGGAAAAAAATATTTTCAACAGATGAGTTATACAAAGAATCTAAACTATTCTGTCTCCGTAAACTATTTATTTTGCAAACTATGAAATACATCTTTAAAAACAAAAATAAATTCTAAATAAATGAAAGCAGAATCAACATTAGAAATAATAATGTATTTTATACTCCCCAAACGAACACAAAACAAATGCAAACACACTGCAGTTTCATTGGACCTCGTACTTTCAATATTTTACCGAAAAATATTCAAGTGATTACTAAACTTTCTCAATATTTAAAAAAGTTAAAATGATGGCTTTTCAATACAGCAGTTGAATTTTTTTTTTATTTAATTTGTATCAATTTATGTTTCTCATAAAATATTCACTAAACACTTCTAACTTCACTATACACTACTGTCAACACTTTTTATACAAACCGCTTAGACAAAATGTAATCTTGCTTTTGTTTTATATGCCCACAGTTTGTTTATTTCTAGGTACAATAATATAATAACTTAAATATATTACCCACGCGCCTTAGTGGGTTCCCATTATTTGTATTGATTTATATAATATTGTATGTAATTAATGTAAAAATTGAGAAAAATAAAGGAATTGAAAAAATATCGGTGCTGACTTTATGGTACTTTATAATTTTGCAGATTTTCTTGTTTTTTCTACGTACGGAAATACATAACTTTTTTTATAAATACTAACTCAAATCGTTGTTTTCGAAAAAAAATTTTGTACACGGAATAAACAAAATATTTTTCCACTTCAATAATAAAAAATGGATTGCTTGGCTTAACCTTTAGAGCGCCGATAAAAAATCTAAACCAAATTTGGAATTCTTTAAGTCAAATTTGAAAAAATCCTTCGCTACGGGGTTACTATAATAACTAGCACTGACGAAATCTTCGACAAAATTAACATCATGTCACTTAAACTCTATTCTAAAACTACCTTTACATTCAAACTCCTCTACATTCATAAATACAAAACACGAGAAATAACAACTAACACATTTATTAGAAACACTAGATCTAAAGGTCACTAGGTCAAAAACATATCCAACAAGCAACTACAAATACAACATTTAGGCAAAAAGCTTCCTATACTATTGTATAGTTAAAACCATGGTATAATGATGGAAAAATCCCACTCTCATTCAAAACACCAAATTAGACTGAAAACGAAACCACTCAACTGAACAAAAAATACTGTGTAGTATATTTATAATTATTTCCGACAAAATACTATTCAATATATTTATAATTTCTTATATAAGTTTGCGCAGTTGAGCTTCTGCTTTCCCGCCTCGTAGCAATTTTAAAAACTTGCGTGTAACCCTTATATCAAATTCTGTATAACTTAATCATCGCGATGTAAGTCATACTATAGAATCATTCGTGACACGCGGCCATTTGTTGTCTCGCCCCAACACAACACTTCATATCCCCTTATTAACCTCCCTTCTAAACGCTCACAAAATAAACACAATTTGCTTTTATTAAGTGCCACTTCCGCGACATAAAGCGTGCTCCAAGCGGCTGAGTTCGTCACGCAAGTGGCCTCAAGTTCTGCGACAATCCCTTTTCGGAAAACGTTTCAGCTAAAAGTTGCTGTTTTTATGGCATTCCAAGACGGCCTACTCGGAGCAGATTTGTCGGATACAATGGCCACAGTTGTGAACTATTTTAAAACCGCAATTTTTGTTTTGTAGGTATGTGAACAAAGTTTCACTCAAATTCTTTGAAGGTACCTAAGGCAAAAAAATACCGACATCTTTTTTGCATAAGTAGCGCGTTGTCACTTTCTTTATCTTTACGGATAGTGGCTATGTTCAGGGATTTATTTTTCACTTCAACATTTTTGTCAGCGATGCTACCAACTTCAAAGCTGTAGGTTTTAATTTTGATTTGATGTAAACATTAAATAATAAAAATAAAAATTCTTTGGGCGTAAAATCGTTGAAGTGAAATAGCACAAAGTGAAATATCACAAAACTTATATATACTTGTGTGTTATATGATCAAGTGTGAAGTGACCCCGAGACAGACCGAGGAATAGATGGATAGCCTACATAGAAGAGGACTGGGGCAGGCCTGGAAGGACTGATGACTGGAGACAATTCACCATTTGCCATTCTCCAGGCACAAGTCACCAGAGCCAGTAGAAAATACTCGTGGTGGAGGTGAAATCCCACCTTGAGATATACATAGTAATGATGAGCAGGTTTAGTTCCATTCATACATTTCGAATCTAATAGGCCTCTTGCATCATTTATCTTTCCATTCAGGCAAAATAATCGTTTTTTTGAAACCATAGCGTTTTTTAAAAATGTCAAAACGTAAAATCGGACCATTTTTTTGTAAACTGGAAAGACCGGACATCATTTTTAATGGATACAAAAAGAAATATTGCCAACAATAATGACACGAAAAACATATCGAACCTTTGTCAACTGCATTTAGGAAGTACGTGGCTCTCCTCACAGCTGAGTTGATGAACAAATTAGTGTGGCTGGCTCTACAGTAAAGGAGATTATGGTGACATCTTCAAGAGTGAGACCCTGGTACAAAGATATTTAATTGAGCCATGATCTCATTGTTAGACATCTAAAAGTATAAAAAATATTTAATCAGAGCAATACCTCCACGAGTCTCAGAGACTGTTAAACTTTCCATAAAAATAAAATATAAATACAATTAAAATAAAATAATATCTTAATTGAACATTTTCAACATAGAGCTTTACAAATTTCGCAGAATTCTCTTATATTGCATGAGTATGTAACTTTTCTGTTTGTTATATTTATAATTTTGGTATGAATTAATTTTCTTTATGTCTTCTTAGAATTACAGATAAATAACAGCCGTGCCTGTTATAGGTATGTAAGCAAAAAAAAAAAAACAAATCAGATTTATTATTATCATGAGTGAGTTTTGTTGTTGTTGTTTTATATAATTATGTATTGAACTTAATTGATGTAACAAGTAAAAATCACAAGGAGGAAATACATAATTGTTTTTTTTTTTTTTTTGGCTAAGCTACACGTGTATAAACTGATAAAATGTAAACTGTCGATTTCCAGAAAAAGAATAAATAAATAAATAAGTTATTAAATAAAACTGTTTTTTACGATATGCTGCTTATGAAATTATAATTGTTACAATGATAATCAATTGTCCTTTTTTAAATATTAAAGTTTTTGCTCTGGTCACGAAACTATGAATCAAAAAGAAGGAGGAAATACAAAACGTCTTAGTGCACTAAGGGTTTTTTTTATTCAATTAAGACCTATTCCCAAAGATCTTTATAAAGAATTGGTGTACATTATGAATACCAAAAAATATGCTTTAGATAAATTGAAGGTTTTTATATCGCTTCGTTTGAGTAGAATACAAATAAAAAAAATAAATTACTCAATAAAAAATTAAAATGTAAAATACTAAAAAATATATTTTTCCAATAGAAATGTATGAACGCGGAAAGGAAACAACGAAAAAATACATTATTATAGCTAAGATTATCTGTGACAGTTTCACTTGATTAACTTTTTTGCTTTCATATAAATTTATTTACAAAATAATAAAAAAATCAGTTTTGTGCTTGAAATCGAACGTTTCTAGACTCCGTTTGTCCAGCGATTTTAATACCTATTACCTTCAATTTAAGGTATACAAAGAATATACACATTTTTGACTTGTAGTTTCCTTTTAAATGAAACCATGTTAGTAATAAAACCAAATGAGCCGAAGTGCTATTTGAATTAGACCTAGAAACTACAACGAAAAAAAACATTCCACACAACTGTGTACTTTCCCAAATATACTGAACCACTGTCACACTCTCAAATATTATTTCAACGCAACCCCAAAATGCTATCATGTTCGCGTGATCAGAAAAAATAGAACATTTAGTCATGTAATATTTTTTTATGTTAAAGTCAAAATCACATCATGAAACAATTTCATATTGTCTTCCTAATTGAAATGAAATCGTTTTTCAGATTATGGTTATAGTTGTTTTATTATTGTTTGATGGCAATCTGTACTTGAATAAGTTGTTGAAGTATTTAATCTGACGGTAGTGGTTATATAGCATATTTGTATGACACGCACAGTATTCAAATAGTACTTATCGCCTAACTTACCAAATGATCAAAGAACAAAGGAGTTAAACGAATTGTTTTGGTTGTGAAAGGATCACTTAATTTTTTGATTTTAAAATAACTTTATTTTATCAATTTTCTGTACTTGTTATAATATACTTAATGTACATATTCAATGCATTTACCATTGTTATTTTAATTTACATATTATTGTCTACTAAATGTAATTATTATCTATCCGATGTACTTATTATAATATACCCAATGTAGTTATTATTGTCTTCTTAATTTACCTATTATTTTCTGCGTAATGTACTTCTTATGATCTACTTATTGAAATTATTATTGTTTTCTTAATTTTCCTATTATTACCTACTTAATTCGCTTTTAATTAATTAGTATACTCTTATTATCTACTTAATGTTCTTTTAATGATCAATTTAATGTACTTTTAACTATTTACTTAATATACCTATTATTATATACTTAATGTACTTATTATTATTAATTTAATGTACTTATTATTGTCTAATTTATTCATCTGTAATAATCTACTTAATGTTGTAATTATTTTCAATTTATTGTAATTATTATTATCTATTTTATGTAATTATTACCATCCACTTAATTTACCTATTATTATATACATAATGTACTTATTATTATTAATTTAATGTACTTATTATTGTCTAATTTATTTATCTGTAATAATCTACTTAATGTTGTAATTATTTTCAATTTATTGTACTTATTATTATCTATTTTATGTAATTATTACCATCCACTTAATTTACCTATTATTATCTAACTAATTTACCGACGTAAAATAATTTTTTCTAATAACAAAATAATAAAATATAATATATATATATATATATATGTTACTCTATAACAAAATCCCGAAGGAAATTGCTGTGATAGAAAATATTAATAAGTTCAAAAATGAATTAAGAAAATATGTCTATCTCAATTATTAATGTTTCTTTTTTTGTTACTTTATTGAAATATTTAAAGAAAGATTATGTTTGCCAAACAATGTACATGTTTATATGTTTATAAAACTATTAGCACACGCGAAGATGTGAGCTAACTTAAGATTAATAAATAAATAAATTATTATTAGTATTATCTTCTTATTATGTATATTAAGTCAGGTAATTGTAAGTAATTTGCTATATTATTAACTTACTATTAATATATTACTATTTATATTACTTATTTCCTATTATTGCTTATTATTATTTACTTGTTATTATTTTACCTTTTAGTATTTACATTTTTTTTTATACTATCCCTCTTGTCATTGTCAGTATGATCACCCTATGATTGTGGCTGATAAGCCAACACAGGTACTTTGTAAAACTTATTTAGTCAGTAGAATGTTATTGTTGCCAATATTACATTGTATAATTTTTAGTTTGAATAACTGTAGTGTTTATTTTTTAAATAATAAATTCAGGTGTATATTTTCATGTTATAAATATATATAAGTTTGCGTGTATTTTTTTATTTAATAAATTTGTAAAGCTGCACATCTCGAAACGGGATTTCCCTAGTAAGATGAGTGACTTAGTTTTTTATTAATAATTTAAAAAAATATGAATTAATAATCATTGATAATAATTCATCGTAATTAATGTTCCCGTTTAAATGCTCAGAAAGTACCTTACCATTGTAATAATATTGGATATAACGCCGAGTTAAATTTCGTCTTGAATCGACTGCATAATTCAGAAAAAAGTACTGTATGATGCAACGGGTATTGAAAACCTATCAATCAATATTCGATATATAATAATACTTGGTCGATGCTTTCAACAGTCTTTGATATTTGTTACTGCATGTGGTATTTGTATGTATGTATGTAAGTGCGAGCGAGATATCATGCTTGCGAGATGCTTTAAAAGGCGATGCATACTAGGATTGTCCCTCTTTTGTAAATAACAGCTCCCCAATTAATATCACTACAATATCACGTATCATTATTGTGTACCATCTTCACCCACTACAATAATACTCCAGCCTCTACACTACATTGGCATACATACTGCACTTGTTACCATTATATCCATGTTTACCATATTTTTTAATCGAATATTTAATTTTTTCATTGAAGAAAAGCAAGCATTGAATAATTAAATAGTCAAAATTATACAGTATTTATTGCACATAACTGAACTGCATCAGTAATAATATTTTATATTTGTTAATCAAATTACCCAATTGAAGTTTAATCATCTCTTTGTCTTTCTTCTTTAAAAATCCGTGCAAAAAGTATTGTATAAAGTATTTTTAGACAGCATACTTAAAAAATACAACTGCTTCACAAGTGAGTTACCAAACCCAAACATCTGCGTCAGAGTATCCTAACCATAAATCTTTGTATTCCGATCTGAATGAAGCCCGTCAAGGTGTTTTTTTTTACATCAACTTATCGTTAGGAAAAATACCGTCATTTTCACGATGTTTACTCCACGGGTGTATTGTCGTGGGGTTCGTGCAATTCAGTGATTTACGTGACTGCAGTTCGAAATTAAATTATTACGCTTGATATCAAAGCCTTTTACCACTTGGAAACCTACGTGCAGTCATGTTAAAAATACACTAACCTACCCAGCTGCAATAATTCTTTTTAGGTTAATGCTTCAGAAATATCTTTATAATTTTATAAGTTAATTACCAACACTGATAAATTTATTGCGATGATTTATTGAGACTTTTTTTAAATTAACCCCACACAGGAGGCCCTGAGGAAAACAATTTTCCTCGTGGACTGTCATCTTTTGGGATGCTGTGTGGAGAGTATTTTTTAAGAAAAAAAAAAAGAAGAGGAAGTTCTGGGAGGGTAAGACGGATTGGGTAGTGGGTTGGGTAGGAATCTATTGATCAGTGTGTCCAGGAGTGACGGACATATGAATATATCCTTCCTCCAGATGGGTCGAGAGACCAGTTGAAGAGGTCAGAGGGTCTCACATAACGAACCTCTATATGATCAGCTATAAAAAAAGAGATTTTTTTTAACATGTACTCAAAATTAATATAAATTATTTTATATATAAATCGACACACGAAAATTTGCTTAATAAATAAATGTGATATTTTTTTATCTTTTCTATTCCACTTAAAAGACTATAATAAATAAAAATATATTACCCCAGGTGGTACGGAAATGGAATCGGATGCTAAGGTAGTAATTAATACTCGTGGATCATTTTCCATCCGACATCTTTTATACGTATATTCCAATTATAAAAGCTATGTTTGTGACTATCTTAGTTTTTTTAAAGATATTGGAAGCTGTTAATATGTTTTGATACACGAAACTGACAGTAATTAACAAATTCGTTTAAAATGTTAATCATTTAACTTTTATTTATGCTTATTTATATTTGTCATTTAATTATCTTTTTATATGAATTTATTATAATATTGTAAGTAACTTTATAAGATATGTGCAGCTACAAAAACTACAATAGAAATTTAATATGGTATTAAAATGGCACAAGTTTTATACGCGAAAGTGAAAGGTACTTATGATTATCAGATACTTATGTCGGGTAATGTAGTAAAAATAACAGAATAGTATGAGTGAGTCGGTAATAATTAGAACCCAATATTCAAGTGGATAAATACGTTGTACAATTGTTAAATACGTTAATAAAGAGAGCCTATAGGGGCCTGGTGGTGGTTAGGCGGGATGTATGCTCGTATGAACTTAAGAAGCGGCTGCACTTAAGAGGAAGCTACAAGCCAAAAATGTGTATATTCTTGGTATACCTTATATTGTAGGTTATATTTATTAAAATCGCTTGACAAATTGAGTCTAGAAACGTTCGATTTCAAGCACAAAACTGGTTTTTATTTATTTTGTAAATAATTTTATATGAAAGCAAAAAGTTAATCGAGTGAAACTGTCAGGTAATATTAGCTATAATACTTTATTTTTAGTTGTTTCCTTTACGCGTTCAACATTTCTATTGAGATTAAATATTTTTTAGTAGTTTACATTTATATTTTTGATTGAGTAATTTATTATTTATTTGTATTCTACTCAAGCGAAACGATATGAAAACCTTAAAGTTGTCGACAGCACATTTTTTGGTTTTCATAATGTACACCAATTCGATACAAAGATTAATCAAAATTGTGATTTAGCATTAGGACTTAAGACAGAGATACTGGGATCGATTTTCAGTGGAGACCGTTTTCTTTTTTTATTTACTGTACTGGTTTTGTTTCATTTTTCGTTTAGATTTGATAGTATCATCTTCGTCTTCAATGATTTTTTTTATTTGACTTATTATTAATAATACATCAGAAATCAAAAAAAATTAAGATTACAGCATGTAGGAACTACATAAGTCGCCTAGCGTACGCCTTTACCGCCGATGTTTCCCAATTTGTAAACGTTTGTAATTTAGTTTTTCTTTATTGTCGAGAATTTTTTCAAGACATTTTGAATAGTGCATGGTTAAGTTTCCTCATTTAATTATTTTTATTGTGAATCGATTATTTTCAAACAAAAATTTTCTGTAAAGAAATTTGGCTCCAAAAGAATTTTAATCGTTTCCCTGTCAATACTTAGCTATTTTGACTAATGGCTTTACCGATTTAGGTTAGGTTGGGTTTTGTACAGTAATTTGGCTTTGCAAGGGGAAAAAATCATTATTATTTTTTGAACACGTAAAACAGGTTAGTAATCTCTTTTAGAATCAGAAAAAGTAGCTAACTAGACAATCCACATCACGCAACACTTTGTTTTGAATCCTGTCCGTCTGCACGCATTGGGGTCGATAAACTCCCCCCGAGCAGACAGCCTCCTCCCCTGCATCCTGTCTTCCACCAGCCGCCCGCTGCCCCCAACCCCTAATGGGGTAGGTAGACCACCCCTGTTGCACCAAGCCAAAGGTGGAGAGTATTGAAAATACCGAAGGTAAAGAATTTCGCAATCCGAATTATTCCTTGTTCATTCTCTTTGACTGTGGTAAAAACGTACCAGTCTATTCACAGCGGTAATAAAATATTCACTACGGATGAGCAAAATTTCCAACCAATTCTCACTTATAGTTGTCCAAGAGGAGGGTCGTACGTTACGTCATCATTCAAGTATCTTCTGTCTTTTTCGTTTTAATAAAAAACGTGTGAGAAGGAAGGGCACGATGGTTGACGACGAATGAACAGTCCATGACAACTCGGGACAGTGTTAAATCAACACATTAATTGAACCTGACGTAACCTTAGTTTTTTCATTACTTTATATCACTTTTCAAAAATGTGTTGAAATTTTTACTGACCTGAGTTACCTAAAACTATTCTACATTTGAAAAGTGTATTTCTTTTGTTAATTTTTTTGCAGATTTTTTGAAGAATTATTCAAATAGGAAAAAGCAGGTCTACATCATAATATTTTAACAGAAAAGAATTTTAATGTTCTTTTTCAAAATCGAAATTATAGTATTGAAACGTTGGCTAAAGGAGGAAAAAGCGTAACGTGGCATAATAGCCTAAAAATTGATCACATTGAATTTTATTTGGTTAATTTGTGTTACTCCATAAAATAATAAAGAGTATATTTTTAAGCGTTATATAGAGGAAGATAGTATCAGTATCACCCTGGTTTAAGTCCTGCATTATTGGGCCGGCTAATAGTCAATTTATAAAAAAAAGTTTTTTAATTGGTTTCACTGAGGATTGAAACATCCTCCCCAGAGACAGGAGTCATACTACTAACACCTAAGTCAAATCCTAATTGGAAAGTACCGACATTTATTTCGTATTTAATTGCTGTACATTTTTAAATATAATATCTGCATGTATGCATGGTTGCCACCAAAATAGGTAGAACGCATTGTCAACGACTCTATCGGCCGAGTTTCAGCTCGATCGGATGTCGGAAAATGGGATAATTTCCACTTCCAAAATTCCTTTTCAATTAAAAGAACAAAATCTTAATTCAAATAAATGTATTTAAAAAGAGTATTTGCCTTACATTTTTTGTTTCAAGTATTAAAAATAATTACAATTGAAACTTTGCTTGGAATGGGTTTAGCCGTGTTTGATGACCAGATCTGAATAGCAAGGTACTTCCCCACCTTTCTCTTCCTCATCTCTTCCCCCTCTTCACTACCTTCAGAACTCTTGTACGGTATTTACATAAAAAAATATTCACTTACATATTACGTTGTAGCCACAAAGATCTATGGAGCCATAGATTAAGTCGATGCACTACGTAGTAATTTAAAATCATTTGTTTTTGGTTTGAAAATTTGGTTGCCTAGAAATGTTTCAGATGCTTTAATTAAATACTGCGAGTAGAATACATCCTGGCCTTTGAAATAATCGAGTTTTTTTTAGATAAGTCTTTTTATAAGCCCAGAAAAAAATAATGTATAGGCCTATGAAAACTGCTTTAAAGTTCAAAATCTCCTACTTACGAATCCATTTTCGCTTATGATTTTATTGGATAATGTGGCAAATTAAGTTATTTATAAAATTATCGAAAAAAAGTTAAATATTTATGCCTGAACATCCACAAAATAAAATAAAAGGCACTTTTTGGCCATGTTTTTTTCTTGCATAAATCATAACAGGTGGATGGTGTGAAGCGGGAATTTAAGCCTTATCGCCATTTACGTAAGGCGTATTATTGATAGCGGCTAGATTGAAAATATTACACGACGTAGTGCATCGCCTTAAAGAAGAAAACTAGAAGAGTCTTCAACACGCATTTAAACGGAAACAAATATACCACAGTACCTTTTAGTTCTAGACCATTAAGCACGCGGCCTGTCTCTCTTACACTTGCCTGAAATTGTATATCGCTATCCTATTTGAATTTCACAATCATGGTGAAATCCAGTTTTTTTATGGAAATTTAGGCCCAAATTAGGCTAATATTGGATTACGAAACATGCCCACAAGGCATTTCAGGTGTTAATCTTTATTCTATCTAATAAACTATGTAGCCATAACAGGTATTTTTTTGTGCTGGTTTTTCATATTGACATCTACCTACGAATTACGGAAAAGGAACGAAGCAACTGCAAGCGGCGTTTCGCGCCCTCTGCGGTTACTTTGTTCCTTCTCCATAAGTTGAGGTTCAGTTCAGCAGTTCGGCTCGCGTATGTATACGTAGCATTAGAGATACAAAAATTGTCATCGTGGTTTAATGTGGAATCATGAAGGGGTTGAGTTTTGAATCCGTTATCAACGCGACTGATGAATGCGGAGTAACGGAGCAGAGGAATTCGATTAACATAAATATTACTATCAAAATTTTATTTTATTTTTTTAGTTAAGTTTTCTACTTCAGTTCCACCCTTGTCCAGTAAACATTTATTTGTATTTACATAAATAAATATGGCAACCAAAAAAATATGCGGTGAGAAAAATGAATATAATTTTGGTAGTTATTATTCGAATTATTGGGAGATAGGGACCCATTGGCTCAGTTGGTATAGCGGTTCCCCGGCAATGCAAAGGTCCTGGGTTCAAGTCCTAGATGTGACCGTATCTTTTTCTGAATTTTATATTTGAAATTTTCGTTTAAGAATCGCATTTATTTGTGTTTTTTTCCTTAATTCACAAAGTCTCTTTGTTAAAATTTTGTGTTCATTTTCTTTTATTTTATGTGTCTCTGTGAAGGGCTCAAAGCCGTATTTGTGTTTGTGTAGTAGATTTAGGTGATTAGGTGACTATTTCTCAAAGTTTCATTTGGGTTCCAATTAGCAATGCTGCTGCTCTAAAACATAAATGAATTTGTGTTACCTTTATTAGCGCTACTCGGCACCCAAATCATTAAAATTCGGTTAATTAACCGGTATTCTCTTCATAAACATTTTAATATTATCGTGTAATTAGTCAAATCAATTTTACTGACCAAAGACAGATTTTTAGTTTAAGTTTCTTTATTCTATGAAATTATTACTTACATGCATTGAGGAATTTTTCGACCACCATGCTAGGCACATGCCCGTGTTATGGTGGTCGATTTTCTATACAACATAAAGAATGTGAGGGAATATAAAATAAAATAACATATTATTAAAGAATATTTAAGAACATAAAATAATGTAAATGACTATAGTAATATAAGGAAGTATGGAAGAATACAGTAGAATATAAAAATATAATAGCATAATATTTATATAATATAGCATAATGCATATAATAGCATAATATATTTTAGTTGTTGTAAGTAAAGTGCTATTTTTAGATACATAATACAGTCGGTCGGTGGCCGAGTTGACATCGCGCTTGGGTCTCACTCGGGCGTAGTGTGTTCAATTCCTCGGCTGGCTAAGTCCTCCATCACAACACAAGCAACATTTTCAGCTTACTGTGGTGGTAGTAGGAGATTTTCAAATATTGTCAGGTTATTCGCGTAACCCGGGAATGTTTGTCTTTCTTTTAAAAAAAAAATAAAAATAGTATATTGAGGAAATCTGTAATTGGTTTCTCAGTTAGGTAAATTATATATGTATTAATGAACCACATTGTAAACTGTTGATTTCCCTAAAGTAAAATAGATACATAAAAAAGAATATAAAAAGTATATAGTTATAAAATATATAAAATCGAACATACTACTATAGAGTAGGCAAATGAGAAAGGATTATTTTTACTATGGAAATCTATATGTGCTTTATTAAATTGGTAGGTACATTATTTTGCAGCAATTTTGTACAAATAAATCAAAGTTAGAATTCATGTTTCAAGTCCGGCTAATTACACTGAACACTGGAGTCAATTATTATTGTTACGGTGGTTTAGTCAGCTGGTAGCTAAGGTGGCACAGTAGGTACATGGAACTTGTATGCCGTACAGTGGTGCCAAACAGTTTTAAGTTATTTATGTAAAAAGTTTTTAAACTTTCGGCTATTAATATTAAAGTAATTATATATAGTTCTTTACAAACAAAAACTTTTATTGGTGGTATAACCTACGTTCTTTAAAGAAATTCTTTAAAGAAATTTCGACCCTTTCCGGATATCCATTTTTGGACACCGGTTGCAAAGTGAGTACGTGTACTGGATCTTTTGATGTCGTTATTTAGTGCATTGTATATTTTTGGTGCGATGTATGTGTATTGTCTTTGTGAGAAAGTGGTTTTTGTTATGGGGATTGTGCATTTTCCATGCGTTGAGTAGCGTGTATGTATATTTTTTTGAGTAGAATTTATCAAACCATTTTTCCAGATATGGATGAGAACTATCTTAATATATAGTTGGCGAATGTCCAGGACTGCTAGTTTCTTGAAAAGTGGGTCTGATGGGTAAGAACGGGAACATTTGAAGATGATCCTTAACAAAAGTTTTTGAACAGTCACTAGAGGGTAGAGAATGGATGCAGCACAACCTCCCCATCCTCTAATGCCGTACGTAGCTATAGATTGGAATAAAGCAAAATAAACACTTTTGAGTGTTTTTATATCAAGGATTGATCGAAGAGAATAAAAAATATAGCATAACTCACGGAATCTTTTTGTTATGGAGTTGATTTGGGACTCCCAGCGTAAATGGTTATCTATAATGACACCTAGGTATTTTATTTCAGTTGACGGTTTAATAATTGGGCATGAACATCTTGTAGTGAGAGATAGTGGGGGAGTGTCTAGATTTTGTGGGCAAGTGTGAATAATTAGTTTAGGAAGGTTTTCTGATAGAGTTAGTTTTCGGATTGAAAAATGTATATATTGTGTTTTTTTAATATTTAGGGTGAGGAGTTGGAGTTGGAGTCCAGCCATTTTTTAATTTTGTTCAGTCCAGAATTCGCCTTCTCAATTGTTGTTCTCGACATTTTACTTGTAAAAATGATAACCGTGTCATCAGCGAAAGATATTATATTACCTTCAATATCCAAATTCAACAAGGAGTTCATATATATGAGAAATAAGAGCGGGCCTAGAACACTTCCTTGGGGTACGCCGTAGGAGATGGGTAAACATTTACTCCTGTATTCTTGATCGGAGTGGATGACGGTTGTTTGTGATCTCTGCGTGAGGTAGTTTTTAAACCATTTCAGGGAAGTACCTTCTATCCCAATCTGTTTTTTAGAAGAATGTGGTGGGAAATAGTGTCGAAGGCTTTAGACAAATCTAGAAAGACAGCAAGAGGTTTATTGCCTTTATCGAGGGTATCTGATATAATTTTGGTAAAGGTTGCAATTGCATCAGCAGTACTACAGTCTTTGCGAAAACCGTATTGGTTTTTGGAAAGGATTTTATTGTCCTCGAGGAATATGAGGAGTCTTATTTTTACTACTTTTTCAATGATTTTGGATATTGTGCTCAATAGCGATATAGGCCTGTAACTATTTAGGGAAGATCTGTCACCTGATTTGAAAATAGGGATGATATAGGCATGTTTAAGTGATTTTGGGAATAAACCGGATTGGAGGCTTAAGTTAATAACATGTTTGAGAGGGCTGGCAATAAGGGTTTTTAAATGTTTAGTGAGTTTAGTAGAGATTTTATCTATTTCTGTTGAGTGACTATTTTTTAATGTTGAGATGATTTCTGTAATTTCTGTAATTTCCAATTTCTTTCAGTATTGCCTTAATGAATAACAAAATTATTATTCAGAGCCAAAACGTTTGGTGTGCGAAACTATGTCAACTGCCCTTATATTATTTGGGACAGGGAAATTTCTACGCACCTGCTGAACCAATGGACAGTACTCCTCAATATTTTAAATCTGGGCTTCTGGAACATGAGATAAGTCCAGATTGCAGTATAGCAGAAAAAGGACTCACCCATCGCAGTTATATAGTTATAAATGTGCCAGCTTCCAGATAATTTACTAGTAATATGATTGTTAAATTAACAAAAACTTCCTCGGTCTTCTTTATATTACACATCTATCTTTCCTATCTAGGGTATTACTTTATACTGAGCATACCGCAAGTTAAAGGTAGGTTTGATATATTTTTCTTCTTGCAACAATTGTTCCGATCATAGTAACATTTCAGGAATGGTACATTGGGTAGGTAGGACAATGGATGGATTTAATATTAAGGTGAAGCTATAAGTGAATCACTATTTAGATTAATCTTTACAACTAATCGGTATAGGTTATAAATACCAAAAATAAACATTGAAGTTTTTTTATCGTTTCTCTTGAACAGAATTAAAATAAAATTGTTAATAACGTCTTGAAAAATATCAACGTAAACTACTAAATTGTTTTATTTTTCACGAGTTTACAATGAATTTGTGTAAGTAACAACTTAAAAAAATCTGTTTTATGCTAATTTTATTTGCGTCCGATTCCCTTGTTTAACTTTTTTTTGTTCTAATTAAATTATTCACAAAATAAATAAAAACCTATTTGGCGCTTACGTCAAACATTTTTAGACTAATACGTTGTATTGTTTCTAGTGTTTCTACAGAAGCCCGCGGAGATTTCCTATTCATCAAGTTTTTGCAAATACATACCTACCTACTCCCATATATATTGCGCGATCAACGATGTTAAAAATGGCTTTAACCGTGTTTGGTGACCGACAATTTTCATTTCCCCATCTCATTCCTTTCCCCACATCCTCACAACTTATACCAATTGTTGTCTCCAGTTGGAACTTTTGCGCGGTATTCCCAGGAAAAAAATATTGTACTAGAAATAAGCCTCAACTTTAAGATTATTGGTAGTACAAATAAATCTAGTAAACTTAACCTAAGCTTTCCCTAAGCTAACTACCAGTATTCTATCATGTTTGTATTTAAAATTAATTAACATTGCCACTTTCAGTCAAATACGAAATTTAAAGTGACGTAACACTTTGATTCAAAGATATTATGTATACAAAATATTTTGTGCGATTCATTGTTTTTTTTTTGCTTTCTTTGTGTGAATAGGAAAGGTCTGGCTTTCCTATTACTTCCAATTTATTTATAAATATTTATTCAAAAGTCATGAAAAATTCTCTCTTAAATTACTTTCTTTTGTTACCGCAGAATAAACAGTGATTTAGCAGAAGTCAGAATGAAAAATGTCGGTGGAATTGGTTTTAAATTGCGTTTGTAAAAAAAAACCTTTGATAAATTCTATGAAAGAGAAATAAATTATCTACAGCCGATCCGAAACAAACTTTCATTCGAGGTGGAAGCGTTGTGATGTCGATCACTCCTACGTTTCGTGTGTAGAAACGTCTCGTTTTCAACTCCCCGTGGTTAAAAAAAAATAGCCGGCTAAATCCCGAGCTTTCCTTTTGTATTTACGTTTAAATCAGTGAAATGCTCATAAATCCAGAGTTTTCCACCGCACGCCCTTCGCTGCTGCGCGTTGCTATACGCCGAGCACTCGCGTGGCTGTGTGAAGGGTTTAAGGAAAATTGTACCAGGAGTAGCCTAGGGAACCCGCTACTTGCATAATACCCTGGAAATACTATAGATGGCAATTTCAGGAAAAATTCTAAACTTTTACAACTCTTTTGAGTGCACTTTGACTTTGATATCATGGCGAAGGGAGTTTTCCGTTCAAAATTATATATTTTCGCTTTTATAGTGATTTGAAAATTGGAAGTGTAAAAGTTTGACAATTCATTTTTATTCCAATTTTAGTTTTGCTACATTTCTTTAAAAACTATACTTTCCTCGAACTCAACGAAATCATCGGTTTTCATTTTTGGGTTAAAATGCCGTGTTGCGCTCCCTCCTTCGTAGGATAACGTTTCAGACAGCGTTACAGTGTCCATCCTCAGGGCAAATGTATCGATTGTGATGAAGTGTGCGTTTATGAAAGTTACAAAAGTTAATCCACAAAGACAATAAAGTTATGCGGAAGACAGGGCTAAATTTAATAGTTCTTTGTATCCGATACTTGACAGTTACACTAAAACTTAAAGCCGGAAACCACATTAATTTCCCTAATCATTATTATGATGTACCTGCCAAAATGCTTATAATTCAGTAGCACTCCTACATCCATAAACACACACTTCACCATAATCTACAAATCTGACCTGATGATGGTCACTGTAACGCTGTCCAAAACGTGAGCTCAACACGGCATAATAACTCAAAAAATAATATCGATAATACTTTTGACTTAATATGATTTTTTGCCTGATATGTGGGTACTTACCGACTTATATCTATATCTGGTTTCAACCTTACGCAAAACGCTTGCTGCATCATTATCTATAGTACGTGCAGCCAGCAGCAACATATTGTGCCAGCACCGGCTAACTAGTACTAGTACCTACCGCGGCCCATCTTCTCTTTCCCCGTCTCATCCCATTCTGCGCGTCCCTCACAGCATTGTCCCAACACACATGTGCGGGTATTCAGTAAATATCTATCGGAACTTTTCCCGGTGGCATTTACGTAGGAACGCCGGAGTGGTGAACGCCAAACGAACGAACGAAAATGGTGGTAGATGATAAGTAGGTACTGAGATTAAATTTGTACCCTGCGATGTGTGAACAAAATACATTTACTAAACTGTTCAAATTTAAAAATTGGAACGTAAGTGCTAAATAATATATCAAATGCTATTATTATAAAAAGAATCTATTCAAATCTTAACGATAAAGTAGGTACCTACCTGTTATATGTATTTTTTTACAAGACAATTATTTTTATTCTAAGTTCAAATATGTATTTTTTTTTGACCATAGAAAAAATTTTCTGTCTTCATAAGTAACCTTTATCGCGTGAATAATATATATTAACTTCCACACACATCATACAAGAGAGAAAGAAAACAGTAGACTAACAAGATTGAACAAATCAAATTGCCTACTGTATAAAAGAAATAAAAAAGTACCTAGATTAAACATATTTAAAGAAGAAGAAAAAAATATGCAGGTACCTATGTAATAAGTATTAGAAATAAGCAAAGTGTAAATATTTTTTTTAAATGCATGTTTATGTTAGACCACATGAAGTGGATCTATTTTATGGTCGATAAATAAAAATATATATCCATTACATTAATTAGGTGAAAATTACTTGTATTATTATAGCTTAACATTATATCAATCACATTAGTAATCAGTTTATTATTATATGCTACCTTAGACGTGTTTTCTTTGTGGTTGACGCAAGTATATACCTAATCACGATAATTATCTAAAGGAATACAAAGATTTCTTACATTCAAAGCGTATACATATTATCAGAAACGCTGAGTGTGGCTACCACAATCTATTTGTTTCAAAGAAGGGATTCCAATATCGACGTTTTTTTCTGTCCAAAACCACAAATCATTCGTAGAGCTTTCAGGCCGAAGCTAATAAAAGTCAAATGGCCCCCTTGTTCAAATGAACAATTGGGTTAGTTATTGGTTTTGAAAAAAATCTACTGCCATATAATCCACGGACAAAAGCTCCTAAATGACTTTCCACTTTGCAGTTACTTCATTGTTGTCACTCTGATGAAATGGCGCCTTCAGTGCTAGAAGAAAACCCTACACCGTGTTAGGAGGCGTTCACAGTGCGTAATACCATTTCACTCTTGTTTGAGTAAAATAACATATTTGTACAACTTGACTCCATAAACGAAAAGTGTAAAGAATGTTTTTTTGTCATGTACATTATCAAGGCTGTGTTTTTAAAGTACTAAGTTAATATATTTTCTTTATAATTTTTTTATTTTTTTTAAAAGGTAACTAGTACTTTATGTAATAATACATTTTCAAATATCCAATTAACTCGTAAATCATCTAACAAATATCATTATTCTTGATTTGGCGTAGAACTCAGCTGAAGATATTAAATTCTGAACATAAGAAACGTATTAACTAAAACAGACGAAAACAATATATTATGCACTTTGCCAATCCATTGTAGAATACGGTATAATATAGCTGTCGATCATATGTAAATTACACAGAAAACTATCACAAAGGTAATTCTTAAACAACATATAATGACTGACCAAATATTCAACATGTTTGCCGTACTAGATATACGCCAAATATACATTAAAACACTACTCAGTTAAACGAGCGTACATACAAAACATAAAACTCAGTCGATAAACACAAGTTTTGGACAAAGACACAAGGCAAAAACGCATTCAACAATCTGACACTCGACTCAAAAAATGAGGGAAACAAAAAACATTTCACAAACAAAATTGAAATATATTTACTGCAAAATAAATTTATCAGAGGAATTAAAAAATATACCTACATAGTTCACATACTATACAAGACCGACCATCAATTACCTTTAATATTTTATTTTTATTACGTTATTTTACTTATTTTATATAATTTTATTTCTTAATATTTCATTTAAATTCGTTTAATTAATTAAGACAATTTCAATACAGTACAATTTTATTTACATACATAATTAGTTACATAAAATTGTAAATTGTGGGCCTCAGCTGGGGTAAAGAACCCAGTGAGACTCACATTAAAAAATAATATTTTATAAAAAAATTATTCTAATGAGTCAATGAAGAAATAAAAAGAATAAATAAATGAATGAAGAGAATGGACAAATCCCAGCAGCTCGTTCAGAACATGTGATTTTACATTAGAGGAACGACTCGTTCTTATGTTGTTGAAACTGTGTTTCAACTTTGAGAACAAGCCGTTCCTCTAATTTAACGACTTGTTCTCAAGGTTGTTACATTAGAGGAACGACTTGTTCTTATGTTGTTGAAACTGTGTTTCGACTTTGAGAACAAGTCGTTCCTCTAATTTAACGACTTGTTCTTATGTTGTTGAGACTGTGTTTCAACTTCGATGATGACGTTTCGTTTATAAAGGTCGATTTCTTACCATGACGATTTTGAATACTTCACTCGATAATGCAAGTTACATATATTATATAATGATTTTTTTTAATTCAACATTAGAGGCTGTGTGTTAAAAAAAATAAAAATTAATTAATTTTCATTATGTTTAGTTTCCTTTTGTTCCTTTTTTATTTTATTTCTCTCAAATCATTTAGTGAGCATTATTTTATAACGAAAATGTTATTATTATATGTTTTAATGCTTTTGTATCGAACGCACTGCGCAATGCTACCCAAAGGCCGCAAAGCAGCTTTCTGACCATGGAGGGATAAGAAAGCTAGTATTTACCCGGCCGGCGAGTACTGAACACAACGCGCGCCCGGACACAGTATTTACGTGGTATCCCCTCCCCTGCTGGAGAGCACTGGGCACATCGCAAGCAGTGGACCCAGTATTTACGTCGCATCCCCTCTCCTTTGCCCAGGCGAAGCAACGCCAAACATAGAACGGCGACGGTTAGCCAATCACCGCAAAGCACTATAATGCTAGAAATATTTCTCTTTTCTTACATAATTGGGCAAATTAATGTTAGATTTGCGTGAGTCTCGCCGCTATAATGCAAAATAAAAATATACAATATATCAAGTGATACAGCTTTTATATATCAAATGGTGAATGTTATATTATTGCTTTTACTATTCTATACTTATAATCTTCACAATATTTTTTTATAAAAAAATATTTAAAATATGTATGTAAAATGGCAGACCGATCGCCCTCGATTTAATAGGCCACGATAACTAGTCAAATGTTCTATATAAATTGTAAACAATACATATTCTTATTTTTATTCAAGAGGTTTATACCTACAAATAATTGTTGTATGCATTTACTATTTACTTGCTGTTATAATATTATGTCAAATGGATATGGTTAAATGTATTATTACTGTTACTATTGTGAACTTACAATCTTCCGAATATTTTTCTTAAGAAAGAACTATGTATGTAAAAGCCCAATGGGCGTATAAATAAAATAAAGAAATAAATATTTAAACCTTATCTACCTAGGTATATATTTGCTATCTGTTTTTGTAAGTTTTTTTTTTACTCTTATTTTCACTATCAATAATAATAATTTTATTTTTTGTATACATGTATATTAAGCGTTATTAGGTTTTAAGCAACCCTGTAAATACGTAATAATAAACTAATATGAATATATTATACTTACGATAGTATGACTTTTGGCATTGTAAAGAGATATATTAAAGAAATTATTCTACCACATTTTTGACTTTCCGTTGTTTTTAATTTTTGATAATTTTCTCTTCGCATTGTTTCATACAAAACGTTACGTCACGAAGGCTCTGTATTCGAAAGGCGCTCTGAAAAAGAGGTCCATTGTCTTAATATTAACAACGGGTTCCGTTTGCTATAGACCCCGTCGTTTTCATAACATTTGGCCACAAAACATAACAATGTCATTGTCCTGTTTTTAACGTACGACCATTGATTTTAATATGCTCTAGATGAGTCCTTCTGTATTGTATGAAATCGAATTCGATATAGATGATATACTTTTTTACTTGATTTAAAATCTTTTGTCGCCCTGGCAATTTTTAGTTTCCTTTCGAAGCGTTATATCTAAATTACTCATCTTATATTATTTGGTAATGTAGAAAAGAAACTGTGTACTTTTTTTCCATATTTTGGGTTTATGACCGAATTGGTTTCATCCTCCAATTGGCATCAATGAAGTCGGTCAAAATTAACAAAAGGAAAAGGTTTGTTATTTAAAAAATCATGTATAAATGGAATTACGGTGTGAATTAAATGTTTAAAAATACGAAATAATAGGTAGGGGTTTAGTAAGTATTGATATTTGAAACAGGTAATAGTTTTCTAGTCTGATTACAATTCATAACATGGTTAATAAGTGAATTCTAGATCGATCGTTCCCCAAATTATAGCTTTCCCGCATTTGTCGTTTATTTCTTCCAGTCCCAAATTAATTTCATTGCATCGATCGTGCAATCATCCACATTCATGCACGCAGTTTTTGTACTAAATATTTTGCTCAATTAATCGTTCTTAAAAATGTGAACATACAAAAGCATTTTTTCCCGTAGCTAAATGCTTGTTTCAATTAACGGTACTCATAAACAACGAGCGGATCATGATTTGTTTACACTAGTCGTTAGTTGTCGTTATGTCGTTGCGGCGTCGAACACGGCGGAGCGCGCGGACGATCTTTTTCCTTCGAAAACTTTGAAAATCTTCGAAAACTAGAAAGACACATTGACATTTAAGAGCGACTCCTACCACGGTGATAAAGGGTCGAAAGAAAGGATCTCCATGTTTTTTTTGCGTCAACGGTGATGGAGCTGACATACGCGAGCCCTTCACTAATTGGCAAATAAGTAAAACCTATGTGGGTGGCAACAAAAATGCATAGACGACTACGAACATTTTAAATTTGTTTTTAACGGACCTTGACAACCATAGAGCTATAATTAGGGGTGCTAGTGCGTACTAATATCTAGTCAAAATTTGTTCCACTATTAGAACGCGATAACGCGACCGGAATCGGTAGTTTTAGGTAGAGCGTTGGGAGTGTTGTAGGTCAGTTGCAGGTCAAAAAGAGGATCCTATTTTTTCGCTTCGTGTCTCATCTAAATATAATACACTAATGAAAACATCGAAATATTTTATTATTTGTAGATAACTGTGCACCTCACCCTAGCGTCAATACATTTGTACGAAGTAACATTTTTCTATATTCCCGAATCCATTTGTTTTTCTAGATGCATCTTTTTTTTCAAAAGATCCCTTACGTAACTTGAACAACATTGTGTTGCCCGTTATTTTAGATCGATACCTATTTGGATAATATTCGCATGGGGTGCCTAAGGGATCAATATGTATTTAGGAAAATCATAATAAGTATAATATAGCTCTTCTTTTGATTTATAGGTTGAGTGGGAATCAGTACCTACTTAGGTACCTAGTTTTGGGGGCACATTTTCACGTACCCACCGCACTATTAATCATTTGATCTATTATAACATCGATGGCTACTCTTGTAAATTTTATATCATTGTAAGTATTGTGTGTTCCACGTTTGTTTCTAATTAACTTCATATTGTAGAATATGAAAAAAAAATTGCAACACTCACAAAAATAAAACTTATTTCCCCACAATCATTTTCAATGGCTTTAAAAATATGAAATGCCTTTGTTGTAATTTTTAAAAGTCAAAAGACAAAATATTTTATTTTTGGGTACGTACAGATATATAATGTTGTATGACTTTACCAGAATACGTAATCTGATATGTAAATAGTTAATATACCCTTTAAAATGAAGATATAATAATAATAATGTTCGTTTATTTCTCCTGAACAGAGCGATGAGTGCAATATTCTTTATGCACATATAAATGAATTACAGGATATAAAATTGAATATGGGATAAAGATAATAAAATGGTTAACATATTAAGCACTTGTATTTTGGTGGCTTGAGATAAATTCTCCATCTATGATGTAGGGACACGCCCTACAACGGCCAGAACGTGATTGTTATTCAATTTTTATCCCGACTACTCTGTGGCACAACAAAGCAGCAAACCCACGCACCCTTCCCTCTGCGAACATCTCCGAGGCGCTGCATCACCAAGGGAGGCCGAACAGCGCCCTTTTATCGCCTGCTGCCCTGCTGTATACTGTTTTACTATATTTATTTTATCTTCGTGCTCAAACCAATATTATCATTTTCTCATCCCTGTTATGGTTCCTAATGAATGTATGGGACTGCACAAGCGCAACCACCCCCGGTGCCGCTTCCCCCCTTTCCACCCGCCCGCCCTCTCAGAAAACAAACCTTGCCATTTGCTATCATAATAAATCGTTACATACTGCTAGTAATTCAATGAACAAAGGAAAATAATTTTGACTCATCTCGCTTTTGCAGATATAATAATTAATCACTACCGAACAATTTAAACGTTTTCTTCCGACAGTCAACTTCTGTAAGAGCAACACCGGAGAATTTTCAAAAATTCTAATAATATTATAGTTATTTGTATAGCGCAATTTTCTGTGAAAAATTACCTCAAGGACGCTGAAGATCACGTTACATTACAATTCAAGATAACTTACGAGTAAATATCATTAATCATTAGTACTTTTCCAAAGTCCCTATTTGGATTATTGCACAATTAAATGTGACGGGACGAAGTGATTTCATTTATTTATTTGTAACAAACAAACAGCTTTTACAAAATGTACAAGTGAACCGAAGTCAAGCCACAGAAGTTTCTTATGCTAAAATTTATTGGAAATGAAGTTTTAATATCTTTAAATTAATTTTGGGTTATAGGAAGGGAAGAGAAAAAGGAATATAGGAAGAGGATAAGAGCTGCTCCCGATACCATTCCATGCTCTTATATTAATAATCGATCGTACGCATTACTTCAAATCGATATTTTTTTATGTTAAATAATTTCACGGCTTACATATGCACCGATGACTCCGAAAACCGTATTACATTCTACGAATACATAGACCGAGAGACATCGAAGGCAAACAAAAATATAATAATACTGGGCGATTTCAATCTCACATATAAGCCCGAGTAGATAATACGTGAACATTCATATTTCCTAAGCTCAAATGGTCTCAGACAATATAATGCTATAAAAAATTATTTCAACAATATACTCGATCTTGTTTTAAGAAACTCAAATATTTGTGAAGTGATGAGCCTTTAGTTCTAGAAGATAAATACCACCGTACATTAGATATACGGATAAAACTATCAAAATCAACGTACGGCCGTCGAAATTTCCCCCGCTCTTCGCTCACGCCCGGCCGGACTAGCAGAGCCATCCATCAATAATTCATCAAACTCCACAAATAAAAAAACCTTATCTGGAATGAATTCACTTTAACAAAATTAAATTTTAAACATTTAAAATTTAACCTGTGTAAACAAATATTTTATTTTTTTGACTGGACATATTTACATAACATAAAATCTGTTGATGATGCAGTGGAATATTTTTACTCGGTATTGAGTAGTATTTTTGATCTATGTGCACCCATAAAAAAAACCACGCAAAGTAAATGTCAACTATCCGATGTGGTTTGACAAATGTATAATTGATCAAATCAAATTCAAGGAATCTTTTCGCAGAAAATATAAAGCAATTTAGTTTACTCATTAATCTCTGCAAAATGATCTGAACTAAAAAAAGACATTTTTTTTAAAAGAAATTTTACTTGGCTAATGTTGAAAATGGGATTAAAAGCGATGTCAAAAACTTTTGGCAGTATATCAGGTCACAAAAATCAAGTGGGGGTACTTCTATAGAACTCATGGACGCGGATGAAATCATCCAGTGTCCACTAGTGTCTCAGAAATTTGCGGACTACTTTAAATCGGTCTACAACCGAGTATACTTAGATGCGGAAAGTCTCCGGCAAGAGGTGCCGAAATTTATAGATTCAATCTCTTTTGAAAAATTTAGACCCGAGGAAGTAAAAATATGCATTCAAAACCATAAACCCGACAAGGCTATGGGACTGGATGGAATTCCACCTCATGTAATTATTATGTTAGGGGAATATTTATACAAACCTTTATGCTACATAATCAACCTCAGTATTGCTACTTCCACCTTTCCCCAATCTTGGAAACTCACCAAGGTGAGCCCAATATACCAGTCGAGTTGCAAAACTGAGGTACATAATTATAAACCGGTAGTGGTGTTATCATCTTTTCCAAAATTTTTTGAAACACTAATTTGTGAAGCACTGAAATACAAAATAAAACTATTCTTAGGAGGAAATCAGCATGGTTTTCTGTCAAAAAAATCTAATGTTTCCAATCTCCTCGAACTTTCACATAAAGGATTGGACGCACAATATCAAACTGACGTGATTTATACTGACTTTGCAAAAGCATTCGACCGTGTAGATCAAGACGTACCTTTACGAAAGATCCATAGGATAGGCTTTGTCCAACCTCTAATACAATTTCTTGCAACGTATTTAAAAAACAGAACACAATTTGTATGCATGTATGCATAGGTGAGTCTAGGGAATTCCCGGCATTTTCAGGAATACCACAGGGGTCAAACTTGGTACTTCTACTATTCTTGATATTAATAGATGATATTCAAGAATGCATCCAAAGTACCACTTGCTTGCTTTTTGCTGACGATCTTAAACTGCTCAGGATGATATGCGACATTCAGATTGTTTTAAATTACAACTTGATTTAGACGAAATATCTTCATGGGTAGATGAGAATAAACTTTCCTTTAATGTAAAAAAAATTGTCACTATTACGTGTACGCGTTCCAAAAACCCGATCAAATTTGATTATAAACTAAATAGTGAAATATTGTCATCAGTAAAATCCATAAGGGACCTCGGGGTTACATTTGATCCCAAACATACTTTTTCAGATCGGATTGGTATCATCTTGTTATAAACTTCTTGGATTTGTGATAAGAATAAGCAAAAAATTCTCCAAGCCCGAAGCAATGACATCGATGTTCGACTGCCTTATACGATCTAAATTAGAATACGCTTCTGCTGTCTGGGCCCCATACCAGCAAAAATACATAGAATTATTAGAACAAATTCAAAAAAATATTCTAAGATTTGGGTATTCACTATGAGAACGCATAGTGAATACCCACGATTTATGCATCACATAGATTTGCTCTCCGAAATGCACTACGAAAGTCTCCAATCTAGGAGAAATGGGACCCTTCAAGCAACTGCTTTAAAATCATGAACTATTACATTGACAGCACATACCTCTTGGAATGCTATAAATTGTTTGTACCGAACAACTACCGTCAGGGTCGATGCCACGACTTGCTCTGTATTCCACACGGGAGAACGAACGTTTTGGCCCAGCATAGCATGACAAGAGTTATGGTGCTGCTAAATGATACCTCTAGGTCTCTTGACATTTTCAACATTGGCCTTAATGATTTCAAAAGTCATTTCAGGAAAGAACTCTAAAATATTGGTTTTTGTAAAATATTTCATTTAAAGCTTTGTATATTTCATGTGTATTGTAATAGGATTGAATCAATCTGTAATTCACAAAAAAAAGGTTATTACTAAAAATGTATATGCTGTGAAATTTTGTTTTATATTGTGCAGATACACGAGGAATTGGGGATTTTTTCTAATATTTGTTCTACACGAGGGTAAATAAAATAAATGAGATTGTCGGGTTAATCTTGACGGAATGAAAAAAATTATTAAATTAGTAAGTTCTGGTGAGTGCAGACCATTATTTATGATGATTATTTATATATTAACATTAGGATTTGATCAAAAATTAACGTGTTTGGAGGGAGTTGAAATTTAATAGATGATCACTATGGTGACCGGATAAATCATCAAAATGATAATTCATCACATGTTAATGGTGTGTTTAAATCGGTTTCCTTTATATAGATAACTACGTCAATCGGAAATTTTATATGAATTTGACCTGCCTATTTCCATTAGGTGGATTAAAATGTGTTCAGAAACTTATAAAGCCGTCTGTACTCTTAACTCAAGAACTTTCAGAAATATCTGGCTACCTTTTTGTTTCCACTGAATTTATCTGTATTACTGAGGTAAGTACTGTATTGTGTTTGAGCAAAATTAATTTACTCAGCACCCCAGCAAAATACAAATAATGCTGGAAGACCGGGTACATAATTAATCAAGGAATCATAATAACACAACGGCATGATTATATCACATGTGCTGTAAAGCGAATTCTAACACAAACTGTATAAAATTTTCGCAGAATAGAGCAAAAACAACGAACATCTCTAGGAAAGGTAATTTATTTTGATGTTTATACGCCGTCAGAGTACTGCGCGAACCATCACAGTTAAGGTTGAACGCGACGCTTGTTGTATTCTACGTGTTCGTATATAGCGTTAATTAATTTATATTTTTATTAAAATACCTTTTTTGCAAGGTATTCCTTTACAATATTAAGACAAATGATTTGTTTGCGCCCGTACATACGCAATGTGCATATAAATAAATAGATTTGTTAGTTTAAAAACTCAATTCTTTCGAGAAACACATACAAATACAATATTGTACCGATGATTCAATCCAATATTGTATTTGTATGCCTTTTTGTGTGCTACCTGAATTGTATGTCCCTACATTTCAAATGAGGCCAGTTATTTTTATATCTAAATATAATCACAAAAGTATTATTGAAATTTACCCATCCACCAATCATATCCCGATTTTTCAATTAAAAACATTACACGACTTAGAACTATAGTGAGACTGTATTTTATTTTTTTTCACGAAATACGTTAGGAATAATATTATATTTATCATTGGTGAAATCCATAATAAGATATTGTATCACTACATGGGGATAATTAGCAAAAAAAATCTTAATTTTGTTCTAAGTAGGTAAATACAATATTTCATAGTCAAATTACTACTAAACGAAGCTGCATACAAACAATGGTATGATGTACCTATAGCATTCTTATACAATTCTGTACATTCGTATTTTATCAGGAAACCTATTAATTCAGATTCTTAGTAAAATAGCAACTCATTTTTCTCCGTGTGGACTTGTTTTCCCCAGATATCTAAATAAATGAACAAAACGAACGTCAACGAACCTTAGAATACAATGTCCCTAATTTACATATTACTGAACCTAATAAAAAATTGCATGCTGAAAAAATGGTTATGTAAAAATGACTTTTTGTATTGTCCATTTAACTTTCTGATTTCCCTGTATTTTGTACTGTTTCTGATTATTCATTCGTTTTGTATTATTTACTTTAATTTTTTTTTATCTTTTGTCTATGATTCAAAATAATAATATTTATAGGTACGAAGTTTAAAAATACAAAGTAGATTGGAAATAATAAACCGTTGTCAAATTGCTATATAGTAGTATAACCGGACTTGTTTGTAATTGTGTAACTTTTATATAAATAAAAATAAAACATTTAAATATCGTGCACAATGCAAGTAAATAACTAAACAATTTGTATATTTTCAAAACGTAATAATATAACATTTGTATAGCATAGTTTTGTGCTATTTCACTTAGGTACGTAATGTACGATATCATGGTTAAAGAAAGTGAAAACTTCTAAAGATAAGGTCTATAAGACGTTAACATATTTTTAAATTTTCAATTCATTTAAATTACTCACATTTTTACCTCAAATTCTCTCCTCTCTTTGATAGCAACAATCAGAGCAGAGCTTTGTTTACTGTCAAATCCAAAATGCACAATAGCTGTTGCAGAACAAACTTGTTTTGAGTGGAAATGCGAAGTTCCGTGAAGATCACCTTTTATTCCTGCGGGTCCCCCTTCTCGTGTGGTGACAAATTATACTGTCTAGACACTCACTTAGGATCCGTTCTCAGATTACACATTAGCATACGTAAAACTGCAATGCGTACTCTGCAAAATGGAAATTTCGAATTTGGTTTTATCAAATCGAGACAATAGTCTTGATAAGATCTTTGAAAAATATAAAATAACTATTTTTATACGTAAAAATTTCGCATCGATATATCTGTCGCATAGCTTTTATTAATGCTACAGGATGCAAATTTACCACCCCAGTCAAGAATTACTCCTGTCCCTGTACGACCGGATTTGTTGAAAATTCTAACATAATCTATGTTCACACGTAAATTCATGTTCGATGGTTTGGCTCGATTGAACATGTTGACTTGAGACCATGCTTGTCGTTGGGTAAACACGCTCAAGCAGCTCGACACAAGGCACCATAGTTATACCACTACAACGATCAGTCAACTCGTAAATTTCTGCAACGAATGACTGCAAGAATTACGGGCCTTAAATCTTTTTCGCATCGAGCCGTTTGCTCGATATCGAACAAAAAGCACCAAGCGAGAAGGTACACACGTGGAGACATGTTCGAATGGGCGTACAACCATCGAGCAAGAACGAGCGTAGATACATAGCTTTAAGGCTAATTTGTAAATGAAGGATAGATAGAAATATATTATTAAATGAAAAACACGCGCTTTGTAATACACCACTCGACAGCCAACCAGGTTTCGCTTATCTCAATCTTCATCAGGGCTATTATATTAACTTGTATGTATTACAAAGTGTGTTTTTCATTTCATTTAATATATAATAATGTCACGTGCCAAAGCATTTTCTTCCATCAAAAAAAATATATGTAATTGTTCATTTCATCGACGATGTCGGTCATATGTCAACGTTCCCGAGCACGACTGCAGATTGCTATCGAACAAACATTCACGTCGACTAATTAAGCAGATATAGTCGACGTGAACTTTTGTTTAATCGTTAGCGATCTACGGTCGCACTAGGGAGTTACAAACAATATCTAATCGAAAACTTCGCTAACCTTTTATCGATTTTCTTGCACAAATGACTCTGATGATATATTCTCTTAGGTAGGTACTACAAAATCAGGTTTGTCAAAATTCACTCTGAAAATGAGTACGTCTGAACTGCGCTTATGAAGTGAGTACAAGTACCTGCTTTTCATGTTTTATTCTTTATTCGTGCTACTTCTATCGTCTTTTTGCTCCATCTTATTGGTTTAATTACAGTGCACTGTAAAAAGATGAAATAATGCTATATAATCCTATAGTGATTCGTAAATTTCAACAAAATATGCAGAACAGGCAAAACAGTTAAGAAAGTTAGTTAGTGAAGTGTTATTTTAATATCTCTGCGTTTAACATCATGCTTATTAAGTAAATTGCTCGGACAAAGTTATAAAGCGAGTAGAAAGCAACCTAACGCTATAATATAGTTCACCGCAACCGTGGTTGCATGCATGCAAATTTAGTCAAATTTATCTGGCTGGTTATTTCCTTCATAAAGTGTCCAGTTTTCAAACACACAACATTATTATTCAAGATTTGTTTCAAATGCTGGATTCGATAGATGGAATAGAGTAGAGCCACAACAAAATGTTTCACAAATTATGTCCGGGTCTTGCTTTCAATTGATTACAAATCAATTGATCTTTGACGCCCGTATCATTAATCGTAGCAGATCATTGACATATTTCTAGACAACACTTTTTCATCGTGCTTTCAATGCTGTAGGTAGATGCTTTTCGACAAACCGTGCAAAATACTCTAAAAATCACCCTAGTGAAAAACAACCATCCAGAAAGAAAACTTTTGACCAGATCTAAATATCTAGGTACTTTGCAACCTTCCTCTACTATCTTTTTTCCTTCCCCACACCCTTCAGGCTCACTATATACCCAATTTGGTGATGCCATAGTTCCACTAGCTTCAGGCAGTGGGGTGCTGTTGGGATTCTTGTTTGGTATATTCACATAATAAATGATGGTCAAAAGATTTGAATATATTCACATTACCAATCTTGTGTTTTGTATTTCCACGATATATAAAGTTAATGAGGTAGGAAGAACTATGCTGGTCACAAACCGTGCATAGTCCGGTATTTATGGCCACTGCACCGCGTAAAGAAAGGCCAGGAAAAGGCCATGTTGCAAAACCAAGCCAGGAACCAACCGCTTGCAAATCAAATGTCTGCAGTTTGGTTGCGTTATTCCTTTAACTTAACTAGATTCAAGAAACTACTTGTTTATTATTTATTGTTATCAAGTTTAATTTGTAGAACTCCATTTTAATTATAATTTTTTTTTTTCAAATTCTATAATTTTGTTATTGGGTTTATAAAAACAGTTTATTTTTAAACAAGTTCTGCTGTGCAATTATTATTACGCGTGACAGCTGTTTCGCCCTCTGAAGTTGACACTTTGATAATGCCTTCAGAGGGCGAAACAGCTGTCACGCGTAATAATAATTACACAGCAGAACTTGTTTAAAAATAAACTGTTTTTTTATATGTAAACCCAATAACAATATTATTGAATATATAAAAAAAATAAATAAAAAAATTTAAAAAAATAAATAATAAAAATTACTTGTTTATTGAAACCAACATTACACAAATATAAAACGGAAATGAAAAAAAATGTTAAAAATAATGGCATGTAGGTCTTTTTTAGCAGATTTTCTTGAAATTCAAAATCAAAATCAGATTGCAACGCCTGCATATGTAATGTATTATTATCATGTTTTGAATTAATCATAATCAGTTGAATGAGAATACTGAACGAATAACATTCAATTTTAAACAATACAAAGTCAGGAATTTAAAAAACTTACACCTTACACATCTGACGCTCTAAGACAAAGATCCAACACGACGGCTAAGAGCTTACTAACGAAACACTTCAACACTTTGTTGCTCCCATAAAACAGGGGTTGATAAAATCTCCTTGCGGTTGATTTAAGTTTTTCACGAATGTGTTTTTTTGTCCTGGTCGGGCGTAAAACGAAACTGGTTTGCTGGTAAGTGTTTAACGTCGTTAGCGGGGAAAGCTGCTCGCTGGGCGGGACGTGTCTTTGAATCACAGGAGCTAGGGCGACTAAAGCTCGACGAGAGCTTTTTACCGACCTAAAGCTCCGGGATCTGAACATGGCAAAAAATAAGACGATTACTGGGGCTTATTTTTTTGGTAAGTATGGTGTAATTTTTTGGAAATAGGAATTATTATAAGTCGTTTCCGGGAGTGCTGATTTTGTATTCGAAAGTAATTTGATCGTGACTAATTTAAGGACATAATGGTTAATATTTTATCCGGAGAAATCTAATAAACTACATTTTTGGAATAATTGCATAATATCTTTAAAAAAACTGAGATTTCTTACAAAGTTATAAAAATGTAGTAATTGCTCACTTCACCAACTGTGTGTACTAGGTATAATAATGTTTGTCAGTTTAATATACAATCACACACCACAAGTCATATTAAAATATTCCTACCATATCAATTCTCCATTCTGAACATAATTCTATAAAGTGAAGTCATGTAAAGTTTAATTTTTGACGCTTTTGATAAATCCGTTTCAATGTAATTTTCCTCTTCAAATAGGGCTTAGAATTATGGCCGAGAATATATTTCTGGTGCATCTCTCAGAATAGGTAAAATTTATTCATTTTCAATACATTCATGAAGGAAATATAGGAGGAAGGTTATTAAGTTTTTTTTTTATTCAGGGTTCATCATAACAGACATTGCAGTTTTGAAAAGCCGGTTCATCCAATGTGGGGGGTAGGATCCTGAGAGGGGACTCATTTGGTCGGGAGGGTCATGCCGTTTTCAGTCGTTACCATTTTTTGGTCCGGACTACACCGGACGTTTCTTAAAATAACAATAAAATACAATACGCAGCAGACCTTACGGCTGCACTTAAATCTTGCGCGCTAACTTGATTTGAGCATTTGCGACTTCCTGTGGGGTTTCTTGAAGGAAAATGATTTTGAACATCGCCCTCACACCTTGGAAGAACTCAAAGGTCAAATTCGGGAGGAAATCGTCGGGATGTGGCCGAAAACAGTGTGTCAAAAATCGCTTTCATTAATGCATCGCTGCTGGTGGCATCTGATGTCATCTGCAACGACATGATGTACCGAATAACATAAAATAAACTTCATTTCTGTTAGTTGCGCCGTTTTTTTTAACAGCCTTTCAAAACTGCACCGTCTGTTATGTCGCACCCTGCGTATGTCAGATGGATTATAGTTAAATAAATTTTTTTTCACGGGTTGATTGTTTACAAAATCTTGATAGTGGTACGGAACACAAGATGATCAAGGTTGTAAATTTATTAGAATCCAAGAGAAAAAGATAGTATTTACCTACATTTGAATTTCATATTTTACCATTTTCCCATTTACATCCTTACCGGCATTTCTTCTCCACTATACGGAACAATTCATACTACCTGAATCTAGGTACCTACCAATACCGGTTTTATCGCGTACTCGAGGTCCAAAACGACTTTTCAATACCCACGGGACGTTTCACGTGTACGTGAACAGATATTTGAATTATTCCAAGTACAGTTCGGAGCTTCAACCATTGGGTGTCTATGGTTCATGGTCTAGTGCCCACAACTACAAACGTACTATAAATCCTTGACTCTAATCGTATATCATCCGTAGGAAACCAATGCGTCATAAAGTGTGAAATATTGCACGCAAATAATTTAACCCTTCATTCCAGTGTTAGGTCATATTTGACCAGGGTGTGGAATAGATAAAAAAAAAATAATCGACCTTCGGACTGCCTGTCGAGAGTCATACGGAGGCCTTCAATTAAACCTTGACTGAGCTGTCTCTGCACCAACGAAGATTTATTCATAAAGCCATTAAATGTATTTTTGTTCATATTCAATATTAATGATCTCCCTGGTTAGTGATACCATCCAACTTCTGACATTTCCCATACATTGCGATGGCAGCATGCTACACTAGCGCCTCCTAGCGGCGTTAGTTGTGCCCCTTGATTTCGTGTATGTAAAGAATTCATTACGTTAAAAAAATAGAAAAAACCGAAAAATTTTTTAAAAATTATGTAACCTACAAACGAACGATTTTACCGCTTTTATTGCTTCTTGTAAAAAACTAGGTTTTTTTAGCAACTCTATCGTTAATTCCACAAATATTTTGATAGATAATTGAAAAAAAAATGTTTTTTTTTCGATTATCTATCTTATGGATATTCGGTAATACTTACCCGATTAAACTTAGGTATTTTTTTAATTGATACGATAGAAGTATTTTTTTCATAAAACAGTAATGTAAACTTCACTGGGTGAGGCTGGCTGAGACCCCCACAATTTTATGTGACAAATTGTATGTAGATAAAATGAATTGTAAAGAAATTATGTTAAATTCAACGAATTTAATTGAAATATTTAGAAATAAAACAAACAAAGTAAAAGAAATAAAATAAAATACAGCAATAAAATTAAAATTATTAAGGTAGTTATAAAAACTAAGCAATGTGTAGTATTTATTAGTCCGGTTGTGTATGATTTGTGTACCATGTAGCAAAAAAAATATTATTTTAAGAAAAAAAAATTGTAAGACATTTTTTTTTGTTCTTTAATCCATTTCTCAATTTTGTTTGTGAAATGTTTTTTGTTTTCCTCATTTTTTGGGTCGAGTGTAAGATTGTTAAATGCTTTTATTGCCTGGTATTTGTAGTGTTTTTGTGCAAAGCTTGTGATTATCGACGGAGTTTTTATGTTTTCAATGTACGCTCGTCCAACTGGTCAATTGTGTATGTAAATTGAGTTTTTTGGTCAAGGTAAGTGTATTATAGTTTTGTTTTTAGGTATATTTTAAAGGTTTAGTGAAGACAAAGACATCCAAAGTGAAAAGAACTAAAATGACAGCCTTACATCCGACACGTTAACATAATACTGTAACTCGTTGAATGTTGTATATAGTAATTAACAATACATGTAAATTTAGTTTTTATTTCATTCCAATAATTTTATGTTTATTAAGTTTTTAGTGCAATTTTATATAAATGCTGCAGACGCATTAGTCTAACGACATCAGTAAAAATACTAATTTGTTGATTTAAATCCGTCTGTATGTCGGTAATTCAGGTTATGGAAATTTTAAAACTGGCTTTTGCCCTGAATTTAAGACTCATTTTTTAAATTGAAACTGAGTGTTCAGACAATCGGTAAATTTGTGATAATACTTCTATAATAGAAATGTGCATTACTTTTGTTATTTTTTTGTCAGATGTCTTGATTTTTACTGGACTGAGTTGTTTTAATCTGTCCAAGATTTGTCTATGCCACTCGCTTCAGAGTTCTGTGAAATTTTCCAAATAAATCTTTCAGTATTGTAAGGAGAAATGCCTGATGCTCTGAACCCATCTGCCAAGAATCTATTGATTTTAAAGTGCTCAAGCGTCCTCAGAATTTCACTGCTTGGCAGTAGGTAGCCCCATATTTATCATCTTCAATCCAATTAATTGCTTTCGCCATGCGATTTTTGAGGGTCGAGCCTTATTGTTCTTTTAGGTACAGCATATTATATACTTGCACCTCTAATGGATATTTGTCACCACAGACACGGCCTCATTATCTAATATTTTATAAATAGTTACTTTCAAATTCACTTATCCTACAATTATAACTATAATGGAGATTTTCACGGGTCTGTACCAATTATTGTATCAATTATCAAGATTTTTTTAAATTCTAACATGTTTCATACATATCCTGTTTTTTTCTACATTAACCTCACGCAGGAGGCCTTGAGGAAAGCAATTTCCCCTCACGGCCTATATCATCTGGGGATGCTGTGTGGAGGGTATTTTAAGGAAAGGGAGGAGTGGAAGTTCTGAGAAGGAAAAAGGTATGAAGGGTGGGCAGGAATCTATAGTATGTCCAGGAGTAACGTATGAATCCATCACTCCCAATGCGATGCATCGCGATGGGTCGAGATAGTCCGGCAGAAGGCGTCAAAAAGTGCTCCCTCACCCGATCCCACCTGTCGCGCAGTTGGTGTGCAGTTACATCTGCCGTCAAGACCTAGACAAACCTCACCTCATCAACCCGTGCACTCCTGCTAAGTCACCAAACGTAGCGAACCACTTGGGGCGAACCACGGCAGAGGTGTTGGTTATCCAATAAATGGTTTCCAGTGCGGCGGTATCCATACCCGCCTCCCAAATAAAGATGTTTTTCTCTAATAAATAAATATCTGTCACCGCGTGGTTGTTCGCATGTAAAATCGAAAGGAAATATTATAATCCTGTCAAAACATTCAAGAGCCAGGGTTTATTTAATTTATCCTTTGGCCCGGGTAAGAGCTTTTGGGACCCCGAGACCAGATGTCATGTTTATATCTGAAAATTAGGGAGCCAGGCCTCAGACCAGTTGAAGATTAAAATTAATGTTACTGTTGTAATATCGTAATCGGGAACAAGACCAGTCTTTCCTGTAGGATAAGCAAACCTACCTTCGTTTAATACAAAAGGGTCCGTAATCCTAAAACACTTCTCAATTATCCCTTACAGAAACCTTCATATTTTGACCTCTTGCGCGTACCTACCCTTATAAGCCATACCTATGTATAATTATGTTGAACGTCCCAATTGTATTTATTTTAACTGAAATATTATCATAAGTTGGCGTTATTTTTATTTTACGTCAAATTTAAAATATTCTTAGGCCCAGTCGTTTGAGTGACCGTCACATTTAATATCTTCACAAATCAACGATCAATTTCGACAAATTGAAATCAGCTGACAAGCATATAAGCACGACCGTTCTGATGGACAGCTTTGTTTAAAAGCTGAAATTGAAAGAAAATTGGAGTTTTAAAGGGAATCGTTCAAATGTCAAAAATTCAAAATTGCACTAATCGTTAATTTGTTTATAATGAGATATGACGTTGTTTGAAAAACCCATCTGTTGTATTCGTAGCAATATTTTTGCAGTTTTCTGAAATAACAAAGCCAGTTGGTTATTTTCACATAACCATTAAAAATGTGTGGAAGATTTAAAATTTATTTTCTGGTTGATCTGATCGCTGTTCTAAAAATGTTAAATTTTAATATTTTCAATCATAATTATTGATTTTAAAAACGATTTTAAACCGCACATTCCGAAACGGTTCCAATTGGCTACAACGTCACTATAACTTGGAAACCGCCTATACTTATGAAAGTTATGTAGTAAACAACAATATTTAGATTTTTATTTTTAATGTGTTCTTTTAAGTTAAGAAAGTGAAATGATTATATTTCTTTAAGTTTAAAATAAAATAAAATAAATGTTTAATGAAATTTATTCGTCTCATAAAAATACCTTCATTAACATAATTTGTATCCTTAATTTTTTTCGGGAATAACAAAAATCTGAAAATTACTTTTTCTGTTGACTTTTGTAATATCACGGTAAAATGGCATGTCAGTGGATTATGATGGTCAGTTTCAAAGAAACGTTTTCCGCAAATACACAACGAGATTTCCTTTTTCAGCATGAGGAACAAATAGAATATTATAAAAGTTTGCGAAAGTTGTATGAAAGGAACCAAAACATCCATCCAATCTGTGAATTATTGAACAAAGTGAAACATGGTATTACTGGTGCAATCAGATGTGCACAAATTGACGGTGGACATCTGAAAATGTATATCAACTTGCAACTGATAGTAATCCATTATAATATTTTCCAAATCATTTAATTAAAACAATTCGCTTTTGAGAGGGTGCATAATCTGAACATTTTAAAAACAAACGAAAAATCGCCTTAAAAAAATGTTGCCTTTCCCCATGAGTAAACTCATAATAATTTTCGTTCACCTAAAAACATAAAAATGGTATAGAGTGAGATACGATGCGTTCTGTAGCATTTCAAATGGTTGACTTACAGTAAAGCTATTTTCGGGTAGGTTGTATCACAAAATTAGAATAAATCATCAAATTTCAAAGTTAAAATTATGTTCTGTGAAAGTTATATTCAAGTTCTGTTACAATCCAAGTACTGTAAAATAACAAGCCATAATGAAATAATAACGGAACTTGAATAGAACTTTCAAAGAACGTGAATTTTGATACAGATATTTGATGAATAATAATGAATAATAAAAGCGATGCCATACGTAGTAATGCAAAATCATGTGTTTTTGGTTTGAAAATTTGGTCGCCTAGAAATGTTTCAGATTCTTTAATTAAATACTGCGAGTAGAATACATCTTGGCCTTTGAAATAATAGAGTATTTTTTAGATAAGACTTTTTATAAGCCCAGAAAAACTATGAAAACTGCTTTAAAGTTCAAAATCTCGTACTTACGAACCCATTTTCGGTTATGATGTTATTTTATAATGTGGCAAATTAAGTTTTTTATAAGAACATCCACAAAATAAAATAAAAGTCACTTTTTGGCCATGTTTTTTTCTTGCATAAATCAAAACAGGCGGATGGTGTTAAACGGGAATTTAAACCTTATCGCCATCTACGTAAGGATTTTTATTGATAGCGGCACAATTTAAAATATTACACGACGTAGTGCATCGCCTTAATCAAATTCTGTGAAACAACCTGTCCGATAAAAATTATTAAATGAAGCGTGCGCATTTAATTTACACTAACCCCACACAAGAGGCCCTGAGGAAAATAATTTCCTCAGGGCTTATGTCATCTTTGAGGATACTGTGTGGAGGGTCTTTTTGGGGAAAGGAAGGAGAGAAAGTTCTTGGAAGGAAAAGGTGTAGGAATCCATAGTATATCCAGAAGTGACGTGTGAATCCATCCCTCCCTCTGCGATGCAAGACGATGGGTCGAGAGAGTCCGAAAGAAGACTTCAAAAAGTGTCTCCTCACCCGATGAACCCGGGTACCCCTGCTAAATCACCAAACGTTGCGAACCACTTGAGGTGACCTACGGCAGAGATGTTGCCTATCAAATAAATGGTTCTCGTGCGGCGGTACCAAACCCGCCTCCTAAATTGGCACATAACTTCCCCATCCAATTTTTTTTTTATTTATACTATGAAGATTTTATATTGGTTGTCCAAAATATATATAAGTTATATAATAATTATTTTAAGAGTTTACAACTAATTAATAATAAATTTAATTCAACTCGATGCAATTGTGCACAAACTTCAAGCTTCGCGATTAAATGGAAATAATGGAAAAATATTATCGGTTTTGTTAAAGATTCCAAGTCAACAACAGCCAACTACCAAAAAAATAAACAAAATACAAATTTTAAAGTTTTCGTTAAATTTTATTGGAATACCTTTTAAAAGTTGTACTATTCGTTTAATTTAATCATTAGATAAAACGGTAATACTAATAAATCTAAAAGAAACATTAAACAGGACAAGACATAGAAAATAAAAAGGTAACGGTCTGTGTTTTGTTCGGTTTTATGTTTCGTTTAAATTTATTAGTATCATCTTCTTCTTCAATGATTAAATAAACGTTAATTTGTTGAAATTTCAGTACTTATTTTAGTGCCAGTATTTTGGTATGAAAATAAAGCAGAATTGTAAGAGTCTATGTGGATAATTTAGAAACTTATAACTTTATTTCAGTCACAACAACTTGTGACTAACTGAAATAATTATATTTGTTATCACTCCTTTTTTATTCTTATCACGTCATGAAGCGTGATAGTGTTATAAAATTGCTTATTTTACACCTAGTCTAAAATACAAGTGCTTTCCTTACTAATAAACAAGAACATAAATCAAAGAGTTAAACTGTCTTACTAGAACAGAGTTTTTATCTTTAATTCTTTTCTACGACAACTTCTACAGTGAAAACACGGAACGGAAACAGCTTGTCGCACGTATATTGACAAAGCAGTAAAACGTTTTTTTCAGTTCTTCTTTAATGGAATTAGGACCAAGACAATAGAAAAAAGCCTGGCTAAACGTTAAAACGTTATTTTCATTTTGACATTGATAATTATTTCGGCGAGGTTTTTAAATGGCACAATAATGCTTCTGATTAAGCTAGGAGATCGATCAGAATATTGACAATAAATGTAAGGAATTGTACTTACGGTTGGTAAAGGTGGGAAAAATTCACTATGAAAATAATAATTAATTCCGTAATTTTGCGATGCATTTATATGCGTTTTTGCATACTGCGTATACTATCTTTCACTGCGACCGATTGCAAACTTAAAGCCGTAAAATGAAGTCGAAGAGGGGGAGGAAGTGACCAAGGAACAAATCATTTCCATACCATAAATTCCAATCCCCGATCAAAGCAAAAGGAAATTCGTCAGGTTGTCACCTTTATCGGCGCAAACAGTAATTATATTTGAAAGGAATGTTTTCTACAATCTTCTGCTTTCTATAAATTATTGATGTTTGAAGTTAGTACGTATAAAGGTACTACACAAGACGCTGTTGATTTGGATGGAAGCTTCAAAAGATCGTGGCTCGTTTTATCTGTATTTCGAGCTAAATATATGAAAAGAAATTTTAAACACAACTCTTAATTAACCATGCATAAATCATAAAATATCAATCGACTACGCCATTAATAAACCAATTTAAAAGGCGCATAGAGTAAATTGGCAAAAACAAAATTATATTATTTTTAAGTACCGATCAAATAAATAAAGTCTTTTTCGGGCGTGTCTGTGTGCCAGAAGGTGTTTCATTTATCCATAATTTCGGTGAAAATTTATTGATAAACATACACATGATACTGTGTCAGTGTACATCGCACTTATAGGGTTTATCTGTTGAATTGTTTGAATGGCATATTAATTTCAATAGTAATGTATTTCATTCCGTAAGTATTGTTTCTATTTGAAAATACTATAATTTTTTCAATAACAGTAGGTAATTAGATTTTTTTCATCTTTATTGAACATTCTTATTCCTCTTCGTCTCTCAATCAATTGTGAACCACGTGCACAGTTCCCTCTACTAATGGAAACTGTATATTTCTCGCGAATATCCTATTTCATTTTTGTCAAAACACGGCTTGCCTTGCAACCTTCGTTGAGTTTTAACGAGGTGTAGCCTACCCTGGATACCTCTTCTTCTTATCTTAACTCTCTGCGAGTAATTCGATCTTTTGTTTAGATTCTGGGTAGTTTCAGCGTCTTCTCTCCCTGTCTGCTCGCTACTCCACAAGTGTTTATGGTTTCTGAAACTGTTCAGGTTACTGAACTTTAGCTGTAAAATAACCACTTTTCTACAGTGAAAAACAGGAATTAAAGTTTGTTATATCTAAAGCAGGAATCAAAGTTTGTTATATGCAAATAAATTTACACAAACATTCAAGGAAGCTTTTCTAGATGGAATCAAAACTAAAAACCCCGTGAACGAATCCATGGGACTGTGGCATCCACGTTTAAAAAATGGTGTGGAAGGCACAAATACATGGGTTATGAAGAAATAAGCATTGGTAATATCGAACAGTTATTGTAATTTAATTTACATTGATAGGAATAATCTTAAAATGGTTCCATTCAATTCCTTAAGATTTCTCACAATCTCTTAATCCCTTCATCTTTTGACGTTCTGTCTCTTACTTTTTTTATATGTTATTTCGTTATTTTATATGTCAGTTTAACTATTTCACATTCTAAGTATCTATTGTGGCTCCCTAATCAAGTACAAGAATTATCGTCATTTCTTATACGTCAACGTATAAATGATCAAAAATGCCCCTAAATTTAATATTTTGTAAAATATATCGTACAATAAAAAAATAATTTTTTGATTAGTTTAACCTAATGAAGCCTAAACCAAGCGAAACTGATTAATATTTTTGTAATAAATTTGGGGTTAAATTGGTTTCATTTAATGATTATTTATCATTTTTATGTAACAGATGAAAATCTGAAAAATCGGGGTTAAGTTGTAATTATAATTTGTTATAATAAATATTTCAACTTTCTAGTCATCCATCAACTGCAGGTTAGTTCAGTATGCACCGCTAAGCCTGCCCTTTCAGAATATAGGGGATGAAAAACGTTTCCTCTGTGACGCGTCCTTTTATACCTCCCCTACATCCCTTCAATCAACCCTCTATCTAGCTCCGCCATCCGGTGGCTAGTAATTTCATTTCAAACTTTATATCATTTTTATTTTAGTTCTTATTTTTTACGCTAATTTTGAACTTCCTTTTCCTCAAAATTACAAGTAAAGTGGTGGCATTAAGACATTTTGATTAATTGAACAATCATTGTTTATTTCCTCGCTTGTGGTATTGTTGTATCGATTAAAATAATAATTATTAATTAAATTGTGCTTAAAACTCATGTCTTCATAAAATAATATTCTTAAACGGTACCTACAGTTGTAAATCTAAGTTTCACAGCTAAGCTAGCTGGTTAGTACCTAAATTAAGGCACTTACAGATTATGTAATTATATTTGACCGATCTGTGGCTGAGTGGGCTTCGCATCTGGTTCCCACCCATTTACGGTGTGCTCGATTCCTCGGCTGGTTAAGTCCTCCATCACGATACAAGCGCCACTTAATAGTAGCAGATTTTCAAATAGTGACAAGTTTTACTGTTATACAAAAAGTTTAATAATAATAACTTTTTTTCTTACATTACATTTGATACATTTTATAATATTTCCATTCTTGCTAGGCTAGCTTTCGCCGTGTTGTAGCACGATTGTAGGAAGATCAAAATAAATAAATAAATTAATCTACTAATTACTTTAAAAATATTTTTTTTTAAATATGAAACTTTTCACAGTCTGTGCGACATTGTAAATACAGTAGTGCAAATATATCTATCACTGCTAAAATAAAGAATTTTTTACATCCCTGTTGTCAGTTTGGGATGGTATAAGGAAAGGAATTATGGGTTGTGCCAGTTACGTTAGAGAATAAGCTTTTGATTATGGTGAAAATAACATGCTGGTACCAGGCTCTTAAAATCAATTTACAATTAATCACCAATTGGAAATATCAGGTACAAAACATCTCTTAGTTTCCTTCGTAAGAGACCTCAGAATTGAAACAGCTTTGATACGTTAGCTAAAAATTTGAAGATTCCTTTCGCCTCACGACAAGCACGTTCTATTTTTCATCTTTCCGTGATTTGTTTTCCTTGTACCATAAAACTTGTTGTTATACTGCTCTTTATTTATTTATTATACTTTATTATACTCAGTATCTATTATATTGCTCTTAACATTGTTAATGCTCTAATAAACTGCCCTTTTTTACTCTATAAAATTATGTTCAACGTTCCTAGAATTGGTTCCCGACTCATACATTATATTCCGTTACATATTAAAAAATATAAAACTAAGCTGGGGTATGACTCACCTTTACCAAGAATGTGCCGTTATTTTAACGAGACATATAAAAGTCATCCCATTGATTTGTCAATGTCATCACTGGCCACTTTCAAATCAAACGTAAACAAGACTTAAAGCTACCTATCGTGTTTATCTATAAAGTAATTACTATTGCTGTTATGAAATGTATATGTAAGTGTATGTATTTGTGTATACATGTATGCATGTAGGTGCATACATGTACATTATTCTTTACTTATAGTTTTGTGCTCATCAATGTTGTGTTTGTCTGTAATTAGTGATAGTATCAACCAAGTTTAAATTGTGTAATTGAATTTCGAGAGCTATGATATGAATCACTGTTGACAAACCTAAAAAAAAAAAAAAAAAAAAAAAAAAAAAAAAAAAAAAAAAAAAAAAAAAAAAAAAAAAAAAAAAAAAAAACATCCACCGTTAAGAAATTCTCCCTCGCACAAAATGAAAAAAGTGGTTCTTGCTGTGTTATCAGAATATCAGTTATCAGAAATAATTTCACAAAAACCATTTAGTTCGTACCTATACGTATTAGTTGGAACCTATACGTATTTTTTTTATTTTCGATAAAGTCCAGGTATGATCAGTGTAATTATTATCACTATAAATTCTTGATGATTTCAGTGCCACGTTCTTCATCCATCATCCCTTCCCATTTCCATTCCATCCCTTATTGTAACCACTCGCTGCTTGCCACACCAAAGCTTTAGCGCTTCGTACGTGTTTGCTTTGTGCTCTACAACCAAACTTATACAACGTGTTTGTAATCCACAGTCTAGAGTTAATTATGGTAGGTGAAAACATGTTGTAAATCGCCGAAAATGTGAGTAAATAACATTTTATATTTTATTTTTTATATTTAGGAGCCACATGCACAGTTTCATTGTATTACATAAATTAAGTAGTTATTACAATAACATAATAACCGTGTGACATATATATTGTATATGTGTACAATAATTATTCATGTGTAGTACAAAACTTTAAACAAAAACTTTAAAGAATATGCCACCTCGTAAGGTATAGAACACTACAAGCATTATTATATTAAGATGAGACATAAAGCAAAACATAGCTTCTACTCTTTTACCTCCAACGATCCCAAGGCTCTAAAAAAACTACCGAATCCGGTCGACGTGCACCGCTTATCGCGTTCTAATAGTGGAATAAGTTTCGAAGAGATATTCGTAGGCAGTAGCGCCTCTAATTGTCTATCTCTATGACTGTAATATATATTTTTTAAAGAAGAAAAATAATCAACTTAATTATTGTATAAATTCCCCTGTAAAATGAAATAATTTTTTTTTTTTAAATGTATTTACTATTGACTAGTAATCTCGTATATTAATAAATTAGATATTTATTAATTATTTTTAATGTTCTAAACCTAACAATTATTTCATCAATATACTACATTGATCATGATAAAAATAACAGCACCGATCGATACGTTATTAAAATGAATAATGAATTGAAATACAATATTCATAAAACTCATTTTATTGAATTATCGTGAGAAATAATCGAATCAATAACTCGGAAACGTGAAATAATTCTACAATGAACATGACAAATTACACGCGAACATTAAAAAAAATTGTGATTTATAAGACAAAATTATTTGATATCGTTGTTTTTTAATGGGGAAAAGTTACCTGATAAAAGCGAAACATTGGAAAAATCTTTTAATATGTATTACTTTTTATAGATATATTTTAATTAAAAAATTTGAAGACTTATCTAAAATTAACTATGTTTATATTTAATAACTGATAGTAGTATAACGGTAGTATAACGCGTGTCCAAATATAGAAAATTAATTGTTAAATGTATTACTTAGGAAACCTGATGTGCCAACTTGTAGTTAATTTGTTGAGATAAAAAACATAAAATAAATTTACCTTAACTACGAATTTACGGCTTCTACCTACGTATAAAACCCAAATTTCCGACAGTTTTATTTCGAGATTTTTACATCCAAAGGCATTATCGTAATTATTTTTTGGGTTATTATGTCGTATTGGGCTTCTTACGTCATTAGTCAACTTTTCAGACAGCTTTGCAGTGTCCATCACCAGGGCAGTGGTGAAGTTTGGGTTAATGTATACAGAAGCGTTTATCCTTTTTATGTTGGTATCCCAGTAAAATTAAATAGGTTAGGACACTGTAACGCTGTCTGAAGCATTGACTTAAGTAGATGGAAGCGCAACACGGCATAATACTTTACCAAAAAATAGTCACCATAATTTCTGTTAATTTTCTGTAACATCCAATAAAACACAATTGTAATTCGCTAAATTTTAAAAACAACTTCAATTTGTGAACACCTAGTATTGCAAAATAAGTACCATCCCTTGCGGCTCTAAGAAAACATTCAAAGGTCTCGGGACATTAGCTCTCGGGGGATGATGTGACATGCATCAATTACACTGGCACCCCTACTCCACCATTCAACCACCATTCCGCCCCAAGATTGATTCTTTCTCGTCTAGACGTTTCCGCCCGGTTGGACTTACTTGGACATGTTTGAATGTTGAAATTAAATTGTGCCCTTTTCAAATAATAATAAATTGCACGAAGTTAATTTTGACGTGCTTTATAAAAAGGTTTCTTTTCAACAACCCTCTGAGAACACCATTCAGATTCGAAACGTTACTTGAAATTTAAAAGAACTATGCTTAGTTTGTAGAGTGACCAGCTCTGATAAGGTTGTATCTTCGCAAACTTCCTCTCTCCCAACCACCATGAGACTAGCCACTAAGTCAGGATTATTGTGTTGCATCACACAGGAAATTTTATATAAAGATAGTTTGCTTTTATCCAAGTGATAATTTTGAGATTTTATAAATATCTCCATTTTCTAAAATCTACCATACGTACAAACTTGAAGTTAAATTAATTAGCAAGAAACGACATTACGTTTACCCTCTCCGTGTATTGCTTTCAATATAAGGTTGGTTGATCGCAAAGAAAGTTTAGTATGCGTATGTAGATAACTCTCGTTTTTTTCCCAAATGATTCTGGCTTTCACCCTTCAAGGGTCATTATTTCAAATTATGGAGAGAGGAAGGGAAGGTGAATTTATATATTGATTTTTTTTAATTGGCAAATTTAAAAAATACATGAAAGATTGGTGTCGAATTCAGACTTAGACGAGATTATATGTTGAATGGAGGGGAGACAATTTTAGATAAGGTTTCAAAGAAGAAAGGATATCATGTGATCTAATGTTCCCACTTCTAGACCACAGAATGTACAATCTGAGGAGTCTCAAGCATGTGAAATTTAAAATGGTGATAAGGAAAAATGGCCAATGTTCATTCGAATAAGTGAGGAAATTTATTTTTTGGAGACATGGTGCAATTTTTGAAACTACGGTTTTGGTGAGATAGTCCTTTGCACTGAGGTATAGCAGGCTCCCTTGGGTTGACTAACGATGTGCCAATACTCTGACCAAACATTGCGGAACCTATCTTTGAGGATAGAAAAAAATGTCAGATAGAGGAATGTGGTTTACGAGGGTAACAATAGGGCTGGATGTTTTTTGTTTTGCCAAAGAATTCGCAATATCATTACCCACGATGACAAAATGTTCAGGAATCCAAATCAGAGCAACGGTTTTACGAGAGCTTAGAATGGGGGCTATCAGCAATAGTAAAAGGCATACAAAGTGATCAAATTATCGGGATGATGAAGAGGACTGGATTTAAGTTTTTGGAGGGAACTGAGAGAACAAAGGAATGTTCAAAATTATTTTTGATTATATATTTGAGAGATTCAATTATCGCAATGCACTCCGCTGAAAATAATGAAAATTGGTTTTTTTTTTTATATTGCCGGTATCCCTGTCGTTTATTGATATCATTGGTTATTCACAAATTATGTGCGCTACCAGACTCACTAGACAATATCTGTTCTGAGCTGGGTAAATATTATATGAAATATTCTGTCATTAGAAATATTGTGGTAAACTTTAAGCATAGCACTCGTTAATTGGTGTAAAAAAACTTTAGCAAACATCTGAAAACACAGTTGACAAAGTAGGACTGAACAAAAAATATATGTTATACATTTACGGTATCTAATAATTACTATAAAAAAGTAGTAACAAGCATTTTGAGCCAGTAAATCTATGTGGCGAGAGGCTAATAGCTGTGGGGAGGAGTTAATTTATAAAATTCAAACATTCAGAAGCTCTTAAAGAAACTGCGATTTCATTCTGCCTTACTAAGACTATTGATGCATGGAAATAACAATACACTCTAGTTTAATTTAAACTTTTGCTTTTAAATGTGCAACCTCTTTATATGATATTCGTTGTTAAGTTATTTATTTTTTATACACGACAGTTTATAAGTTTGCATATTTGCAGTGTTGCCAAATTAAAACCAACTACGAATTTTATTAAAAAAATTTCTTGTGAATAGTAAGAAAAACTTTTATATATGGAGCTTAATCCGATATAATTTAAGGTGTCATATTAAGAAAAGATATCGTATTATGATAAATATAAGATAGGATATAACTTTATTTAATTTTTATTTATTGTTTTTATATTTAATTCGTAGAAATCCATAAAAATTTTTAAAATTTAATAATATTATTATTTTCGGCTTTTAAGGCCATTTTCAAACTGTCTGAAAACAGCTGTAACAATAACAAAACCAAAAAATACTTGCAGAACTTAATAATGAAATTATTAAATTTGATTTTAATTAAATTTAAAAAAAATTATTTAAGTTCTATACAGATTTATATAAAACAACAGCAACAGCAGTGAGCAAAACTCACTCATCATAATGATAATTCTGAAAAACTTATTTTTTTCTGTACTAGCGTGGAGCATCATTGCAAAAATCAAATATCAGTATTGTAATAGCAAAAAAGTTGCATTATATCATCAACGGTCTCGTGAAAATATTTTTTTTTATTTACTCGGCAACTTTGATTTACTGATGAATGTGAAAATCATAATTTTTTCCTTTTTTCACGAAATGTGTCTAAAACTGTCAAAATGAGATTTTCATGCTCTTTCAATTTCAGTTACGTGATTGAACATTAGTACATCTTATAAAAATCTCTTTTATCATCGGTATGCTTGAATAATTGGATTAACGGAGAATTTCTGAGCGCAAAGGACGCAAACCGGCTTACATCGTGCGATTGCTTTTCCATCACTATTTTCACTAAAGCTTCTGCGGAAAAAAATCCTGTGTGATTATATATTTTTATAATTTAACTCAACAATTATTTGGTGCACAAATTTTTATAATCGAATTCAAATATAGAGTGAAATATCTGTTTTTACGACATTAATGAAAATTTATAAATTATGCCAGAAAACTACCCGTTTACTCGCTAATTCCTTTTTGGATTTGGGAATGGATTTCAAGACTCTTAAAAAAGAAACCTTAACCTAAAGATTTTCCAGACTCCGAGAAAATTGAATATTTTAACAATGGTTATCAAAGAAAACGATCCGACATTGTTTCGCAAGGGCCGAAAGTTTAAGAAGTGCGTCTGTGAAAATGAAATGGCGCATGCTGCAACCACCAAAAGACATATTCTTCTTATAATTCAAAAAAAACGACAAGAAAAAAAATGATGGGAGAATGATTGGGAGAGTACCAAAAATCCAAAAATAAAAGTTCCATACTTTGTCGCTCCAGCCTAATACCTATAGTTAAGGTTTCATTTAAAGCAAATCCAATTTACACAATCTATCTATCTATATAAAGAAAAATGTATTTGTTCAAAATCTTCAATCCCAGAATGTTCTTCACTGATTACTTTGAAATTTGCATTCAAATACGCGTATGTTTTTTATCTAACTATATTATATAGATGTCACCTGTGACAGAAATACATCCCTTAAAAAAAAACAGCGCCATCTGTTGGACATAAAATCAACACGCGCTATTGTTTCTCTAGCTGCACAGAGTGAGCCACGCGTGGCGGGGTATAGCTAGTTATAAATATAAACAACAGAAAAGTTACATACTCATGAACTATCAGAGAAATACTATTTGATCGAGTTTTTATATTTGTTTAGATCGCAATTGATAATGCCACATTATTACACAGTCTGTACAAGCAAGAATGTTGTTTATGGTTTACTTTTCATTGATCTACTTTGAACAGGACAGAAGAGCGTGTGGAGCAGGCAGGAAGATTACATCGAATCATATTTAGCAACTCTGGATTTGATATTATTTTCATCTAATTTATATAGGAATAATGCATCTATGTTTAATCAATTATACATGTATAACAAATTATAATTTGTTTTTTCACAATTAAAGATGTAGATAAAACAGTATCTTAGTTTTAATAAACTGTTTTTTAATAATCACTTCCCTTATTATAGATCCATTTTTGTATTACGGAACTGTGGTTATATCAAATTAAACTTATAGTGCACAACAAACATACGCATCTGGTTAAGTGCTGTATAGAAGGGATACATAAAGTAATACATTATGGTTTATTATTTCTATAGACTGCCTTGACAATACAAACTATCCTTACAACTAAGGTGGGAACATATCGATCCGTAAAAGCACCCGTTTCTCTCTAGGTCACGGCCTATGTAAAACAGGTAACTACCTATTTACAAGTATTTTTCGTGGAATTTTTTTATTGTGAAATTTTTTTTTATTTATTTTTTTTTTATTTATTTTTATTTATTGTTTGTTTGTAAATATTACATAATACAATTAATGAACTTAAAATGTCCAACTAGGCGATTGCCCGTTTTAGGACATTCCAATATGATAATGTTTTTACATGTAAATTATAGTGTTGACTATTCTGTTGTTAAAATAATACATATGTATATACATATTCTAGAATACTTTCAGTTATACCATGATATATTTTAATATTGTTTAGCTGACATAATTAACTGAAGAAATATTAATAGTTAAAAACAAGAAAATGAATTTGAAAATGAAACTGAATTGAAGAAATTCTGTTGGTAAAGTAATACAAATGTATATTCATAATCTAGTATACATTCAGTTATATCACGACATTTTTTTTTTTTTTTTTACTATTGTTTAGCTGATATAATAAACTAAAGAAATATTAATAGATAAAACAAGGAAATGATAAATAAAAAAATTAAAAAATTAAAAAATGAAAGTAAAGAAGGAACTTTTCATTTAAGGAAAAATATCACGAAGAATTGAGCAATTTTCGAACTTACTTTATGTAAAAATACAGTTCCTGTAATGCTAATATAATACCAATATAAATTAAAATGTAAAAAAAGAATGTAAAGAAAAACAAAGTTTACAATTCAATTACTGTTTTTTAGCATATTCTCGCATTCAGCTCTCCCCAATACCAGAAGCCAATTGTTTACCTGCATGCGCAGAATATTAGTACTCTTTGCCTTCCATGCATCAGGTATGAGATTGAGCAGTTTAGGGCCTAAGTATGAGAATTGTCTCTGTGCTAAAGATGAGGAAGTGGTGGGCGGAACTGTTGGGTTTTTTTTTGCATGTCGTGTATTATGACAGTGGTTTACGGAAGCTAAGTAGTGCCTCTGTTTTTGAGTATGTAATATGATTTTCCTCATGTATAATTGTCTTACATCAAGAACGCGAAACTCTGCGAACAATGAATCGCTGGGGTATCTGAAAGGTTTTTTCAGTATGACTCTTATAATCGATTTCTGGGATTTAGCTAAGGGATGGAGTATGGTTTTAGCACAACCTCCCCAACCTAAGGAAGCATAGTCTAATATGGAATTGCACATTGCAAAGTAAATACGTTTCAAATCATTTAGACATAGAATATTTCTTATTGCTATAAACAGATGTGTAAGTTTCCTGACCTTTGTGGAAGTAAAGGCTATGTGTTTGTCCCATCTCAGAAATTTATCAATGATAATTCCTAGGTATCTTATATTGTCCACACATTCTAGGGTATTGCATTTACATGTAATAATGTCGTAACAATGGTGTATTCTAATGTTAATAATTTCTTGTGGTTGACCCGCTTGAGTTGAACTGAAGCAGATGAATTTCGTTTTATCCGAGTTAAGAGTGAGGAGGTTACTATCTAGCCACTGTTTAACTTTGTTTATGCCAAATTCAGCTTTACTGCAAGACTCATTCCAGGTTTTGCCTTCGAATAAAAGTACTGTATCGTCAGCAAATGTAATAATGTGGTCTGCAAATGAAGTATTACATAAGTCATTTATATAAACATTAAACAATATGGGACCTAGTGTACTTCCTTGTGGTACGCCATATTTAATATTGGCTGGATCACTTAGAGTACCGTTAATATCCACTCTTTGGCTCCTGTTTTCTAGGTAACTAACCAACCACTTGAAAATTTGACCCTGTATCCCAATTCGCTGTAGTTTATTCAGCAGAATTTTGTGCGAGATAGTGTCGAACGCTTTAGCTAGATCTAAAAAAAGTGCAATGCATTTACTACCTTTATCTAGATTATTAGAGATGATTTTTGTCAAATTAGCGATGGCGTTTTCAGTGCTTAAACCTTTGCGAAAGCCGAATTGTCTAATGGAATGGAATCAATATGTTTAACGATCGGCAGGTATGTGATATATAAATGAAGAAAAGCCTATTTTTTGGACTCGTTGTCAAACTGTTGATTTTAATATTTCGATATCTTACTATACCATATTAGTATGCAAGGCCGATGTAAGCCAAGTAATACAAAAATACCTAAAAATTTTTTTTTAACTATTTATCATAGTGAAGGAAATGTATAAATATTTCGCTTTCTAACTAGCTGCATAATTCAAAACTATATAATGTTAATATAACAACATCCTAACAAAAAATATTCCATATTAAAGTACACTATAATTTTGTTTACTTATCTTTAGATTGAACTGTTTTTTATGTGGTATGATTTGAGATTTTCACGGCCAAAAGTATTTTAGTTATTTGTTTTTGATGTATTATGCCGTATTGCGCTACCTCATTTTTAGCCAACTTTTCGGATAGCATTGCAGTGTCCATCATCAGGGCAGATGTGTTATTTAAATTCAAATTACACATCTGCCCTGATGTTGGACACTGCAATGCTGTTCGCAATGTTGGCTAAAGAAGAAGGAAGGGCTACTTTTAATACTTTCAGTCTTTACTGTATTGTGAACAATTTATTATGTTGTCTTTTATAGTGTTCGTGTACTTGTGACGTTTTGATAAATGTTATGCTCGTGTGCATAAGTCCATTTTGTATTTTGTAGATAAAAGGGCATGTGTTATATTCAAATAATTTTCAATATGTTCATTTATTAGTATAGTTTTATCGTGGGGGTACCTGTGTTATTTTTACTTATTTATTTATTTAAAAAATAATATAATACAATAAAATCATAAACGGCTCATCTCACTACTACATATATTCCTGTGGTTATAATTGAAGTTTTTTTATAACTCTAGTCTGTATTATTTGTAAATCGTTTAAGTATGTAATGTGTGTTTCCCCATATTTTATTAAATAATTTAGGTGGCACTGGATCAAGCTAAAGTAGAAGCGCAACTTTTTTTGTTAGAAGATAAGAACTATTATAAATAAATATACCATTGTTTACACCATTCTACCAAATACACAAAATAAAAATTAAGAAAGGGCTTCGATGGCTTAAACATATAGACCGAGAGAGAAAGGGGTATTACGAGAAAAAATGACGCTCAAGTTAAAGAAAGAACAAGTTGGGGTGTCCCAAGTAACGAATACTTGAACCCGATCTTGCCAACATTCAGTATAGCAGAAGTATAATTTATTGTATGTGACGGTGTACGGAGTATTAGAAGAAACAAACATCAAAGATAGGTTGATGGACGACGATGACATCGACAGGCAAAGACGAGCGCTCAGTATAAAGTCGAACATGCTCAGTAAGCTTTCGGTTTTGCAGCCTACTTGAAAAAAGTATGCTATTCCTCTATTTTTTACGAATCATTTTATACTTTCGAGCTTTGGGTTAACTTTAAAAAGAGTGGCATGAAAACGCTTCGCGTGCAGTGTTTCTATATTATAACGACTCTTACCGCATGATGGTCGACGTTCCCGGATACTGCAGTGCTTCCAACATCCTCAGGTTCCTGGTTTTGCAGTCCTCATGAGAACTCGCATGATAGGACTAAGATAAAGGATAAATAACTCAGGAAATTTCTTGTTATAAATGTGAATTTATGAATTGAAAAACGCTCAGAAACACACGGGAGAAATATATTTGCCCCATCAATCTCAATTTTTTTAGTATCATTAACATAATTTTTTGCTTGTAGGTTCCTTTTTTAGGTACGTGTATGTATAAACTTTATGGGATTTGTAAGATCGCACTTACCTCCCCACACTCCGGAATAAATAAATAAATTTTATTTTTAATAATAATACGACTGACTCGACTAGTATGCGCCAAAAGAGACTTGAAGAGAGTGTATATGTCTCTGCCTACCCCTGAATTTACTAGACGAACCATCAATTCACCCTTCTTACAGTCCTACAAGTGAGAGCTCCATTACTGAAAATGAAGGAGATGTTACAATAGCTATCAACGGTATACTTAGAGTATTGTTATTAGAATAATATTACCCTTCGTTCACGAACATAGATTGAGATGGTACGTACACTCGTGTATTATAGTTTCTCGGCAATAATGTGATACCGTGCTACAGAAGATGGTATCGCTTTTGTGAACCAAAGGAATCACCTGGTTGATGATAACTAATGTATAGTAACACCGTCTACATATAAACTTCTCCAATTTTCTCTCGGTAACACTCCCACACATTTCCATTGCCCCGAAATTGCATTACGGCAGATGCCATTTAATATTTTTCACCCCTTTCGGAACGGCGCGGCGTGATGATTTCTGTTTATTAAATGATAAAATACGTAGGTAATATTACGAAAGGGATGTTTAGATGTTTTAGACATGTTCAGCATAGGGATGATCCAAGGGGTCACCATAATTTGTTTTAAGTTATTGTTCACAGCCTTCATAAAATTCACCGTGCTTTGCTTATTCATATTATAACTGTGGTGGTTCGAGCTACGTGGCAAAGATGGCTCTAGTAGTAGTGGTTTATAGAGTTCATAAAGTTTTCCAATAGACTTCTGCTAGTGCTCAGAAAGGAAGGCAACGTCACCTGCATGCCCTCGTAGCATACTCTACAGCTGGATTTGTTAATTTCACATTTTTTTTCACCTTCAACTGCTCCATTCTTCATCTTGCTTAGGTCATTAACATTAATATGACCTAGTCGTCAGTGCCTCGTTATATATGAAGCTTTCACTGTCGCCCCTAAAAGATGCTGACATTTTTAATTTGTAGATCTCATGTTCTAACTTCGCTTCACCTATGCAAACATTTTTGGGTCGTAAATAGAAAATCCTTGTTGATTGAATATCACTCTGTTGCCATTCGCAACGACTCTACTCACTGATAGCAAATTTGTGGTGAGGTTAGATACATATAAAACATTGTGTACATTTATTTCATGCTTCTTGTTTCCTACTGCAGTCATAATTTATAAATCTCCGGAACGTAAAACTTTTACTCTAGTGACAATATGTTTACATTTGACACAAAATGAATACTAGAACCGTAGTCAATTTACCAGTCATTTCGATTGAATTCACTCGATATAAAAACTGAATGCATTCTTTTTTTTAAAGAAAAACATTCCCGGGTTACGAATAACCTGATAATATGTTAAAATCTCCTACTACCACCACACTAAGCCTAAAATTTTGCTTGTGTTGTGATGGAGGACTTAGCCAGCCGAGGAATTAAATACATTAAGCCTGGGTGAGACCCGAACGCGATGTCAACTCAGCCATCGACCGGTCTTTCTGTACAGAACATTGGTTTTTGTAATGCCCAACCTCTTTATATTTGACATATGGGTCGATAGATGGTTGAAAATACTTTTCGTTGTTACACCTTCCCACTTACCAAAATCCTTACTCATGTCCAACAACTTAGTTTTAATAGCATTTGCACTTATGTTCAACCCCGTATGTTCGATAGCCATTATCATCCACCTAAACTTCTCTGGAGGTCTCTCGAAACCTGTACCTTTTGACTTTTGTGGTGTTTCTGCTAATTAGCAATTGCGTGATGTAACTAGTCATACAATGGCAAGTATCCAAGCGAATTGATATTAAATTCCTTAGTAAATTGATCTTGCTTGTGAAACCGGAGTCGTAAAACAAAGATTTTACAATTATTTTACAAGCAATAATTATTCGCCTGAAACACTCATCCACATTGAAAAATCTCCTGATAAAAGATACATGACGCCAACGGGAATCGAACCCGTGTCCTTTCGATTTCCGGTCGACAGCTCTTACCACTGAGCTATGGCGGCTTATCTCTTATCCGCGAAATAATTCAATATATACTAGTGTTTCATTCAACAATTACTGCTTGTTACATTTTTTCACCTGAAAACAACCAACTTTATTTTATTTATTTTTTATATATTCAATAATATTATTATTGGGTTTATAAAAACAGTTTATTTTTAAACAAGTTCTGCTGTGTAGTTATTATTACGCGTGACAGCTGTTTCGCCTTCTGAAGGCATTATCAAACTGTGGGTAGCCCACTTACAGACGATACATTTATATTATTTCTAGGTAGGTATTTTAATTACAATTACTGATTTCTTAATTGATTTCTGAGTAAAATATTATAAATTATTAATGGTTTTTACCCCAGTAAAGTTTCCCCAATTAGTGTAAAGTTTAAATTTGACTGAATGTCTTTATGTTAGTTATTCCCAAACGATGACTCATAGGGTTATTTTAATAGCATAATTAAGTACTTCATAGTGCACTCATATGTGCACTAGGTTTGAAGATATCTAGTAGGGGTGAACGAATTATATTTGTTTGTTCGTTAATTAGAATAGCTTTCGGATTATTAGAGTTTTTGTTAATTTCTAACTGTTCTAAAAGATTCAGTTTACGGCCTTTATTTTGTACGTGTAACGGAGTTGGTTTATTATTATCATTAAGTGAGTGATTTTCATCTAGGAGATGTTTGGCAAATTGAGATTGCATTTTATTATTATTTTTAAAAGATCTTATATGAACCTAGTGTTAAAGGACCGGCCCGTTTGTCCAACATAAACAGCGTTGCATTCGTCACACTGGAGTTTATAAATGCCACTATTTTGTAATTTGAGTAGCTTACTTTTAGAGTTTTTAAGAGATGATCCCAAGTTGTTATTTGTGCGGAAGGCAATATCTAAGCCACACTTTTTGAGGACTTTGGCAATTTTATTAGATGTCTGTCCGATGAATTCTAAACACCCGAATTTATTATTCGTCTTATTATTAGTCGCTGGGTAAATTAGTTTAAGGTTATTTTTGTGTTTGTTATTATTAATTATTTTTTCAATGTCTCTACCCTTGAAGCCATTATTTTTAGCAATAGTTAGGATTGTATTTTTTTCTTTCTCGTATGCTTTCTTGTCGAGTGGGATGTTAGTAAAGGAATCTAATATAAACCTAATAGGAATATAATAGGAATCTAATATAAACCCAGTTACTAAAAAAGACTTATTCGATCTATTTAAAATTTGCGTGGAAACCAACTACTTCGAGTTTAACGATAAATTCTATCAACAAAACGACGGATTACCAATGGGATCGCCCCTCAGTCCACTTCTTGCAGAAATATTTATGGATTACATTGAAAAACAAATTTTAAATTCAATCTTTAGCAAACACATCATTTACTATGTTCGTTATGTTGACGACATTTTGGTCTGTTGGAAAGGTACCAACAGACAATTAGATCTTTTTGTCACATTTGCTAACTCCATCAACCGTAAAATCTGCTTTACGGTTGAAAGAGAGTGTAATAATAAAATTAATTTTTTAGACCTAACAATCGGTAGAGAAAATAATAAACATACGTTTGAAATTTTCCGGAAGCCTACGTTTACAGATACGACCATTAATTATAAATCTTTACACCCATGGTCACATAAATTATCTGCCTACCACTCAATGGTTCATAGGCTTACTAACATCCCACTCGACAAGAAAGCATACGAGAAAGAAAAAAATACAATCCTAACTATTGCTAAAAATAATGGCTTCAAGGGTAGAGACATTGAAAAAATAATTAATAATAACAAACACAAAAATAACCTTAAACTAATTTACCCAGCGACTAATAATAAGACGAATAATAAATTCGGGTGTTTAGAATTCATCGGACAGACATCTAATAAAATTGCCAAAGTCCTCAAAAAGTGTGGCTTAGATATTGCCTTCCGCACAAATAACAACTTGGGATCATCTCTTAAAAACTCTAAAAGTAAGGTACTCAAATTACAAAATAGTGGCATTTATAAACTCCAGTGTGACGAATGCAACGCTGTTTATGTTGGACAAACGGGCCGGTCCTTTAACACTAGGTTCAAAGAACATATAAGATCTTTTAAAAATAATAATAAAATGCAATCTCAATTTGCCAAACATCTCCTAGATGAAAATCACTCACTTAATGATAATAATAAACCAACTCCGTTACACGTACAAAATAAAGGCCGTAAACTGAATCTTTTAGAACAGTTAGAAATTAACAAAAACTCTAATAATCCGAAAGCTATTCTAATTAACGAACAAACAAATATAATTCGTTCACCCCTACTAGATATCTTCAAACCTAGTGCACATATGAGTGCACTATGAAGTACTTAATTATGCTATTAAAATAACCCTATGAGTCATCGTTTGGGAATAACTAACATAAAGACATTCAGTCAAATTTAAACTTTACACTAATTGGGGAAACTTTACTGGGGTAAAAACCATTAATAATTTATAATATTTTACTCAGAAATCAATTAAGAAATCAGTAATTGTAATTAAAATACCTACCTAGAAATAATATAAATGTATCGTCTGTAAGTGGGCTACCCACAGTTTGATAATGCCTTCAGAAGGCGAAACAGCTGTCACGCGTAATAATAACTACACAGCAGAACTTGTTTAAAAATAAACTGTTTTTATAAACCCAATAATAATATTATTGAATATATAAAAAAAAAATAAAAAAATAAAATGGAGTTCTACAAATTAAACTTAATAACAATAAATAACTTTATTTTATATGAGAAAGGCATTGTAAGTGCTAACTCTCTCACTAGATGGCGTCTAGACAAATTGTCTACATTTTTAGGTGAAATACTTGAAGTTGTCAAATATTAATTATTATTTTTTTGGTAAACTAATATTTAAGACAAGATATTTTATTGATTGCTATGCATAAAAAATCTTGTCTTAAACATTAGTTTACCAAAAAAATAACAAAGATTTTAATTTCTTCAATACGCTTTGCAATGTAGTTTCGCCTTTAATATGGACATAAAGAGATGGGTCAATGGTCATTATCACGCTTTTCCTTTTTTGTTGTTCTTTTCATCTATCATTTGCGCGCTACTTAAAACGACGCCTTCTAGGATGAGGAAATTTTCCACGGAAAATGCCCAATTGTTGAAATTCTCACATTCCTTTCAGCTTAGGAACGTTAACTGAGTAATTTTTCGACATTTTTACACACTGTGCACTATTAAAAACTATTAAAAATACTAATTACGCACTAGACTGGGCCCATAACCTAATAAATCGTCAAGGCGGCTGGCAGAGACTAACGTTTATTGTAAGATTATAGTTACATCGTATATGGCTCTAATAATCGCATACTACTTTAAATAATTACATTTATATCAAGTCTACCAAACAACTGAAATTATTTTTTAACTTTTTCACTGCAATGTACTTAATACAACACGTAATACCTATCATATTATTAATTACTTATAAATAACTACAATAAAGTACTGTGCACTTCTCTTCCAAACACAAGCCAACGCTTCTATGGGAAGAATAGTAATCAAATCTCTTAATATCTAGAAACACAATATAAATACGATTTTATATGTAAATACTTTATTTATTTAATAAAAAAATATTTATTGTATTTTATTACATCCTAACATATTTAATATAGTAGAAGAAAAACTATGATAAAATACGAATAAACCAAAGTAAAATATTTAACAATACAGTTTGGTTATCATAGTTACATAAATTACTATAGTTATATGGAAGAGTTAAATTATTATAGAGCAAGAAAATAACCCAGTGTAGAATAATAGTGCGAGGAAGCTTTTTAAATCTAACAGATTAAGGAAAAGAAAATAATTTATTATTTACTTGTTGTTCTATGTCATTCTGTCAGGCTAATCTAAAAAAAGCAACGTTTTGTGATGGTTGACTTGTATTTGAACAATTTTGAGTGGAAAAATCTCACAAATATCGTTATAAGTATTATCTTTCCCATGGATTCTGGGTATTAATGGAAACGCGTAGGAGTTATGATAGTGCTGTAACCATCAAAGAGATAAAACTTATAATTAGGAATTATCTGTTAAGCTAACATGATTTATTTTAGGGTTAATTTATCGTGTTGCGCTTCCTTCTTCTACAGTCAACGTTTCGGAAAGCGTTACGGATTCCTAAACTTTGGCTAAAGGTGACGCGCAACACGGAATTATAACCCAAAAATAAATCACGATAATGTTTTCGACCGTTCAAATCTGAAATCATATCTATTTGTTGAATTTAGTTCTTGTAACAATGAAAGTGTCTTTATTTCTGGTTTCCCATAAAAATAGTAAAAATTTTGGTACTTGACTTTTTTTAATAAACTTTTTTTATTGAACTTTGTAAAAGAGAATAGAAATTAAATGAGCTTTTGAATGTATAATCACTTTCTAGCGTGAATTTAATGCCAGTAAAATTTTCGTTTCCAAAAGTGAATAATGATAATACACAGTTTTCCAATAAGAGGTGTTATTTTGATATTCAATCGTAAAAGATCAATGGTTTCGTTGCTTGTGTGGCACGTAGCGCCGTCTTGTCGAAATTAAACGTTGTCCAGATCAATACCATCCAACTCCGGCCATAAAAAATCATTAATCATTTTTCGATAGCGCAATCCATTAAAAAAAAAATGACAGCTTCAAAAGTAACATCTACCGAAATAGCGTGCTATTCAAAATAACACTTCTTATTGGAAAACCCTGTATATACTACCTAAACGATTTACACCGTTACATTGTGTGCGCCGTGATAATTTAGTAGTTTATTTAGTCAGTTATTCAGCGAAATAATGCATTCTGTGGAGGTCGCGCTGCGTTTTAATCAATTATTTATGGGCTAATAAATGGATGGATTGATTGAAATGAATGGAAATAAAATTGACAGAAGTACTAATACATAGCAAATATGCAGATATGATTTTTGGCTATTATTTATCAACTTGCGCAACTATCTAATCGATCTACTATATAAATTAAATGAATAAATACTGCCTGGTTTTTAACGTTTAACCTTCTATTCTCGTATGACTTCAGAAATTTATTTTTCATTCTGGATGACATTGAATTATTCCAGTTGTTGCTACTTGATGAGTTTTTCTCGAGACCAGCGAGTTGTGAGCAAATGCTGTGAAAATGGTATTTTAAAAAAATATCCTCGAAGCGCTGCAATAGCACGGGAGCCTAAAATACACTTTTATTATCAAGGTACTGTTAAAAATGTAACTACATGACAATTTCTTAGGGAAAATATTAACATTCAAAATATATCTTAACGCGTGTTCACGCAGGTGCCCTTGTCCGAATAAATATAATGAACGATATGCGAAAATATTATTATTTTTAAGAAAGCGTGTTCCGACTTCCTCATAGCATATTCGTGCTTTACTGATAGTTTATTATGAAATTTGAAAATCATTCGTCATAGGCCTCCAGTCCCATTTTTAACACGAGTACGGATAATTTGACCAGATTTTTAATAAATTAACAATATTTCATATCAGTAAGTTTTACCTTTGAATTATTGAAATTGAAGAATTTTATTCTCAAATATCCTGCAATGCTATTTTTTGTCCTATATGTGTTTCAATAATAGATTTTTTCGAAAACTGTGAATGCCCTTAAAAACGAATGGAAGATTTAAAGTTTGCTATTTTTGATTCTGATCATTATGATCATCAGTAAAAATGTGTAATTTTAATATTTTCATTCATAATTACTTAATTAAAACTGCACATTCCTAAAACGGTTCCGACTGACTACGACGTCAACAACTTGAAGCAGAAAACACCAATTTTTCTAACACGACTGTTACCACCGTCGCCCGGCATGATGTCAACGCCGCCAAATTTATAAATAATGTAGTTTTGGCGGCAAATCGAAAATGGTGCATTTTCAATCGTTATAGAAAATAAACTAACATACTTTAACTTTCATAATGTTTTTCGAGAATAAAAAAAAACGGTGATTATATCCAATCCTTCATTATTCGGCTGGTTTATGAAATGCCTCGTGCTTTTACTGAAAGGTGGCTATTGTATTTTCCTTTCTAAATGAAGTACAAACCAGTGCTCGTTTTCGTTTGTTAAGTGCGCTTTTGACTCCATTGTGCGATTTGATTATTGTATTATACGCTTTCTTTTGGTAAATACGGTTTTTTAATAGAATTACTTGAGTGCCATGATATTCACATTATTTAACATGTCTAGAAAAGATAACATGTAAATACAAAACCCTTATAAACAATAGGGAGTTGTGTTGGAATAATACGTATGCAAATATAGGCACAGGGGAACGTGTGCAAACAGATATTGGGGATGAAATGGGTACCTACAATATTTAGCCCTATACGATAACACTAATCCCTGAGTCATTTAATCCCAACATCCCTCTCTAGTTGGAATTGATACCCATTGTGCCCCTAACAAAGCTTACCTCATTACCTTTAGGGATGAAAGCCATCAAAGGGTTTTGTATTCGACATACAACAATCATAATCCTTTTTTCATTTCTATTTTAATAATATTTCGTGGAAAATTATATGCAACCCTTCACGTTTTGCAGACCGGTAAATCTCAATTTAACATTTTGACAGTTTCAACGACATCGTTTTAATTATTAAAAATTAAAACGATGCCGTTGATGTCATTACAAAAATGTAATGTGTTTTATCGCACTCATGTATTTATGAAAAAAACTACATAGATTTTTACTATATAATACAACAAAAATTACAAGGTTGTCGCAAGTAAACGTAATTCTGTAAAGAAGAAAGTCATCCTTTTTGCTTTGATGGTATTTTCAATAGTGGAAATGAAAATATTTCTGAAAGAATACTAAATTTTTTTGCAAAGGAAACTAATAAATTAACAATTTGGGAATGATTTTGTTTCAATCAAACAGAAAAAGATTCGCAGAAGATCTAGTGGAACCATCTTCAATTCGTAAATAATTTTTGGACCGAATGAACAGCAGACACAAATAATGAGGATGTTTAGCTCTAGTCACTAAACACAGCCAAACCCTGAAGGCTCTACGGAGAACTCTACTTTAAGGGCGGTACTGAGAACATCTTCAACCCGGAAACGGGGCACAAATATTCATAAGTGTATGAAAAACCCTCATTTTTTACTTTTTTTGCTCAGTCCTGGATTGTGTGTGTGATTGTTGTCAAAACTGCAACGGGCGCAAAGCGGAGCAAGCTTCAATGCCAACTTCTTATGGGTTCTATATGCTGTAAACATGAAATGTGTCATAATTTGTATTGTTTTATCAAAGGTTCCAGTGAAAACTGGAACCATTACTCATGTTATTATGTAGCTAGATCAACAGACCTCGCTACACCTTCAGCCGTCGGTGTCATTAGGTATTCCGTATCCACTGATGTTAAACATTAACGTATTCAAAATCCGTGTTTACTAAGGGATGGCACCCTGCCAGTGGTATTTTCCACACTCACTGAAGAGATATACAGATAGAAATGAGCTATGGGTGAGGCCATGTTCCAGAAGTAAGTTAAATGTTTCCTTACTTTTACTGAAATTCATCAAAACGTTTTAAATGTTAAAAGATTTTCTTAAATATTTTCCTTTTCCAAACATTTTACGATCATCATTTTTAAAGTAATCCATTCTACTTACTGAAGAATTATAACGATAAAAATGCATTGCGGGCGTATTCGTGTACCTACTCGAAGTAAGCAATTTTTTTCCTTACTTCTGTTGAAATTGATCAATTTTTATATCGTCATCCTTTCTTGAGCAGAATAAATTCATAGGCCTGGATGAGGTCTAGGTACGAAATTTGGTTTAGATTAGGTTTTTTGGGATTATCTGTTCAGTCAATACTTTTTTTGTAACGCAATTTTGAAGCATCAAGTGGCGTCAAGCTCAGACATCACAAAGCTCTCAATTTCGTTCGCAATTTCATCGTGGGCGGTATCTGTGATATCAGAGCCTGAAATATTATTTGACGTCAATAGTCAAAACGTTGCTTGCCACCATGTCTAAATAGACCGTTACTTCTCCACCTTTGCTTCCCCATATCTCCTTTCCATCCCTTCTTCACTACTGCATTAAGCCTCAAAACATTACCCAAACAATTGTGGATGCCAAAGTCTCATCAGTCTCATCACGGACTTGTATGCAGTACTCACATAGTAAGATATTTTCTCTCGTTTCGATATACGAGTATACCACACTTCTAGGTGTTACCAGTTCAGTGACCACAGTAGACATTAGGCCGCGTGAGGTCATTAGCGATGGCGGGATGGGCAGGGAGGGGGGAGGGAGTAGCAAAGCCTATTTATTCACTTATATTGCAGTGCACATTAACAAAGGGACAATTAATGATCATCCCTTGGACCATTATAGGCCGAGCAGACGATTTACATTCATACCTGTGTCGCGCTAACTGTGTTTAGAACGTTTTACCAACATGGGAGTGTTTCGTAGTTATTATCCCTCTGGGTGGATCAGGGCTGGATTTACACCGAAAGGGGTCTTGAACTTATTAACATTATATTGGGGAACGATAAAAAAATACGAAAATTTCATGTTATTTTTTAAACGCTTTTTTTACCCTTGTTAACAAAATATCATTTAAAGTTGAAGACTATACGATTACCTACAAACAGTGTCCTGAAACTTCTAGCAAAAGGTAAATCTGCATCACATTTTGAGTTGATTATTGTAGCAAACTGTTTTATTCGAGCTTTCGTTTTCGAGTAAATTTGATAAAACTTGGTCGCTAGTAGGATAATATCAGCTGTTTAATGTATTTTAATGGCCCCAAAAACTTTTTTTAACCCTGGAATTGGTAAAAGTTTTAAAAAGAGAGAAATGCTCAGCTAGAAAAAAAATGCTTTTTTAAGTTCTCTAAAAAATTGAGATTGTACTACGAGTTTCCGGCCACCGTACATAAGATTTAAATTGTTTTTCAATGTTGTTTTTTTAATGAAATTGATCTTTTACACTGACCGTAAATTAAAAGATTTCTTATTTCTAGGAAAGCAGTTTTAAAAGCGCTCCTAACATTTGGAAAACTACTTAACACGTGCGATTTGGAAAAATCCAGTCCAGTATTAAGAATCGAAACGTTCCTTACCATGACTTTAGATATGCTTGACGACAGGATGAGGCAGGTGCTTCCCAACCTTTCTCGATCTTCTTCTCTTCTCCACTTCCTTCAGCCACAAAACATTCCCGATTCCATAAATCTACCACTGCACTGGTTACGAGCAGTTCAAACTTTAGTGCGGTATTCATAAAAAAACTATTGAAAAAACACTAAATGTTTAGAGATTCACGGACATTAAAACACGATAATAGCTTCAATATAGACAAACAGACATTTGTTTATTACAGAAAATATAGCAAAGTTCAAATTATGTCAATAAAGAATATTGAAATAAAATATATATTTTTTTTACTTATTATTCTTGTACGGGACGTGTTTGCCTGCACAAGAAAAGACTGTAAATAATAAGCACCGGCACACATCAGCCCTCAACCTGGGTAATGATTTAGGTAAAACACCGTGAGGTGTTCTATCCAAACCATCATAAAAGAAAGACGATTCGAATCAAAATTCACATTTTAATTACAATTATTGTACTGGTATACAGAACGTACAAAGGGGTGTAGCTTATAGGAACTTCCTAATTTTTACAGCCAACCCAATTCACAAGAAATAGTTATAAGTATTTCAATACAACTGGGATTAAAAACATAGATAGAAAATTGATTCAGTCGGATCCTTTCAGCGATAATTTCAGATTGGAGCACATTGTGCATCATCGCGCCACACGATACAGCAAATGGCATAGGCGACTGCTGGAGCAGTGGCCAGTTCAATTGGTAGCCAGCAGGAATCGGCCAGCCTCTAGGCTTCAGCATCAATGGCTAATTCAGTCGGTCGCCAGGAAGAATTGGCCGGCCTCTAGGTTGTCAGCATCAATGGCTAATTCAGTTGGTAGCCAGGAAGAATTGGCCAGCCTCTAGGTTTTCAGCATCAATGGCTAATTCAGTTGATAGCCAGGAAGAATTGGCCGGCTTCTAGGTTTTCAGCATCAATAGCTAATTCAGTTGTTTGATTATAAGAGCCGGCACACGGAGACGCCCCATTATTTTAATGATGACAGATGCGTCTGACTCTGCTGATAAAGTGCCGGCCGTAAACAGCTCGTTAGAAATAGTTGTAATCTTTAAAATGATTGTGCCGTGATCGAGGAACAGAAGCGACTACAGATTTCAGTTGACACAGGAATTTATAATTATAATTAACAGGTCGCGTTTAGGTGTTCCGTCCACTCGTGTTAATTTTTGAAATTTGACTGACCCAATATTTAGTTTTGACTGGGTATTTATAATGTCTTTCTACCAGCGTTTCTGTGACGTCAGCTTGCAAAAACATGTTTACGTTTTTTCAAAAGGCAGGTTTTAGGCGCCAATAACAATTTGCCCAGCGACTGCCTCGTCAACACTTTGTAAAAATAGGGTTATTGAACTGTTTCATGTTAGATTCAGACTTTTTGCGATTTGTGCGTTTGTATGAGTCAGCGTCAGGTGTTTAATATTCTTTTTTTTCCGGCTTGAATCGCCTTGTAACCGAATATTTCGATGCATTTTTCAACTTGCAAATTTTATAATATTTAATGCAATAATATCATGTTTTCATGTTCGATACAATTCTACTCTCCATAAATTTATTTCCGTAACTCGTGGTTATGGAAGGAATATAATACAAACAATAGAAAATAAAGTTTAGTTTTTGATATTAGATAAGAAAACAATATTCAATGACTTATTGAATAACCATAAACGTAATTCAACAATTATAATTTTGCAAAAAACAGTAATAATAACCAAAGTGTTATATGTATGCTAGATAGTACATAGCGATTTTATACATATATCATTATCCAAGTTCAGTCAAATTTTTCATATTTTACAAGTTTTGGTTAATCACATTAATCTAGTTTTTTTGATAATAACATTACATTGTATCTACCATCTTTGACCTAAATGCAAGCAGTGGTGTTAAGACGTGGTTATTTTTCACATTGCGCATGCTATCTATTGGGTAGATTTTATTATTGAAGTATTCTTTAGAAATTTGATATGAGGAGCTTATTTCAAATAATTCTGTAACAGGTGGTACATAAAATTACCGAAATATCTCTAGAGAACGGAATATATTATACTAATGATTTTTCACGCAAATATTTTTTTAAATTTAAGGGCCCTGTTCTTTACGCCATTAGCTTTATAGCAAATCCGGCCCTGTGGGGCTACTACCACGGGGTTTCAACGTTTTCCTCCTGCCCGAGAGCACTTCAGGGACGTTATGGCTTCCCCACTCGATTTGAATATTGTTATTTCCTTTTACATTACGTATAGAATGGATTTCCTTTTGCGCTGCATGGAAACAAGGAGGTATTTAAGTCATTTCAAATTGACTTGATAGATGAATCTGATGGAGGTATCTGTTAGGTCCTTAAACGATTTCTCAAACGTGACAATGGCCTCCAATATCTGTCTGTAACCCTAGAGGGTTGTTGGTACATTTATATCCGTACCAGTACATTTTTAATGATTCTTTTGATGTAGAAATATACCCTCAAAAATAATCTTCATAAAAATCTATACAAAAATGAGTATTACTAATTTATTAGGAATCTCTTCAAAGTATCGGTAATCTGGTCAAAAACGGGATTGCAGGCCATTTTCTGATTAACTTTTAGTAAATTTTTAATATATTGGAACACGTGTTCATGCACCTCTTTTTTCCTTGATAATGAATGCAGAGTGACAAAATCCAAAATTTTTTGGATTTTTTTTAAACATCGTGATAATACATTCGTATTTTACTAAGGACGGGTTGTTTCGGGGAACTTGAACATTTCTTCAAATTTCGAAGTTAATTTTCAAGTTCTGTGAAAGATATTTTTAAGTTCTGTTTTTATTTCAGTTCTGTCAAGAAACTAGCCTAAAATGATATAATAACAGAATTTGAATAGGACTTTCACAGAACCCGTAAATGAACGTTGAAATTTGATGAATTGTTCAAATTCTCCGAAACAACCCGTCCTAAAAGTTTATCAGGAAACCTATCGATTCATTCGTTAAGAGCCTGCAATCTTCTTTTAAGCCGTATTATGAATAATTTGAAGGATTCTTAATTAATTTTGCAATAATCATTTTTCTCAGTGTACCTACTAATGTTGTGATATATATATTATTATTTTTGATTTATGCCCTTAGTCAAGGATACTATAGCAGTCTATTTAAAATGTCGTGAGGCGAATGGAATGCCAGGAAGGTGAAAAAAGAGGATAAGACAGGTTGAAAAAATTTGCTATCCAAGACTTAACTATAAATCAAACACTGTTTAAATTGAAAAATTAGAATTAGAATTAATACATAACTACAAAATTATATATATATAGCGTCACATTCATCGGGGCTGGACTACTCTGTAACTAGACAAAAATATGATATTGCATAAATCGTTTATTTCATCAAAACCTTGCTCAGAAATCATAATATAACTAATCATGTTTTAGTGCAATCTGTCACTGCTTTATTCATGGTGTAGTTAATTTGTAGCTAGGTACCTACCATTCTCATCGTTCATGGCTCTTGTTCATCAGTTCGTATTATATGGTTTGTATTGGGTTCTTGGTCTGTATACAAATGTAATAAATAAATAAATGAAAGAGAGTTTTTCCCAAAGATGAAACTGAAAATTTTTCATTTCATTTTAATCTCGAGAAAATGCGGTTCGTCTAATTCTGTTATGGTACACACTCTTGCTACGTTTACATTATTTCGTTGTTTTATGTAAAACTATAATTTTTATTTTTTATGATTTGAATTAGCCCTTTGCTAGACGTTATTTGCCTCTATGTACTAACTGCTTTATTCAAAGTCACCCTTAAATATTTCGGCTATTTAACCCAAACGCTTCTTTGTCTCCTTTTTAATTGAAGAGCTCCCCTTTCATTTTGTTATAATTATAAATGTATCATTCCGTTGAATTAATGTTGTGTAAAAAGGGGTTATCTGCATGTTATTTTTCGTATAGCGATGCAATAAAATGTCACCCTTTGCTGCAGCGGGCTGAGATTTTATTTTAATTATTTTAGTCTGCGTGAACCCCAACAAAATGTTTATACACAAGTCAGGGTTCTCAATATTGATTTAATTTTAAAACCGACTACAATAAATTGTGCTTGATCTCTTGGAAGGGGGTAATTGAATTTCAATTTGACGTAAATTTTATTTCTTGTTAAAACGGTCGCCTAATACTGTAATTAAAGTTGTAACCATTCAGGTACTGAATTCATAAAGAAGTACCTATCTACAGGGAAGCATAGAAAATATTTTAATGTTCAAACATAAGAGTGTTATGGCTCTCAAAATGCGTAAAATTTTGCAGTTAATTGAAATCTTGTGCTACAAACATTTAGCATAACTTGTAGGTAAGTGCATTTTTGATGCAAGTACGACGAATACAAGTTTATTTTATTCTAGCAATAAGTTATAATAATGGTAAGGTAGGTATATAAAACAAACAAAGATAAATCACGGTGTTGAGTAGGTTCAATCCTATCGGGGCCTCCTCTGTGGAGTTGATGTTAAAAAATAAAATAAAAATCGGTCCCTGGCCGGAGTTTCCACCCCAAGATTAGAACCCTGGGCTGGGGAATCTTGGGCTTGGGCGAAAGTATGGCCTTGACGGACTTACGTCTGTATCTGGCATTAAACTTTTCGCTATTATTTTTTTTTTATATTAAGATTTGTGGTTTTGGCGCCAGTTATAAATGTCATTTTGCCTTTATTTTTTTTTCTTTTGATCACCAATTTGCCTAAGGGGGCGGCTTTCATTGTCTTTCTCGTTATATTATTTAACGTAATAATGCAATCAATTCACATCGATGTATTTAAAACACGTGAACACTTCAGCGCACGTTCTGTAGTGTATATATTACAATATATAAATCAATGACAGTACACGTTAACATTCTTACTTGATATACATAATATTATGTATAATAAAATATTATCAATTTAACCTAAGGGGTACTAGAACAGTTCCGCAATGGTAGAAGTGAGTTCATATAGGATGCAGTCTCCAGGATAAAGATTGCCATTCTGAAAGTCAACCTCCGATATTAGAAGACGTCAGAAGAATCATTTTGTTACAGTAAATAGTCAACTCTTGCAAAAACAATAAACAAAACGAAGTTTTGTTTATTTAATTAATTTTGCTCTGTTTTCCTTCTACTAATTTGAACGCAAATAATTAAAGCACTGGAAAATCCATTAAAACCAAAACGCCATGGTGCATTGCTGGCAATTTCAAAATCATAACTCCAAAACAACTTCACCTGAATGAGTTAATAGTTTTATATTGTACTAAATAATACACAAAGCTCTCCGCTGCCTTTATTTGCCGACCCAAAAAGCTTCCGCGTTCAAAATTTCTCTCAATTTACGCGGAACAAAGGCGCGCGTCCACTTTTCCTGCTCATATATCCCGGGAAGAGGCCTGCACACATGCGCGTGGCCATACGTAGTTATACGTGCCCATACTTGCACACAGCCACGTCCCCACACTCGCACACATGTATCCACATCACAAATTACGTCTACACACGAGCAGGGAATCGTACCGCTAACTGCGACACTTTTATGTGTTAATATTTCGCCATCAATCGCAATACACCCCTGCTCACTGCTCTTTACAGGGTTGTATTTGGTTACAACTTTTGAGGGTTTGCTGCTTCGTTGATATCAGCTTTGTTGCGTTTCTGAACTGTTTCAGAAAGATGTGGGGACATCGAAGAGACTGTCAAACGACACGGGAACTAAAATAAGGCTCCAAAGTTCACTTTGTTTCGTTCTAGCACAAGCAATAATACAAATAGTTAAAATAAAAAATTGTTAAAAAATAAGTTGGCTGATTGTATTATGTTTTACTTGGGTCTTTATTTGTGTATCTATTTGTGTCTCATTTGTACTATTTGTCATGTGAGCTTTCATATAATTTTATTGTTTTGTATTTTTTTTTATCGTATTATATTTTAATCTTTATTTATAAAAATGATTGCATCCAATGTCTGCGAGTAGATTTTTGTAATCTTTGTACCCATTTGTGCATTAACTAAGTTTTTATAGCTGGATTTTTTTGATGTGTGAGATCGTCCATAAAAACCTAGTTTGTTTAAATAAATAAAACTTTTTTTTTTCTTTATGGGTAGCTATGAAAATGTCTAAGGTTATAAGTAAAACAGTTGTTTAAACTGTAATCTTTTAAATTCTATGTGAAATAAGTACTGCAACTTTTGTGACACGTTCGAAAAAGCCTTCGCTGCCGTGCTACCTGCACATAATACAAAAGTTTTTTTTGTAAGAATCCTTCCGTTATATCAGAGTAAAAAAGATAAAGAACCACCTAAGGGAATTAAAAATACTACAAGGTGTTTAGATTATTATTATAATTTGCTCAAAACTGTCTGAATTTTTTAATTGCGTTCCGCCATACTAAAGATGTGTGTAATATTATTCGCAGAGCGAAAATAGATTACATATTTTTATATTGCATAGAAATATTTTTTACAGTTAAGATAGATACATAACTTACATGATGAAGCACATTTTTTATGGATGAAAAATTAATTTAGAATTATAGTAAGAGAAGGTTTGCATTGGAGGTGTTAATTATATCGAGAAGGTCTGTAGACAGTCCAGCGATTTTGCACGTATGGAGATTTTTACAATTAAATTTACATAAGCCCTTCACGTGCCAAATAAGAGAGGGTTATCTCGGTTAAGAGTTTTAAGTTCAAAGCGTCAATCCTCCATTGAAAATAAAGTACTTTCTACATGCTCCAGCCAACCCCTTTAATATATAATAAGATAATAAAAACATCGATGAATGAAAATTACATACTACCGAATGTTTCGTTATAATAATGCTTCCCACATAGGAATTTCAAGATCGAATGCAACAGGCTACCAAAAGTTACGAAAATTTCGCGCCCCGAGTTACGCCGCAAATCGCAGTCAGCGCAATGCGTTCCTAACTCCCACAAAATACCGAGTGGTGGCGTTACTCACCCTTTGGCTTCATTGAACAATTCGCGAATAAATTCTACAAATTCACAATTCAAGGAACAAGGACACCGTGTAAAAGGGAACAAAGGACTAATATTTGCAGTAATACTGAAATCTATACGTTAAAATTAGCTTTGTTACTCAGTACCGTTGATAAATATTCGTTTGATGTCTGTATCTCACACATAAATGGAAATTATGACTGGATGACAATACCAATCGAAAATATTAGAGAAATATTTGGGGAAAAATTGCGGCAATAAATTTTCACCCCCGGTGTTTTTGGGGCGTACTTTTTGTTAAGTGGATTTCCACCCTCTAAATTATGATGGTTTCAACAATCAAATTTTACAAATGACGCCTAAATTGTGGATACAATTTTGGAGGGTTATATTTTTTTTACCAAAAAGTCAAACGAAAGAAAATATAGTATCATAACATATAGGTCGTTTCACCGGAAAAACAATGAAAATTAATTTTTAAAACTACATAAAGAGTTTTATAACTCCACTCAAGAACTTGTCTCAAGTGGACTCACTGTGAAAAGTTCATCGAGGTATTTTTTTAACATTTATACTCAATTCGATGTTTAGTAATGTTGACTCTCATAACAAATTCGTTCTTATTATTACCAAGGCCAAGGTTTCGACAGCCTTCGTGGTCGAGGAGTAAGCAAACTGGAGGTCGCGGTTCGAATCCCGGCGTGCGCAAGTAAATTTTATTTGATTATTTTTTGTTATTTCACACGTTACTCATTAAAAATAATGTAAATTATATTTGCGGCACGTTCCAGAAGAACCTAAGTAGTAACAGTAAGACCACCATTCAGAATTGAAACGTTTCTTGAAATGGCTTTGGCCGTGTTTGGTAACAAGATCTGAATAGCCAGGTACTTCTCCACCTTCCTCTCCTCTCCATCTCCTTCCCTCCCCAGTACCCTCAGCCTCACAACATACTCCGATTAGGGATGCCATCGTCTCACTGGCTTCAGACGGTTGGGAGCAGTTGAGACTCTTGTGCGGTTTCACATAAAAAAAGTGCAATGCCAAGACCGAATTGCAGAGATAATATGTTTAATGATTTACGGTGCAGATACCTTTTAAAGACACAAATCTGATGAGAGTAATTTTAATATGAAACAAATATTCCAAAACCAAAAATAAGCTACCTGTAAGTACGAGTGAATATTGCCTTAAATTAAGGTAATAATTTATCTCTTTACAATGTTTAACATCATACAGTTTGTATTTATGCGAAAACTTAATAAACATAAAACATAACCATTATGCCTTTATACAAGAAGAAAAAGGTCAAACTCACCGAATAAGAAATACCAACCAATAAAAAAAGGAAATTTTATGAAAGAACTCTATAAGAAATATGAAAAGCGTAATTTTTGTAATGTGTTAAGTTAAATACTGTAGTTTTGTAACTTCAGCTATTTTAATATGTTGTGTTTTATTATGTATGCATATACATAAAACTAATTGTGTTGTGTATTATTATATATGCATATGCTTATCATTTATTAGGTTGTGTTTTATTATGTATGCGTGTACTTAACATTTATTCTTATATGTACTATTTTAAGTAAAATAAATAAATAAACAAAATAAATCTGTCAAAATATTTATTCTTTATTAACAATACGAACGTACTTATAAGTTTATTGAATTAACAATGTAGCCATGAAAATCAATCTACCTATATTGCTTTTTGGTAAGCTGTTTAAATTTATTTACGGTCCATATCCAATTACAACATATAACATATTACACGAAGTTAACACAAGGTTAAATGTTAAAGCTTAGGATAATTAAAATAGGAACAAAGTTTTGGTAGAGTTCGCGATTTCCGCCACATACAAAATATTACTTGCCTAATGACTGACAAAAATCATTAATGACTAAAAATCAGTCATTGAGTTGACAAGTCGCACCATACTGGACATGGTGAATGGAGGTGTGGAGTGTTGATTGAGGAAAAGCCATTCATTTTTTCTGAATCTACGGGGAGGGATATTGAAAGGGATGAGTTGCGACCAAGTGGGTGAGTCAATCATACTGTTAATCATTTTGAAAATGCAGAAGAGATCAAAGTCCTTCCTGCGTTTTGCGTCTTGTTCAATGTATGGGTAATTGTCTCTTTCTAGCCCTAATCTCCAAGCATATTCCCTTAAGAAGCGATGCTGTACGAATTCGATATGATTAATGTGAATATCATAGAATGGAGATCAAATAATGCAAGCATATTCTAGATTTGGGCGAACCAACAAACAGTAAAGAGTTTTTGGGGTAATTATAGTATTGAAGTCATAGGTAATTATATTGACGAAGCCAAGTAGTTTAAGAGATTTGTTTTTATTAACGACGTTATTAATCACGAAAAGACAGCTTGCAATCTCAAGCGACCGTGATTCAGTGCTCTCTCAAATATCCGCTATTTCTACCTATAAAGAGTGTGTTAAATTTTATTTTTATGTATTAACACGTACACTAGAGTGGGTTTTTACCATACATTTTTACCATTTTTACATTAGCTTAACCTTGTTCTAGAGCAGTGGGGACTATGTCAAATTAATTTTTGTTCTGCAGCGATACCGTTACAGTGTGTAAAATTCTAACGTCATTCAAATATTTTTTACCATTACGGAACATTGCCGTGTGCCAAAAATGCTCACTTATGCTACGTAGCTTAAAGGTAAGGACATACTGGGCCCACGCACACAAGATATGCAATAATATATTCACAATAATTGTCCTGCGAACGCAACGTCAATCGAATTATCGCGATATTCAGGGGAATTTATAGTATAAACAGTTCGTAACGTTTAATTGAAGACAATATTAGCGATATCTAAAAGAAAATCTGAAACAGAAAAATCAGAAAAGGATATGGTCACATATAGGACTCGAACCCAAGACCCTTGCCTTGCCGGGGCACTGTTATACCACTGAACTAATTGGACCCTATCTCCTTCGGTCATATTTAACTGTATCATACTTCGAATAAGAACTACCAACATTGTCAAATATGACCGAAGGAGATAGGGTCCCATTAGCTCAGTTGGTAGAGCGGTGCCCCGGCAAGGCAAGGGTCCTGGGTTTGAGTCCTGTATGTGACCGTATCCTTTTCTGATTTTTCTGTTTCAGATTTTCGTTCAGAAATCGCTAATATTGTCTACAATAATTCAATAATACAATTTGAGGTTTTACTCAATAAAGTTATTCTAAAAAATAAACTTCGTAACGTCTTACTAAATATATTAGTTCTTCTGAACAACTTGTTCGTCTCCCATTTTAACAACAAAAACGAGCAACAAATGTCAATAAACGCCAAACCATTAAACAAACATAACCCTAATCGTCAAATCAACTCGTTGGAAAACCTTTCACCACTATGTATTGTTATCAAGTTTTATTTGTAGATCTCTATTTTATTTTGTAACCTTTCAGCACCGTTATCATTCTTTCTGAACAGCTCAGATCGACGTTGCGTGGGGAGCGTAGGTTTGAGTAGCGTGTGACAAGTGTATTTCTAATTCTTTTTTGTAGAAAAGTCTGGATTGTAAGTTGTTCAGACGTCTGAATGCGTTGCTTACATTGTGTACGTGGGCCCAGTGTGTCCTTACCATAAGAATCGTGTTGTGGTTATTACGATAAGGGTTGTCTTATTTTGTCAATTAACATCAAAACCTGCAGATGTTTCGTTTAGATAATAAATATCAGGCAGAATATGCAATGTTAACTATATATTTATATTTACCTATAAGTATATTGCGTCCAACTTACCTAGTTAGGCATTAGTACATATTCTACCGTTTTATTTCTTCGTTTTATTTCCATCCCTTTTACGAAGATAAATAAATATAATTCAAGTATTTCCAACAAGTAGTAAATAATTCTGTTTAGTCTTTTAGATAAGGTTAATGTACTGCGACACGTAAAACATGAAAGACGCAAACAGTGACATGAAATAGGCAAGGTTGGTTTGTTTTCACAACAAAGATTGATACTGAGAAAAAGATAGCATGATCATCATTTTGTTATGGATAGTTGTGATTATTCTGGTTGTGAGCAACACAACAAGCAAGGTGTATTTTCATAAGACTGGAATATTCCTTGTGATGGTGATGAGTGTATTAGACAGCCAGAAGGCAAGCCTTTGGTAATGTAAAAATCTTCGGACGTTCATAGTGGCGTTCTTGGCTTGGAAAAAGTAACAGAGATCGCACACAAAGAGCTCGGCTGAGGATCTAAAGTTACCTAGAATCGAAGTCTCCTTCTAGCGAACAAAGCTAAACAGATAAAAGAGGAATCTGTTTTTGAAAAGTTTTATTATACAATATTCATTTGTTACAATTTTATTATTATTTTGACTTCTCCCACCCTTCCCCTCTAAATCACCATCCCACCAAACAAGATAATGTAATAATTACGTCTGTACATACCTGTATAATTTTATTTTTTAATAACGCTTGTGATAAACACGGACACGTGTCAAATCCAGCAGCGAATTGTAAAAATAAGTAACCAAATGTACATTGTATAAAAAACAAAATGTCTGGAAACTGGTGCACAGTTGATGCCCAAGAAATACCAAAAGAGAAGGACTCATCTTATTCGCTATCTATCAATGTACGAATATTTGGCTTTTGATATTTGAGTTGAACGACAAAAATTTTACTGCCGGAAATAAAACGGAAGTACCCCGCCATGACTTCCGCTAGAACGGCTAAGATTGCATTCTGCAGATTTGCATCCATGCAATAAAGAGCGAAGTTAAAAGTAGTTATGAACGATGATTGCCGTTTCGCCTGTGTTTCGCAGGGATTTTATGAACACTGTTCTACGACTTGGACCATAAAGAACACACTGTGTGCTTTTTATAACTTCGCTGTTTGACGCCCTTAACTACCTGTTGAGGACTTTTGATAGGTACTACATACACGAGTCTTCGTGTAATAACTCATGCTTCAGATTATAGAAAGATTTCCGTTCATTTTAAATAATGACGACCTGCGTGGTGGAGCGATACGCTGCTTAGCTCTTGGCTTAAAACACAACGATTATATGCAAGTTTTAGGTGTTCTGTGAAAGGGAAACAATGAATGGCTCAATATGAATCTGCTTTAACTTAAGCAAGAAACTTGGTACGATTCAATATTTGTAAAATGCAAACATGACAAAGGGTTAAGGGCAGTTCGATTTTTATTTTTCAAACCACTTTTTCAGATGTATTTTTTCAACATTTTAATTATTTGCAAGCATTAAATAAAAAAAAGGTTAAGGATAACATTTCACAATCACTTATCTGGCTTTCCCTTACCAAATAAATAAATAAAAAGAGCTGAGAGATTTCAAACAAGTTATCATCTGCTCCACCGGCCCAATCTGACAATACTCCATCTCCGATCTCCACAATAAGTCGAATCTCAGATGGACGAGAAGAAAAATCAACCTCCTCATAATTCAGTCTAACTTTGTCGTACGCATTTCTTAACCCCCCGCATACCCAATTTATAACAAGTCATCTTTGAACGCTTACTACGAGACCCCTTCAAAGATGGTTATAAAGGGAGATTATTAATACGAATGTTAGAGGGAGCGCGCTAATATTAAAAACTATAAAAAATAAGCGAAAATGGTGAAAAATAGAGCTCTATTTTAAAAAATTAAATTGAGCGAAAATCTCTCGACAAATGCTTTGGTTGCATTTAATGATATACAGTAATTTTTTTCATGCCTATAACTTATTAAATAACAGAACAAAACGTGTTTTTAATAATCTTAGGAGCTCACTTTGTGATTTTTTTTAATCGAGGGAATTACAAATAATTAACTTTTTGGCAAAACAACTGCAAAGATATTATCTTCAAACATAACTAATATTTTTTTAGAATATAAAAACTTAAAGAGTCAAAGAGAAACTTGTTATAAATCGGTAGAAAATTGTAATGGGGCCTTAAGTCATGATTCGAATTGAATATATCCATAAGGGATAAGTTAATCTACTGCAGCATTCGGAAGATGTCCATAATAAATATATATGTAAAATCATGTCAACAATCAATGATTGTACATTAGGTACATTATTCGGGTTGTCCGTTTTGAGGTTGTGAATAACAAGTACAAATACCTTGTTCGCATTTAGTTCAGCTCTTACCAACATACAGGTTAGTTGGGTGAATCTATTTGCATTGCCAATGTTGGCTGGTTTCTCTGGGCTTAATTAACTACATAATACTAACATGGGTTTCAACCGTGCTTTGTTTAACTAGAAACATGAGTTCACAATATTCATTTGCTAAACTTTGTATTTACTCTTGACGAAAGATTTATATTTGAAGTTAAATCATCAAGCTTGTGAATTCTCTTATTCAGATCTATCATTATAAATTGTAAAATTTATATCATTTTTCCCAGAAGTTGTCTAACTTCAAAATTATTGGTCCACATTGTTTTTACAGCTCAAAAAGTCGGTTACGTTAATTAGTCAAAATAGAATCATGTTTCCATATGATTTCGTTCCCTTGAAAAATAATAGCGGAACATTTACGGCCGCTGTTCCCAACTTGTTTTCCAACAATTTCAGTCTCCGATCAGCCAAGTGATGTGTTCAGTAACCTTCAACTCGCTCGTTTCCAAACATCTTTGCGGTTGATAATTTTAAGTGGCTCTGCCCACTTTCATAGACAATATAATGATATCAAAGTAAAATCTTTCAATGTTAAAATAATATTGTCGAATTAATTATTATCTGATAGTATTATTACGCGATCGTCTGGACGATGTAGGCCCTCTGATTGGTCAAATTCAAATTGTTTGTTTCGGGTAACTTCCGCTAACTTGAAAATTAAGACCCGATTTCATACTAAAATAGGATCACCAGATTTCTTCAAAAGCATCATTTCTACTCATATACTTTTTGGATAATATCGAAGAAAATATGTTTTAGAAAGTTCAAAATCCATTGGATTAATTACATTACAATTAAAATTATCCACATTTACGTGATTATGTTTGACGTTTATAAAAAATCACGCGTTCCTTCAATATGGCCGATACGCACGGCTATAGATTTCCAACAGAGCGTACCTCTGGCGGTATAAAAACGAACCAAATGACTGGCGCGAATATTTAAATATGCAACTCACAATACTTGACACTTGACCATTAACAAGCGTTTAATAAGAAGATTTCTTCTGGAAGCTTATCACTTTGCAATGGCATTTTTATTTTTTCATTATTATTTATATTTTTTTTTGCTTATTAATTATATCTGATTTTTACATTGACATGTTTTCTAATTTTTAAAATTTCAAAATTATTTATTTGCGATGCTTTATATCCTGAGTGAAGTATTTTAAGACCTGAATTTTTATCGAAAGTGTGATCATTATTCAAAAGATGAATTGCAAACTCAGATTCACTATTTCCATTTAGAACCCTGAGATATTCTTTAGTTCTGACTTCAAAGTTTCTATTGGTTCTACCTTTGTAAAAGAAATTACAATCATCCCAATTGAGTTTTTAAACTCCTGATTTTTTTGTTTGATTGTTGCTATCTTTATTATTAAGAATATATTTCTTCATTGTTATTAGTGTAAAACGCCAGTTGAATAGTTCCAGGAATGTTTTTATATACCTATAATTTTAGAAGTAGGTATCATTATCCACAAACAGAATTCGACGCCATTGTTTATCTCTATCTTTAGAAATACCGTTTGAAGAGAATATGTTTAATTTTTTTATTTAGTCTTTCAACTATCAATTTATTAGAATAACCGTTATTAAATGCTATTTGTCTTATGAATATATTGTATTATGGTTATATGCTATTCGTTTTTTTCAGGTCTTAAAATACTTCACACAGGATATAAAGAATCGCATATAAATAATTTAGAAATTTTAGAAATTAGAAAACATGTTAATATAAAAGCAGATACAATTAACAAGAATTTTTTTATAAACTCTCTTTTAAATATTTTCCCACTTAACTGGTTTTTCATATTGTAATTCCTAATTCTTATAAACCCAGCCTACTCTTACCCCCTCACCCCTCCTTCCACTTCTTCTTTCCAATTGTAATCTATATTTAATTTTTGACTTTGGTGTATACTTCGTTAATGAAACATGTATTGGTTGGATATAATAAAGTGATTTTAACAAAGTTTTTTGTTTTTTAATAAAATAAAGTTTAATTGGATAACAATATTTTATCTATTTCCGTTGTATATCAATATTGTACACAATAAAATGTAAACATTATATTTATTTATTAATTGGACAATTTGCATAGAGCCGCTTTTGAGAGATATCACCTCAGAGGCGCAATATTGTAATAATCTACCTTTATGTATAGATTTTTACTCTCCTGATGAAGGTGTATATATAATCTAACTTTAAACTTTATAAGATACAGTAACAGTTGTAGGTAAAAAATTACCACCAGTTGGAGTAAAATTAACACCTATTAATTAAACCGACTGTTAATCTCATCGCACAATTACCCTCCTTTTATTCATAAACACGGGTACAATTAATCAATATGTAATAATCTATTATTTCAGTCAACTTTGTCTTCTTCTTTATGTGCCGTATCAGGTCCCCCCGACGTTGGCGATCGCTCTGGAAAATGTCTCTTTGTCTTGCGCTGCCCGGAATAGCTCCTCCACACTTCTAATGCCGGTCCACTCTCGTATATTAACTATTATTTATTATTAACTTTGTTATAACTATGTTTAATTGTTGTGACAAACTATACGATATTGATTCAACTTATAGACATTGACGGTTGTAACACATATTTAAGCACTGCAAGTCTCCTATGAGCTAATTATATTTGGTACCATAACATTTAATATCAGTTGTAGACATGTAGTCAATAATAGTGTTTCATTTATTCAAACAACTGTCATTCTTATTATGCGTAAATTTAGCATGTTATTATTCATTAACTCCTTCCTGTTCCATGTTTTAACAATATATACTCACCCTCTCTCTGTGAATGACCTGATATCTATCTTTTAAATGTAACTGTTGTTAGTATCACTTAAAATGGGCGAAGCTCAACTAAGTCCCGCTGCAGGGCCTAGCAGAAAAAAACCCGCGGAAAAAACCATTCCGTTGGAAATTGCGTAGTTGTGCGTTGCAGTGTTGAGCCAAAATTTCGGCTCAACTGTTGATCAGTAGGATTGGAACAACGCTCGTTACTGTATGAAAACTACTCATTGCGCTATATTTTTTTTCTCTTAGAATGACATAAAAAGAACTAAATATTGTTGTATTTTCCCACAATCCCGCTTTCGAATGATTCATGATATTCATTATAACTTCTTAAATCAGTGAATCGTGTACCTAATTATTTTTAAATTTAGAAGATAAATTCTAAAACCCATTTAAACACTCCTTTTTGTGCGTTTACTCATTTTAATTGGGGCAAATTTTAACAAAAGTCAAACAACGTAATTGACCGAGATAATCATAAATCATCTATTATTTTTCGAATAATTTTCAATCGATCTATCGCAATGTTTTGAAAATCATATTTTGTAACGATAAAACTATTAGGAAAAATTGTCATCTCTACTAGCTACCTTCGTATAAAAATAACGTTATTGTTTGCAAAAAAGTAGTATAATCTCAGTGAACTTATTCACAAAGACCGATAAGTTGTCTTTCTACTCGAGCAGTAAACAACGTGGTTCTTTTTCATCGGAATACTTGAAAATTTGCCTTCGAAAAGGTGATCTTTGCACCGCCAACCCTCATAAAGCACCAAGGAACATACCTTATTTTCCTTTCACCCGACCCATCGCACGGCGATCTAAAGAGGAGGTCGCCCGGTCTTCAATAGAGCGCGTTAAAGGAATATTTTCCGAAGGGTTGAATTTTTCCAAAATATCTAACCTAATAATGCCGTATATAGAGGTTCCCAATTTATAGACCGTGTTTTTTTTTAAATTTAAATATTGAAATTTTTATTTCAGAAATTCTGCGTTGAAAGATGCATTGTAACTGTTTACACTATCTCTGTTAGTGCGTTTTCACGGGAGATGTTAATACGGAGTTATTAGCGGTATGTCTGCGTTACGAATATTGAGGCTTGTATGCGTAATCCACAGAATTATACAGTTAGATGCCATATTGCATACTAATACCTCGTCGAAACGTGATCCATTATTAGCACGCGAAGAACGCTGCGCGCGGACCGGATTCCGTAGTTTCCGGTCGTTCGCAGTTGGGAGCATTGAGTCGAAAATTGGAACCATTTTTTTCTCTTCCTATCTCGTCTAAATATAATACATCAAAAATAATCCGAAGAGAAATGCATGATATGTTTGAAACGACTATATTTTTGAAGGAAATATAATTCTTTATATGTACGAGTATTACACGACTCAGCTTTGGCTGCAATATATTTCATCCAATGTGTGAGATCTTAAAGGTAAGTCACAGCATAAATTAAGAGATATATTTACATTAATAGTTACCTTATATTTATTTTGCGCCCTTGAGGTATTTTTCCAAATAATCAAATCTATGTCCTAATACAATCCTTAAATTGGTGTATTATATATAATTTAATCATATTTTACCTAATTGAAGTTTAAATCTTTTAATGTTTTTTACTTATTTTATTTCTTCTGGTAAATCGCCAAGTATCTTCATTGCTCGGGACGACTTTTGACTCTGGGTTTTTTTATTTGAAGGGGAGTCTTATTTAATTTATTTTCCTCGTTTCATATGGGCGTTTGTGCTGCAGGTTTTCAACTTTTCTTAGAAATTTAATTGATTTATCTACATTAACTATCAATTATTAGATTAAAAATAGAGTATTGAAGTAAATATTTTTTTAACGGACAAAATATTTAACTCCTTCAACATTTCCTTCCGGGCCAATGTCATCTTTGGGGATGCTGTGTGGAGAATTTTTTTTTAAGAAAAAAGGTACAAGTAATGGGTGGGAATCTGGGGTCAATGTGTCCACGAGTGACGGACGTTTGAGTTAATATCTCCCACTGCGGTTAAATGCAATGGGTCTCGAGAGTACTGCTACAGAGGTAAAAAGATCTCCCTCAACCAGTCTTTGCAAATCCGGTCCGCCACACAACAGGTGAGCAGGGTTCCATGATAACTCAACACAGTGACAATTCAACACACTTTTAAAAAGTGATATAAAGTCATTAGAAACGATAAAATTTAATTATTTAAACCTAACCTAACCTAACCTACTTAACCCAGTTAATAAAGATTTTGTTTCATCGCTTTCCATGACTTTATATAACTTTTTAAAGATGTGATGATTTATCCGGTCACCATATTTCATGCAATGGAATTCTCTCCTCTATTGCAGCAAAGGTTAAGAAGTGTCACGTAGAAACATTGCTTTACTCGGCGACACATGATGTAACGTAATATATTGTACACCTAGATGCAAATGAGGAAGTACTCCCTCTACCCGACCATCTATCTCCAGGGTATGCTCGGATTTCACTCCTTGCAGCTCAGTGGGGAGGTTATGCGTCACCCACTACTTCACCTAGGCCAGAGGTCGGCAGACCGCGACTGGCGAGTCGCATGCAGCTCTTAAGACGTAAACTCCAATTCCACCTCCACTCCTTATCGAACAAAGCCGCCGAACGAACTTTGAATCTTTAGAGCTAAAAGAACTGAGGTGAACCAAAAAGGTGATCAGCATCAAAAATGGTTTAGTTCACGTATAGTGAGAGGATTCAAAAGAGGCTCAAAAGAGGATTATGCGTTAACTATATATGAGAGAATATACCTACAATTCATTCTTCTTCTTAACAGGAATGCTCGATTTCAACACCTAAGCAAAAAAAAATTAAACTAATCTCTGATAAACCAATACTAGTACTCAATCCACTTATATTGAAAGGGGTTAACTTAAAAGTGCCTAAAAAGTATATTTATGGGAGATCCCGTGGACTTTTTAATACTCCTGCCTTCAACAATCAACAGAGCGACTCAACTGCTTAACGAGTCTGTAATTGACCATCGATATTTTCAACGTCACTTATAGACAGTTCAGCAACTATCAGAAACTAAAACCATCGGGTTGGATATCACCAAGGCGATATCATCAAGGCATATATATATAGAGTCTGACACCGGGCGCTTGTCGGGAAGTTAACATCGTATGGGATCCATCCAACCCTGCATAGTTGGATTGCGGACTTTCTTAGGAAGAACAATTCAAAACGTAGTTGACTTCTTCCTCTCCGCACCAAATCAATACGGGGGTGCCACAAGAATCTGTGCTGTCGCCGACGGTGTTTTTGGTGCACACCGACGATCTCGTTGTTGCTACGCTGACGACAGCACCGTTCACGGTTCCAACTGGTCAGTTTCAACGTCAGAATGTATTAACATTTTGATTTACTGGGTACGGAAAAATGAATGTGGGGGGTGGTTTTTCTTAATCTTAAATACACCGTTATCTTCCTCTTGTTTTGAATGTCAGGTGTTAAAAAATTTCATCAATCTCGGAAAAAAACTACAGATTTTTAAAACAAATCCACGCCATCCGCCACATACACTCGATACATTTGTTTTCCTGTTTCCTTGACATTGTGGCTCTTTTCACTTGAAATTCTACCGATCCCTGACTTAAGCGGTCGTTCCAAGAACCATATTGTAGAGCAAGTCTCTACGTTCTAGATATCTGATACAGCTACAGCAGCGATTATTTTATCTTCTCGCCTGTAAAACCAACCTCCCAATGATCTTGCCGATGAAGATAGATATACCTTATATTGTAATATCATTGAATAAAACCGCTCCGGTTATCAAATTTATGTCGATGAAGTAGAAATTTGTTTCAGTTTCGATTTTGGTTAGTTTTCTTTTGATTTAATGGCATTTTAAAATACTAAATACAATTTATGTCATGAGGGTTCAATAACAAAAGTTTGCTATCGACGGCGGAATGAGATACATACGAATACAATATATTTTTCAATTAACATAACAAAGCTGGGCAGTATGAAAATAAATCTAAAAAATAAGTTTAGTTGAATTCAACTTAATTTTTCAAAAGTAAAATCAATCAACTTCACAATACTTAGACTTATATCTGCGCTCAACTTAATTAGTTGCGTTTTTATAATACTATAAAACACTAATCAAACTCCTTTGTACAACTTTATATCTTTCATACTTGCGCACCTTTTATCGCTGTATTAATTAAGCTATTTTCTGTAAAAACCCAAACATGATTTACAACAAACTGTTCATGTTTATTTTTGTAAATATCATCAAAGTTATTACACATTGCTCTGTAACTACTTTCACAGTACCTTAAGTATCTACTTACTTTGTAAATTTCCCATTACATACAATTATTGAACTCCTTTGTAAAGCAGAACGCTCTGTGATAAATTGTATTGTACCTGCTTATATCTTTCTTAGTCAGTTTATTTTGTTACTATATACTTAGGTACTCCTGAACAACTTACCTATAACAATGTATAGAGATAAAAGCCTTCAAAGCGTGAATAAATATATTAAATTAAATATATCAAAGAAGTATATTATTAGATATACTTGTTCTGCGTCGAAGTTGAACACATCTCAACTTAATCTTGAATATGCAAACCACTGTGTCATGTAGGGCTTAAATATTATTTTATATGAATACCGCACAAGAGTCCCAACTGCTCCCAAACGTCTGGAGCTAGTGAGACTACGGCATCCCCAATTGGGCTATGTACTGAGGCTGAAGGTAGTGGAGAGGGGAAAAATATGGGAAGAGGAAGGTGGGGCAGTACCTGGCTATTCAGATCTTGTCACAAATACGGCTAAAGCCATTTGAAGCAACGTTTCAATTCTGAATTTGTTTCTTGCACCAGGGCGATATTAAAAGTATGTTCCACTCCGGTACTATTTATTGTTTGTAATTAGTAATATTTGAAATGACACAAATTGATCCAATAAAATTTAATTGCGTACGCTGGGATTTGAATAGCAGCATGTACATACAGTCACATTGCTCGCACACAGCATTCTTCAAATTTGTTATTAAACATCAGAAAAGAAAATTCATCAATTTAAACAATCATAAATCTGTGTTGGTAGCCTCAAATCTAATTGTGTGACCTGTAACAATGCATTGAAATGATTTTGACACTATAATACTGTGTGTTTGTACGCATCAGGTACCTTTATAATAGCATTTAATTGATAGGTAAATACACGGCTCAGTGCGTTATGCAGCGAGTCTGTAAATAAATTATCAATCAAATTACCTATTCGTATACAGGTACTTAAATGGGACAATTACAAACAGATTTTCTATGAGCAAAATAGTCCATATATATATATAAACTATCGTTAGGTAAAACCCATCAAGCCTTAAAAGGAAAACTTCACCGTGGATGATTACAATGAATATTTACGAATTCGTTAAACTAATAAAATATGGTTCATATGAAAAGTTATTTTTTTTAAATTTGATGTAATGTATTGCATTTCTGATTATAATTTTGATAAATTTGAGGGTTATGTAGATTCATCTACATTTTTTTAAATGACCTAAAAAAATAGGCATGAATTTAGTTTTAACTATTAAATATGCTTTGGAAACTATTTTATTCAAAACGACTGAAAAGTGACATTCTCAAAAAATGTGGCGTAAAGGGTTTTACCAAAACAGTCGATATATTATTTTTTTTTAATATTCCAGTTGCTTTTAACCGTCTGGAACCAGTGAGACTATGGCATTCCCAATTGAGGTATGTTGTGAGGCTGAAGTTAGTGGTTGTTCTTACAGCAGGGCAAAACTAAGAGTATCTACTACTCTGGAACATGCCACAAATATAATATATATATTTTTTAAATTAATAAATTGCAAAATAACACAAATTAATCATTTAAAAATTACTTGCGCACGCCAAGATTTGAACGCGCGACCTTCTTGAGAGCCTTATCCCACGAGCTCCACCACGGAGTCCGTCTGTATTATATATTTCAATATTTACATGAAAATAAATGAGTTTGAATTTCCTAAGTTCGGATAACGGGAAAAAATCTTTTACAGAACACTATTTCGAATATTTTTTCAAAGATGGATGGAAGCGAATACCACAAAAATATTCTGGGTTAGGCGTAGGGTCCGCAGAAAACCAGGGGATCATTCCGGACCCCGACAATAATCCAAAAAGGTACAGAATTTATTTCGTATATTCAAAAAATCTCTTTTTGAATCCTGGCTTGGAGTTGAGTACTTACTTTTTCTGTAGTTTATTTACATGTCCAAATTTGGTAGCTTTGTGATTTATATATTTAGGTCAGTGATACAAAACAAAATAAACCAAAAAATTTTTATCGTAACCAATGTAAAATACGGAACAAAAAAAAATTAATTCGATCAATTTCAATAGCTCATGATGATGGACATAATTTTGTACCTAAAGGTTTTTTGGTTTTTCTGATAGTACGAAAAGACTATCAGCGCAAATTTCATGACTCCACACCTTACCGTTTGAGTTTGAGAGTTTCAGTCTGTCAACACAGGCACAATACGAAGTAACTAAAAGTCTTTCCCGGTGTAATATTTTCTAATGACAGATAATTTGGTCAGATATGCATTATGAATTTAAACTATTTTAATCGATTATGTTTGAGTCAAATCAATTCTACGGATCCCGTATGATTAATTTCAATTTGCTTTATTGCGAAACATTTCAGATGAATATTGTCCTACAACATACGTGGTCATGTCACGTCGGATTACAATTTGTATTACAGTAGTTTTGGCACAACATATTAAGCCAGGTTTAAATAACAACTGACTACAATCACTCTCTCTTTAATCCGCCAGCATCTATCTAATACAATATTCCAACAGCATAAAATGTGCTATATTTCAACAGGTTTCATTGGCTATTCCCATAACAAGGAGTGACGGGCGACGAATTTAATATGCTCCAGCTTTAGCGGTTTCTCCGCTGTAAATGTGGTAAAATGTTGCAGATTCTTTTAATAAACTTAATGCATGTTGGCATTATCGTTGCGCTGTCACTTTTAACTGCTGTAACTGGAACTGGAGCTGCGACTTTAACTGTTAGTGAGACTGTAACTGTGACAATATCACACCACGCTATTGTGACCTTTTTTGTTTGTGCTTGAAAATAATTTTATGTCAAAATTTGTTGAAACTTTGTACCATCGACAGACCTATTATATAATGAATATTTTGTCTTCAAAAAGGCGATTGTTCATGCCGGCTGTTCAGCTTAAGAAGGTAGAATCATAGGACTCTAATTATTTAGCTCAGGTTTTGGGTTGGTAGGTTATGCCTTAACGTGGAGAACATTCAACAGTTCAAGACTCCACTCCTTCATCAAATAAAACACCTAAATGGGAATGATTAATGAGTGTATTTACAGGTCAACAAGCACATAGAATAACACAAAAAGGGGACACAATATACATCCTAAATTATTCCTGGCTGATTGAATTGAACAAATCTCTTTCTCATACGGCAGACGTCTTTAACAGGCATCAAAAGAAGGCACATAGTAGGGCAAAGGTTTGGTGCACGCTTACATGAGTTGTCCCGGGGGATGCAGGAGTTGCTAGGCCAGCGAGGTGTTACTTCCAGACATTGTAGAGTGGAAACCAAGGTAGTAATCGTCTACACGCGCAAAATGTGCGCGTGCTAGGCTATGGCGATGTTGGGGAGGCCGGGGCCGGGCGCACAGCGTCCGAGGCCGAGTTTTAGAGTTGAAACGCATGTGTTGTCGAGCCCAAGGCTAGAGTTGCAGTGAAGATGGCCGCCGGTCATATAACCGTTGGGCTTCCGCGTCAGTGCTCAGTATGCAAGCGTGCCGTTCTGCGCCGCCTAGTTCTGCGTTGAATTTAGTTTCGCGGGGATTTTAAAATGTGTTTGAGAGATCTGTTTCGTGACAACATATACAAAAAGGTTGAAAATTGTGAATTCACACTTTTCATGCTTTAACATGTTCATACTTTGGAAGCGTTTGCATAATATACCTACAATTACATTATTTCAAGTAATTAGTACCATGGGTAGAAAAATTATATTTATGATTACCATTTAAAAACATTAAAATATGTGAGAAAAGAACATTAGCGCTAAAATTAAATATTGTAATAGTCAAATGAATTGCAAGAGGAAATGCTTGTTTTGGTATATACGCCTGTTATTATTATTAGATAATAAATTTTATAATTGTAAAAAGCATTTTATTTTTTCATACAATCTGCCCACCCTAGCCAAGATACATATCAACCCCTCCTACGTAAAATATGGTATAATTATTTTCAAAATCCAGATTGTTGAGGAGGGCAATTCAAAGTTTATTTTGCAATATTAACCGATTAAAGTAAGTTTTTCTAAAAATATTTTCTTTTTGTTTATTATTTTATTGTCAATTGATACTGGTCAATAATCCTAGTGGTTTTTTTTTGTTACTGCACATACGATTTTATACGTAGTACAAAAAAATGTGACAAACATCGTATTTATCAAATACGACAATTTACGCTGAGGTTCATTAATGTGTTTTTATTGTACGTATTAGATACTTTTTTTGTCTCGTAAATTTATTTTGTATCGTCAATTTATTAATTTTGTTTAATATTGGTGGATAAAAAGAATAGTGAAAATATGCAGAGATGCCAAGATCAGAGAAATATAATACATTTATGAATAAGACTGGGAATCAGTATAACTTAAATGAACGTAAAAATAAAAAAAATAAATGTAACATAAAAGATAATAGTGCCACTGTTAGGCAAATTTATCATTTTTAGTTTTTCAAATTGGTAGACTGTCTATTTCAAAAGGGATCAAGTTTTTGGCAACCATAAGTGTTGATTGAAGGCAAACATATTAATATTTTGTGTGTCTTAAATGGTGACCGGATAAATCATCAAAATGACAATTCATCACATCTTTAAAAAGTTATATAAAGTCATGGAAAGTGATGAAACAAAAACTTTATTAACTGGGTTAAGTAGGTTAGGTTAGTTTTAAATTATTTTTTTTCATCGTTTCTAATGACTTTATATCACTTTTTAAAGGTATGTTGAATTGTCACTGTTTTGAGTTAGCATGGAACCGTCTTAAATATAAACTCCTGAGCCGTTAAATATCTACTGCGAACAGGTTGTTAACAATCAATAATTAAACCGTTTAACAGTTGGAGCATTTTACACGGTAATTTCCATAATATTTATTCTTCAGTCTGGTACATTTTGGCTTCTCTGAAGAAATAAAACAGATGCTGGCTTGTTTCAACAAGCCTGGCTAATTTCCCTTTGATAAATGCCCATTCTCTCACGTTTCATCCTTTTCAAATCTGGTCAGCCCCGAATAGCCGGCGCACTGTTACGCCCATGCACTCAGCGTACAATTATTCCAAAACTTTTCTCAAATAATACCTACCACTTTTCTGAATCCTTCAGTGCTTAAATTAACGATTACTTTGAAAACATTTATTTTACAGTTTCAGGAATACCCGTGTTTTCACTGTAAATCTATAATGCCTATAAAGAAAAAAATCACTAAAATAAATAATAAAATTTATTGTTATTCGAGCCCCATTTGGGTTTTTACATTTTATTTCAGAAAATATGGTTAATATATAAGCACGACGATTTGACATTTGAAAAAATAATCTTTACTGAACCACTAAAATGGCAACCATCTTTAAACGGAAAACGAACGTACAAACAAATTTACAGACAGATAAAATGCAAGCGCTCAGTCAATAACAAAACATGTTGATATACATTAAAGTATATGTGATTTAATAAAATTAGTGAAAAAGGTGACGTTTGCTAAGTACTAGTCTTTTATTTTTAAACGTTTTATCATAAAGTTACTTATTTCCATAACTTTAATACAAAGGTTATGATTTTCTGTCAGAGGTATCTGAGACGTATTTGTTGTGAAATCATGAAGTTACCTTATATATATTATAATGATGAAAATATGTCGGGCAGATAAAAGCGTATTGGACAATTTTTTTAGCATAAAGGACAAAACACTAAGGTGGTGTGTAAGTACTGCATGTATAACATGTGGAGATAAATGAAGCAAGGATCGCATACGTGAATGGAAGGGTTGCCTTTCATCGTAAGTCCACCTACACCTGCGGGTTACGTGTGATGGTGAGTTAGTTTTAGTTTCCATTTTAAAATATTCACGCTTTCACGGTAGTCATCCTTCCTTCTTGGTAGATGCCTAAAAAATAGCCGATGATATCTTGTGAATCTATGTCACTTATATCACAACTTTGTTTTTTTTTTTAAATTTATAAGTAACTCACTTATTGACCTATAATAAGTTACCAATACGGTATTATCAACTAAAATCTTTAACGATTTTAACATCATGGCAATTAAAAAAACTATACGAAAAAAAGAAATACCAACCAACACGTAGGTATATTAGATCTCGGGGTCAAGAACATATATATACAATGAGTAACAACGAATACAACATTTGGACAAAAAAGCTCCTTGTACTATTGCACTAAACTTTTCAGCAAAATCCCACTCTCATTCAAAAATCACAACAACATTATAAGATTAAAATCTCAAACTAAAATCTGGATACAAAACATGGAACACCAAATAAAGACTGAAATCGAAACTACCCAACTGCACTTAAAAAACACTATATAAGATATTCATAATTCTTTCAGAAAAAGACAGTATCATAAATTTTTATAATTACTTCATATTATTCGTAATATTAGATTTTTAATAAATAGATTAAATCCTCAGCACTAGCAGAGATCCCAGTGAAGATATCATCATCTCTATTTGTTACAAAAAGGGAAGATAATAGAACATTTATTATTATTATTATTCATCAATACCATTAGATTTTATATAAATATCTATTTAGACATAAAACTATAACGCCAGACTGCATTTTCGTCATTTTTCACCTTTTTCGAGTATTGGATTCTATAAAATATTGATTTTTCGCATTGCTTTCAACGAGGAAAATCTATTACTGAGGAAATTGCATACTTGCATTATTGAGGGAATTGTCACTTTTTACTACAATTTCAACAATTGTAGTAAAACTTTGAACACCTCTGATATGGAATTTGGAGGGTCTGAACTCCTATTACTCGCGCTTGGACGCTATCCAAGTCCCTGTTGACAAAACATTCCCAAAGAACTTTTACACAAATCCAAGCCGGCCATTTGTCTTTTTCTATAGCCACGCCGCCTTGCATCTGGCCGGGCCCCGTGTGAACGGAGCCTAACTTTTATTTGCTTATCCTTTTCTGAAACCACGCCGCCAAGCATCTGCTCGTGTGAATTGTCGCCGAGTTCTTCTTTGCTTTGTTCTTATTACATTTTATGGGAAAATCTCATTTATACGTAAAAGATAATTTTACTTGAAAACAAGGAAAATTTATTTTTCCTAAAATAACAGAAAGTTAAAACCCTCAGATTTATTATGCAAACTAGACTCTAGACATTAGATTGTATGCATTTGCATATTTGCATAATGTATGTTGGAGCCTTTTGGTCGTTAGTACATATTTGAGCCTTTTTCATCATTAATGCTTATTTCAGCCCTTTATATATTATCCTTATATATATCCTTCAAAAATTAAATTGAAAATTGTATATTCTCTTGATTTTCTCGCGAAACTGGTTATTTTTGGAACCAGATACTTTTGAATTAGAATTTTGAATTTGAGAAAAAAAAATATATATATAAATATATATACGACAGAAACCCTATGAATGGCTGTACTTAGTGGCATGCACAGAATTTTTTGTCAGTGCGCAGTTTAAAGGACCCAACCCTTTTCCGCCCTGTTTTAAGTAACAAATGCTTACTCCTCTAAGTCGCACTACAGGGACTCTATTTTTTTTAACTAAACGAAGCTAGATTTATCCATAAACGACTCTAGACCCTCAAGCGTCCTTGCACAGCAAGAATTAGTAACATGTATATTTATATGAATGATGAATTATTTATATACAAGCACTGAAATTTCAGCAGAAAACAAACGATAACTCGGAACAAAATCCGAAACAAAAATGTCATGTTGTAATATGGTACAATAACAAAAGAATCAATATTCTATAAATTACCTATGGTCAGGGTAGGCAGTAAGAAAACAGCTAATTAATTAATATTATGTATTATATTTCTTACCCATTTTTCTTATATTCGACATTATTGTATTACCTAGTCAATTTACTTGTCATATTATTCAACAAGATAGCGTTACTATTATGTAATTGAGTTACTATTATGTACCTATTATATAAAGTTACTGTTTTGTAATTGTAATTGTGTACATGTATGATTATTTGAAACCTGTTAATTTGACTGTCCTAAAACGGGAAACTTTCCTCGTTGGACAGTCAAAAGCCTTCAAATATCTAATAAATTATGTGAAAAGCAAAACTATGCGCCCAAATATTGTTAGATAAAGATAAGATAATAAAAAAGGAAAATATTTGGTGAAACTCGAGAAAGGCCAGGTTGAATGATACTACTATCATAATTCTCACATTCCACCAAGGCATCGTGGGTTCAATTCGTCTGCTAGATCAGTTCTCAGTCATTGCACAAGCAGCATTTTACACTGCTTGCAATGATGGCAGCAGAAGGAATTTTAATACGTATTATCGGATTATTTGTAACCCAGGAATGCTTGTCTCCCTTTAAATACATATTTTTAAATTTAGACATAGATGCTATTTTGATCTTAAATCCCAGCACGTACGTGTGTATGTAACTATTAGTGAGCAAAAACAGGGGTATATTATTCCATTCCGTTCTTGAATGCATCTCAAGACCAAGGAAAACGACGTGTTCACGAATGAAAAACAGAAACACATCACGTAGACCTCTTCCGTATCACGTGGCTGCATTTAATTTGATTTTCCTCGCAAAACTTCGCAAATACAAAATACAAATCTGGCAACCCCCTCGGCGCTGATTTAGTGCTGTGCAGCCGCGTTCTTTATTGGAAAACAACCCTTGCCCCTCAGGGGGGAAACCTGGTAACATTATCGACAAGCAATGGTGAAAAACGACCGCGCATTTTTAACTTGTACGAGTACATACTCGTTCTATTCGAGCTGCAACTTTTGGACAACGGTGGTTTTCAATTTACAATATTTTGAAGGGTTTGTTTAGTGTTGTAGTACGACTTGATTAATAAACTTTCACACTGTGTTGCCATTGAGGTTATCTATCGATGTGGATATATAACTCGGTTGGGTAAGGTTAGGTTAGATGAGGTGGAATGAACTCGTAGTTCTGTGAAAATTAGATCTTACGTCCATAAAGTAGCTTTACTAGTTTCTTCTTACCTTCTCATAATTTAAATCAAAACCAAAATTTATTCTGAAATCATTAGATTTGTAAGTAGGTACTTAGATATCTACATAACTAATAAATTGTTATTAAATAATATTCGGATGATTTGTATAACGCCTTTTTATGCAAAATACCTGAAGGGCTCTGAAACCATATATTTTGTGTAATATTTTTTTTAAATTTTCAAATAAGGAATTACGCCACCCCGGGAACCATTTATTGGAAAACCAACACTTCCGTCATAGGTCACCCCAAGTGAAGTTTGCTTCGTTTGGTGATTTAGCAAGACTGCCCGGGTTCATCGGGTGTGTTGTGTTCAGGTTGCGCCTGCCCACCATCTGCTTGGCGTGCCAGATCGGGAGAGGCTGATTTGGTAGACCCTTTGACTTCTCCAACAGGTCTCTTAACCCATCGCCTTGCGCCGCAGCAGGAGGGATATATTTATTCTTCACTCCTGGACACACTGATCCCTAGATTCCTACCCACACCTCATACATTTTTCCTTCCCAGAACATCCTTTCCTTAAAAATACCCTTCTCACAGCAACCCCAACATCATCCTCTGTGGGGTTAATGTAAAACAAAATACAGTATTTTTCCAAAGAAACGTCACAATCTCAAGGACAATTATTTTTTTTCATAATTTCTTCAGACAGGTACCATAGCATTCGCAAGGCTCAGTCAACAAATAAACTTTAGTTCTTTCCAATTCATATTTATGTATTAAATGAAAAAATACACTGTGTAAAACACCACTTTTATTTTGAATTAATATTAACAGCCAACCAGGTTTCGCTTAGCTCAAGCTTCATCAGGGCTTATCATATCAACTAAAGTTATTTTCATACAGACACATATATATAGAAAAAAATAAAACAATGAGTGAAAGAGATAGAAATAAAAGAGCAGACACCTTATTAGTGCTAGAACGAGAAAGGATCTAGACTGATTACAGGATGGGTAAGAAGGAGGGGGGGAAGGGAGATAAAAGTTTTATCAGAGGTTAACGGAATAAATTAAATATTGGACTATCAGTTAAATTGATTTGATTGTTGATTATATTTGATTTATTACTGACGGCTTTTTTAATTTCGAGGGCTTCTAAATTGTTTAACCTAATTCCAATTCCATTTTTATGTAATATTGTAGTCCCAGAGGTTTTATCAAATGAATGGTTAGTTTCTAGTAGATAATTCGCGAATTCTGAAAAAGCATTATTATTTAAACACCTCAGGTGTTCTTTTATTCTTATGTTTACGTTCTGGGCCGTTTTTTCCGATATAAAAAGCAGAACAATCATTACAATTAAGTTTATATATGCCCGAGTGGCTAAGTTTATCAATATCTTTAGTGTTAATTAAGTATTTACCTAATTGTTATGTACCAGGCCGTTCAACTCTATAACAAAATCCCGAAGGAAATTGCTGTGATAGAAAATATTAATAAGTTCAAAAATGAATTAAGAAAATATGTCTATCTCAATTATTAATGTTTCTTTTTTTGTGACTTTATTGAAATATTTAAAGAAAGATTATGTTTGCCAAACAATGTACATGTTTATATGTTTATAAAACTATTAGCACACACGAAGATTTGAGCTAACTTAAGATTAATAAATAAATAAATAAATAAGTTATTATTAGGATAACAAACGGGCTTTATTTCTGGAGGGAATATTTATGTACTTACCTACAAATTTTAAAACAACTAAATTATTGCAAGCTCATCTCGAATATATATATATATATATAATATATCGTTAGTCTAACTCTGTGCACTGTATAAAATAACACACGTGTGAACAGAATGAATCATTATCTTAAAATAATACAAAATGCACCTTCATTACAATACCGTTAATTATGAATAATAAGATAACAAAACATAATTTAAAAAATAAGAATTAAATTAAATAATATATTTTAAAATATTTCCCCTTTCAAAGGTCCAATTTTGGACACCGATATTATTAAAATTGATGCGAAATCCAAACGAGTCTTAAAAAGCACTATTACTATGAATACCTATTATTATGTATTTATAGAAATTTCTTGTGAATGGTAAGCCTCCAATTAATATACAAGGATCCATGAATTGCTGAAGTTTTTAAAAGTACTTACCCATGATACGACGATCATTAACAAATTTCTTCTTCCCCTTATCCTGTTAACTTATCTGATATCTCCAGAAGACACAGAATAATTATTTAATCACAATCTTTCATTATTAATTTCAGATCTAGTAAGTTTAGTTTTAAAGTTCAGACTCTTCATTTAATTTAAATTAACGAGATTCGCCAGAGTGAATTTATTATCGATGTTCATTAAGTTATGTCAGTTTATAACTCCCCTAATCGAAAATTTAGCTAGTCTGGTTGTCGCTGTTCCCAAAGTCGTAATGAAATGGACCCGTATTCTGAAAATCCACATTCATTCCAAATTATCAGTTAGAGAAATTTACTAAACTGAGTGAAAACAAGCTAGCATACTAACCCTTTTTTTAACTTTTAATAAACTCAAGAAAATCAATAAGAAAAGAGTAAACTCTCAAATAACACTTCAAATTAGTTAACGTGGTTTTTTTTAAGTTACGTTAAAATTTAAATTAAAAACACAAATATTTTAAAGTTTTCAGCTTATAAATTAATTAACGCAACAAAAATTCGTAGTATGGTATAATTTATTCAGAGATACCGTAACTATGGTGAATATTAATAGTTGAACACGGCCTATTTAAACGTAGAAATAAATGTTATTTTTATGTATAATTATTATTTTTGATCTGATTTATTAAGCATTTATGCAGATTTATTACTTGTGGGTCCTTTTTTACATCACATTTTTTAAGTGATTTCTTTTTTTTATAATTCAAAATAATGTCGCGTAGTAAGGTAAGTATAGGAGCAAAAATTAACGTAATAGAACGCAAATTAACATAACGAAATTTAATAAAACGTGATGTAAGGTAATCTAACAAAAAGTAACTTTATGGAACGCAAGTTAACGTAACGAAATGCAATAAAACGGATGTAAGTGAACCTAAGATAAGGTAACATAAAGGAACGCAAGGTAACGTAAATGAATTTAATAAAACATGAGGTACGGCAACCTAACATAAAGTAACGTAATGGAACGCAAGGTAACGTAACGAAATGCAATAAAACGGATGTAAGTGAACCTAAGATAAAGTAACATAAAGGAACGCAAAGTAACGTAACTGAATTTAATAAAACATGAGGTACGGCAACCTAACATAAAGTAACGTAACGGAACACAAGGTAACGTAACGAAATGCAATAAAACGTAATTTAAGTGAACCTAAGATAAGGTAACGTAAAGAAACGCAAGGTAACGTAATGTAATTTAATAAATCATGAGGTACGGTAACCTAACATAAAGTTACGTTATAGAAAGCAAGGCAACACAACACAATGTAATAAAAAGTGTTGGAAAGTAACCTTACATAAAGTGATGTAATACAACGCAAGGAAACGTAACGAAATGTAACAAAATGTGATTAAGGTAAGCTAACATAAAGTAACGTAATTCAACGCAACGTAACGTTAAGTAATGTTACAAAACGCGATGTTAGGTAACCTAACATAAAGTAACGTAATTCTACGCAATGTAACGTAACGAAATTTATATTTAGACAAATGGTATTCGTTTCTGAGCAGTAAGTTCGACAGCATAAATTGTATTAGATTCTGAGCAATAAGTTCGCCCGCATAAATTGGGTATAAGACAAGTCACCCACGGAGCCGGTTGGCTAAATAAGTTATTATTGTGGAGGTTGGCAACTTCCTTCCGGCGGCGGCGGCGGCCATGATTAAAAAACTTGTTTGAGCGCCAAACTGAGCATGGGATTTGTTGGCGGACACAGAAATACACAATGTATCGGAAATTTTAATATCGAAATCATGGACTACGTATTATCATCATTGCTAATATGACATATCAGTCAATCAATGGAGAATAAGCTCGTCTTAATAACTTTTTATTTATTTTGCTTGTGAATAAGTTGCAACTGCTGCCAACCGTCTGGAACCAGTAAGACTATGGCATTCCCAAATGGGGTAAGTTGTGTCACTGAAGGTAGCGGGAAGGGGAATTCAATGGAGAGAGGAAGGTGGGGAGATACCTGGCTATGCAGATCTGTTCACCAAACATAGCTAAAGCCATTTCAAGCAACTTTCAAGCAACTTTCAATAAGGATTGGTGGTCTTACATGGTGCTGTCATTAATTTGGCTTTACGACGCTACTTTCCATTTTAAAATACAACCTTTAACTTGATATCGAATATGCAAGGATGCTTTCCTAACATAATCTAATCATTCTATCGATTTCCATACTATAAATTCTAATTTTTGTATTCTAAATACCTAAAAAAAATGAATATTTTATTATTTACATTGACTCTTTTTAATACAGCACAAAAGCTCACATTTACATCCAACTGTCTGAATCCAATGGGACTGACGTCCCCAATTGGGATATACTGGCTATTCAGGCCTGAACACCACACACAGCTAAAGCCACTTCAAGGAACGTTTCGATTAAAAATGGTTGTTTTTTTCCACGAGCCCGAATTTTCCGCTTATTCTTTAATGTTACTTTAACTATGTGAAGTAAGTTATCAAATTAAGTACATTACTCATTGAATTTCATCATTCCAATTTTAATATTTTTAAAATAAGTTAAAAGTATCGAAACAATCATTGATTACATACTGTAAATATTATACAACTGATTTCCCCTTTTTTGTAAGATCGTAAACTTTATTTTCCAATTTGATGGTGCATCAGATAGTCGGATACTTACATCAATACATATTATTATGCCTCAATACGCTGGGTACTCCTCCTACACAATGAATTTTAAGTGAAAAATTATACCGAAAGAGAGCCCCCTTCAATCTGAAGGGTCGATTGAAACGTGTAGCGCCATTTTGTTTTATCCTTCACCAAACAGTGAATTCATAATACGGAGAACATTTATATTGTATCCGTCAATGGCGGGAAGTGGAAAAAATAGGTTTTTTTTAAATATTTGCGAAAAAGGTGTGAAATTCAAATATTAACAAAAAATATTCTTATTCAGCGGGGGAAAATTGAATGGCACCATAGACATTCAAATTGATAGACTTGTTCTAACATGAAACTGGGTATCATTACGACGAGCTGGAGGCTAATCACGTGATCAATTTTTGGCACCAGAGAATGAAAAGAACGAGAACCCGTCGAAGAGCGTACATTGAAATAACCAGACCTGCGCAGAAAAATTAAAGTTAGGTAAAGTAAGGCAACCCCAACGGTTTGCAGCGCAGTCCATTATGAGACTTTTCTACTCACAAAAACGGTTAAAAAAATCGAACCGCATTCAAATCGGGTTGCGTAGTGAAACGAAAAAATTGTGAGGTGGGTAAATTATAACACATTTGTAAAATTGTCTAACTAAATAGTGTAACAATATATAAAATTTTAGAAACAAGCCCGAACTTTTGTTCACCTGATTTGGGATTTATACATAGTTAAGTTTTTTACACAGCCAGCAATTTTCGCGCCATTGTAAAAAGTACTAGCAATTCGTAAGGTGATTTTATTTTCGCAACTAAATAGTGAATTACAATGCTATTTGCCTGCAGATTAATTTATTGACAAATTAAAGAAAAGGAGACGGTCACGCCCCCTCCCCGCTCCGCGCAACACGGTATGTTCCCCTTTTCCAATGGGATGAAGAATTACGAATGGCACACATTATTTTGAGCAAACAATATATTTTTATACATGCCGTAAATATACCTACAGCAGAAAATTAATTACTGAAGGTATTTAAATATACGCTTGTAATCCATGACGGTCTCCATGGTCGAGGGGTATTGCTCTCGATTCGCAATCCGGAGTTCATGGGTTCAAATCCTTTCGTGCGCAAGTAAATTTTATTTCATTAATTTGTTTTGCTTTGCGGAACGTTCCAGGGTATAAGATGCTCTCAATATCCCCCTGGTGAAAGACGACTATTTTGACATTAACACACTTGACACACATGAAATGGCTCTAATCTTGTTTGGTGATTAGGTCTGAATATCCAAGTACTTCCTCACTTTCCTCTTTCCCATCTTCTTCCTCTCCTCACCACCTCCAGTCTCACAACTTACCCTAATTGGGGATGCCTTAGTTTTACTGGCTCCAGACAGTTGGGAGTATTAGGAAATCTTGTGCGATATTCACACAAACAATTTTAAAGATATTTTTTACTGTTCTTTATAAAAATATATCTTTTTGTCTAAACGAGTCACTGGTATCGACGTATATTATTAACTCAGGATTGAATTTTTTTTTCCTACGTCGAAAACCTACAAAAACATTTTATATAAAGAAATATCTGGCGTTATAAATAATAAAGCCCGCGTGTTCCGTAGATACTAAAAAAACGGCCTGTGTTTTCTCTCCTATCATTAAAAATATATTACCTGAATCTTTGAATAACTCGTACACTGTATTTTCTGCCAGTTTGCGAAAGAAGTGGGCACACATACGAGTACATGACATAAGTAGCTTCTTACAAAATAGACATTATTTTTTCGGAGGGTTATCGGAATTTTCTCTCGATACATTATTTTTACACAAAATATAAGTACTGGTACAGTGGCACTGAAAAATAAAGAGAGGTCAGAGATGTACGAAAGATGACCAGACGTTATTATCAATAGAATACAATATATCATGATGCCTGCCTACAATAAAGATTTTGGGCATATTTTGTCACCAAGAAATTAAAATTTAATTATTAAGTTTTCTATACCATGTTTGTGACTGTGGTATTGTCTCACGACTCTTAAAATTAAAATTCCTGTGTCCACAAAACACTTTTGTGTGGTGATTTATGATCTCAATGATCTCCGATGCCTTTATTAGTAGGCGGTAGGAATCATTCCTGCTGCCGCAAAAATGAAAATCAGTAGATTTGTGTGAAAAAATTAGAAGGATAATTCCCCACAATATTTGTTTGCAACCTGTGGAGGGGGGTGGGGTAGAGAATTTCCGAAAATATTGAAAATTTAAAAACTTCGCCCCATTTTCTGTGGTTTTTAACCGAATTAGGTAGATTTTCAAAATTTTGGTGGATTTCTAAAAAATCGGTTGATTTTCATAAAATTTGGTAGATTTTCTACGAATATCTGTAGATTTTACCGAAATCGGTAGATTTACCCAACTTTCAATCGGTACGACATCGCTGTTTTGGGCCTCGATCTTAGGTTAGCAGTCTTATTTATCTAAGTCTCAATTCCTGAATTTTCAACAGCTCTATTTGTTACTAGTGCCATCTATGAGTAACCTCTTAAACTACTATCTAGGAAATCACACTGAGTTTCAGGTACGGCTCCCAACTGCTCGACTATACCTATCCCCATTTTCACGGAATGTTTTGAGACCAAAAGATGTGGGAATAAAAATCGTGTGGAAAAGCAATATTAGAAATACATTTGGCTATTCTGATCGACCTTGTTTTGAGTGATGGTGTCTCAGGAATGAGGATAATTACGATTACAGGTATAGTTTTTTTATTTAAATTAATTTGTAACATGAAATCTTGAATCTTTATAACCATCAAAAACGAAGGAACGTGCGGTTGGTGACTATACCAAAGAATTCACTCTGTTTTTTGTTAATATTCTGTAATTATTTTATATTATCTATAATACTATATTTTATTAATATGTAAAAGAAATCATCAGCACGGGAGATCCCAGCGAGGATATCATTTTATTTATTTGTTACAACAACAACAAAAAAAAAAAACACCTGTTTTTATTATTTCAAATTTCTACCACCGTGTGAAATATATAAAGGTATATTGTTTAATTTACTTTTTCCAAAATACATTTATTACTTAACGATTTGAAAAAATCAACCCTTAACAAGCAAAGTTTTTTTTACTCTAACCCATCTATTTTTATTAACAAGTTCACGGCCAACGCAACCATTTGACGGAGTTCGAATGTCTCAAAAATTCGCGTATGCGTCAATACAACGTGTTGTTTTTGGACCTGCCCTGTGCTTGAAAGAATTTTAAAAAATGCGAACCCGATTCTTGACTACCTATTCTAGTTTTAAAGTTATAGTGTGTTAAATATGGGTGACAAAGCTTTCCAAGTTTACATGTCGAAGTTTCCCAAGCCATCACTGTCCAAGGCAGGCAGTGAACGTGTTAATAGATTTACCTATTTAAAAATATAATTGTTTATTAATATATTATTTCTTTTAAAACTTAGAAAAAAAATTGGCTGAGAGTTGTACCTTCCTCCTTGAACCAACCGCGCTAACAAATGAGTCAAATTCCGATTGAGTAGAACCGACATTTAATTCGTAAGTTTTAACTGCTGTAATGATATCCAATTACAAAGAAATGCATATATGTTATATGCGTGTAATAGTTTAGAAAATGCATTGTCATCGACAACAAATCTATCTGCCGAGTGTCAGTTCAATCGGATGTCGGGAAGTGAGTTAATTTCGACACTCAACATTCCATTTCATTCAAGAAAACAAATGTTTATTTCAAATAGATGTATTTTAAAAAAGATTTTCCCAACATGTCACGTGTCACATTTTTGACAGTGTGATTCTCATAATTACCAATTTTATACAGGAAGTTTTTACATTTTTTAAGGTTGATTTTAGTTTTAAAGAAGTGTCGAAAATTTTGGTCAAATGCGCTAAAAGAGGTTCAAAATTATGATCAGAAACCCTTTAAAATTACATTTAGCAAATTGCTAGGTATGTGGTGGAGTAAATATTTACCTGATAAGCATATTTCAACGCTCGAATTTATAAATAGTAAACAATTTGCGAAAACCTGTATTTATTAATTTATTCAGTAACACAAAACAATAATAATCAAAACGATTTCACAAAATACTTCAAAATCAACTAACCTACAAAACACTTCAACAATTCTCTTTATGACTAGGAGCACTTATAAAGCACTTATTAACACTTTAATAGGACTAATTAAATTACTGAATAAGTGATTATATACGAGTAATATAGATCAGAAACCACGGTCCTCGAATCAAAAAATGAAATCTTAAGATACAAAGCAGTGTGGGCCAGTGGGGCATCACTGATACTGCGTTTTACAGGGGCGAACCAGGCGAACGCGATTTCGAAAGTTCGAAATTCGAAATTCAAAGGAATTGAAATCTCTGCCGCACGAACTTCGCCACGTAACACGCATTACGTTTTACATAGTGCGAGCGCAATTGCGCGGTTTGAAGCGAAGCTACATATGCCAAACGGCAACTATTCATGCTCATCGCCTGCTCCCGCTCCGCAATTTTCTGCGATTTATTATAACTATTTCTATTGAAAAAAGATTATTGGTGCCTTTGGGGTAGGATGTTATCTAAAATTCTATTATATTTTAGTAATTTTTTTATTTAATAAAATATAGTTAAATACTTAACCCCTTACTCTCGGCGCGGTAAGTAACTTAGACTTACAGAAGCACAGTGAAAAACTTGACTTACGTGATGTTTGTTTGGTTAAAACGTTCTTAAACCAGGCTCAATGCCAGCTTTAAGAAGCACGCGTAAGAATCTAGTTAGTAAGACGGTTAACGTCTAGAATAATAATCAATAGAGTGTTTATTCTCCGTTTTCCGCCATGTCCACTTCTGCGTCAAACCAACTGATGGTGTCGCGGAAGTCACGTGTCTCTGGTCACGTGTTATTTGGCACGTAGGACACTTGTTATTTACGCGCAGAGCCGCTTTGCGTTCGCATCGACTTCGCCCACGTAAAACGCAATGTAAACAAAACAATAGTATTTAGATAATGGTTACATACAGACGTGGTTGCAGACGGAATATACAATACAAATGCAGAATTTCCACTTAGAGCTTTTGAAAATAAGAAATCCCTTAATAATAATGAGTTTTTTTATTAACAAACAAAAATACTATCTTATAACTCCATATTAGATATTATGTTCCTATTTGCTTCCATCTCCTCTCCCCACACTTCACTAATCCCTAGTTATGCATCCACCGCTAATTCAATACCTAATGTACAGGGTTTGCCAATAAGAGGTGTTATTTTGATATTCAATCGTAAAAGATCAATGGTTTCGTTGCTCGTGTGGCACGTAGCGCCATTTTGTTGAAATTAAACGTTGTCCAGATCAATAACACCCAATTCTGGCCATAAAAATCATTAATCATCTCTCGATAGCGCAATCCATTCACCGTAACTGTTGCTCCGGCCTCATTTTCAAAAAAGTAAGGTCCAATGACTCCGCCGGACCATAAACCGCACCAAACAGTCACACGTTGAAGATAGAGAGGCTTTTTAACAATAACTCTTGGGTTTTCCGAGCCCCAGATGCGACAATTTTGCTTGTTGACGAAGCCACCGAAGTGAAAATGGGCCTCATCACTCAAGATGATTTGCATTTGATTCACTCAAGTGAATTTTAATAATTTCAATGCGTTGTTGAAGCGTTTATCGTAGTTTCTAGTTGTCAAATGTTAAAAAAAGACAGCTTAAAAAGTAACATCTACCGAAATAGCGGGCTATTCAAAATAACACCTCTTATTGGAAAACCCTGTATTATGTTCATCATAATTTTGTAATATTATTCATCTTAAGTTAGTACACGGAGAAAACTTACTGATATAAATTCTGTTAATTAATTTTTTTAAACCGTTTTTTTGTTAAAACCGGGACTGCATACCTTCAATTTTACCTTGAATCCTAACAAAGTATCATTTAAAAACGAATGTTTTATGAGGACGGCGGAATGTATTTCATACAAATGCTAATATTGATATTGACAAACTGATTTTCTCGCATTCAGTCATGATATTTATTAGAAAATAAGAAATGTTCTCGATATATTCTCAATGACTTATACTTATCGTTATATTAATAGTTTCATCAATTTTAACTGGATCACTTTTCTCCGTGTATATTTTGCCATGAGGAATGAATGGTTTAAACAAAGTTTATTGTTTCATTTAAAAACACATGGTTTATAGTTTATGGTTCAGGATACCTTCGTGCATTCTCAGTTAATTGTAGATGCATGAATTAATCCTGGGTCCTTTGAGCTCAGTGGTTCTACACATAGTTATCCAGATAAGTGGGTAATACCAATATTGTACTAGTTAACTGTTGACCACCACGCTCCGCACTGAGGGGGTTAGTAACTAAATCCTTTGCGAGATCTCAGCCGCCACAACAAGTCCACAGCAAGCGGTCTCATAACTGTTGATCGCAAGCTACCAAAATGTAGAAAACTAGCTTCACGGTATAGGACTCTGAACGCAAGAGATCAAATCATGTGATGGTTGATGAATGATTCTGAAATTTTGATTAATTATTTTATTTGTTGTTATTTAATGTACACAGAAAGTTATGAGTTAAAAAATATAAATAAATAACAAATAATAAATACCAACCGTCCTAAAAATGTGAATAAACATTTTAACTATAGGCACGTAAAAAAGAGACCGTAAAATTTGAGGCAATTAAAGAGATTCAAGAATTTTTGTAAAATTCTGGGGATATCTCTTTATTTAGACGTATTTTTATTTATTTTTGATTATTTAGACATACACGGTACATTATGATGCAACTGAAAAGGTATATTAACACTTCGGGCTAATTTGTTCGCTTTGGGAACAATTCGCATGGTCTTATAGAAATCGTTGTATCTCCCTTACTGTCATGGTGTGAAATGTGATCTAAACGGTGTTAGAAAGAGAAAATATCACGTCTTATATTCAAATCTAAAAAATTAAAATGAACCCTTTAATAAACCAAAATTTCCGAACGCAATTTCAAAAAGAATTATAACATTTGGTGAATTTTTCATTGATTATTTTTCTACCAAACAACAAAAAGTTAGGTGACAGTAAGGTTTGTAATACATTTTTATAATAAAATGCGTATTTATTAAATATTTATTGAGAGTAATTTTAGATAGAATAAACGTAAGAGAGTTATTTAAAAAAAAATTATGTTCACATTCCAAATTTTAATGTACGAAAAATTATATAGCACGGGTAAAGGCCTCAGCACGGGTAAGCCACCCAGTGAGGCCAACATTACTAAATTGTACTAAGAAATGCAAAATATTGTACCAAAAAATAAATAAATTTATAATAATATAATTTTCAGGCTTATTTCATCACTTTTCTAAAGCTGTTTTTAGTTTTCGTATACGTTCAGAAATACTCCGTCTTCTATCAAAAATATGGCAGATGCCGCAAAAGTTAATTATACATGGTTAGGTTAGGTTTGTCCATACAATAGCTTAGTAATTTCGCTTCGAATGAGAACAGTTCTTAACATTAACTAATGAATGTATTATGAATTATGAGTAATAATAATTTTAAAAGTGTGTGGAGAGATAAAGAGAAATTATGAAATCAAGAATACTGTGCTCACGAATTGTAATTGACTGTAAATATAAGTTTAATGAATAGTTAAGTATAAATAGTTTTAATACAATTTATACCATGCTAAAAAATGTTATAAATTTCTTTTGTAGTTTAGCAAGAATTAATGAAAAATAATTGTAGTAATTTTTCGTAGTGATATTATGTTGTTACTGCGCTAGTAATTAGTGAGGTATTTGCTCTTATTCACATAGCGAAATCTCGGAATCGCTGTAAAATAAACAGAAAAATCTCATCCGTAAACATCAAGGATTACGCCACGATGAGATTGAATTTTTCCTTCACAGCATTTTTCTTGGCTATTGCAGCACCGATGCGACGTGCTCCGTATAATAACTATCTCTTACATTAACGCAATTATTAGATGTAGGTATTTTTGTACGTACGAACAATAATAAATATTGAAATCGTTGTAACTAACTAAATAACTAACCATCACGCTGTTTCCCCGAAGGGGTAGGCAGAGAGGACAGACCGCCAAACAACTCGGTCTTGTCACACTTCTTGCCTCATTCACATTCATACATCGTCTCATACATACTCTTCTATTATTATGACTCTTGACATGGCCCGACTCGAGTATCTGATTCACTTGATCGTGCCATGTCTTCCTCGGGCGTCCCCGACTTCTGCTACCATTCGCATTTGCATCATATATCCTCCTTACACTCCTTTCTTCGCTAATTCGCTCTTCATGCCCAAACCATCTAAGCGTCCCTTTCTTAATCTTACTCATTAAGCTTACATCAGCCTTGCACTCTTTGCGGATCTCCAGATTCCTCACACGATTATACATGGTTTTATCACACATACGCCTCAGGGATCTCATTTCAACACCATTCTTGTATGTACATAGTAATCCTTTATCATACCTTAGTTAAAACCCTTCACTCATTTCATCTCACTAATATGAGTCCTCACAACGTTCATGTTATTACCGGGAATCCAATTATCTATTCTACGGTTATATGAAGGCCTCCCAGGCTTCTAAAATTAGGCATGGAAAATTTTGATGGAAACGCGCGTAGCGAGGCGAGCCGCATTTAGTTTCCTGACTCACGCACATGCACGCAACGATACTGCCATTGCGTTGTTGCGATGCGACCGAATCGTGTGAGTAGGTACCTTATTCAGTATAGTATAGTATAGAATACATATCAAAATAATGTTATTTTGTCATATTTTCCTATTCACTTGATTTTACTCTCGCGGGCTACCTAAATCAGCTTCGCGGTCGACCGGTAGACTGCGGTCGACCTGTTGACCATCCCTGTTATATACCATCATAGAATGAATTAAATGCTAAGCTTGGTCAATGAATCGAAATTTTGTAAGTAGGTTTCCCCAAACCAGCCTCTCCCGATCTGGCACTCCGCGCAGGGGTGTAAAATAGTTCCAACGCAATATCACCGAGTACAACCTTATTTGGGCCATGCCGTAAGGAACCATTTACAATACTTACAAACGGCGAGATGAGAATCCGTGCTCGACGCGCGACATGCTAAAACATGGTTAATCATCGTCAAACATGCCGTCGTGCTTACAAAAAAAGGACAGGCATTATTTCACCAGCAGACTTTTTTTATAATACTCACGTAAAAATAATTCTTATTCTATAACAGGTAAGCAGAAGAAGACATTGAGATCTCCGTCAGTGTTAAATTAAGAGTAATCTCATTTAGGCACAAATCTGAGAGCAAGGAAATAAAAAAAAGATCGGACGCTAAATTTAATTAAAATCCACAGTATATATATTTATTGTAGAATGCAATCACTTTGTGGTTGGACATATTTAATAAAATAAAATACAATACTTTTTGTTTTAAGACCACGAGTTTTTAATAATTTTTAGAACCGACCGGTTTCGCTTTACTCAAGCATCTTCAGGATACAAATTATTACTAGACAAGAAGTAGAAAGTGTGAGCTTATATATAAAAAAAATTTTGAGGGAGAAAAAATGATATAAATATATCAAATACAGAGAAATCATACAATACATTTACACAATTATCACCATGTCAGTTGATGCTTTGTTTCTCCATATATATTATTATAATCCATTAGTCTAGTCTACATAATTATCTTTCGGTTTTTCCCGTGTCTTTTGTACTTGTGTAAATGTTTTGTATGATCTGTGTTTGTTATATTTATATCATGTTGTCTCCTTCAAAAAATTTGTATATATAAGCTCACACTTTGTACTTCTTGTCTAGTAATAATTTGTACCCTGAAGATGCTTGAGTAAAGCCAAACCGGTCGGTTCTAAAAATTATTAAAAACTCGTGGTTTTAAAACAAAAAGTATTTAATTTCATTTTATTATATACATATATTTAATTAAATTTGATTTCAAAACACTTTATAAGTATACATTTGTTTCCAACTTACGTTAGCCAAACCTATTTCGAGGCAATATACTTTCGATAACGTATATTCTTTATAAGTATACATTTTTGTCCTAGTTAAGGTTAGCCAAACCAATTTCGAGACAGTATACTTTCAATTACGTGTGTACTTTATAAGTATAAATTTGTGTCCTAGTTTAGGTTAGCCAAACCTATTTCAAGGCAGTATACTTTCAATTACGTGTGTACTGTTTTACAATAATTTCGCCAGGTTTTTAACGTGGTCCTGACCCCAAAACCATGGAACTTAACCCTCTTAAAGGAGGCGTTTCTTTTTTCTGTTTTGATTCAACTGTTTCATCTTCATTTCATTTCATCTATCCGTAAAAAATTCTAATGGTGACAGTGTTGGAAAAGGCTTTTTAATCCCACCTGAGTTCGTATGAGTATGGATTCTTCTATGACTGTAAAATAGGAATAATCAATATTATGGTACCTACCTACCTGAAAAAAGATTGAATAATGAATTGTCATTGCGATTTCTTTTCGACAAATTCTATAATAATTCCACATTTGAAATTTAAAATTTTTTACGTATAATATAAAATGATTAATCATTACGTAGGTAGATATTTAATTACCTACTTACAAAGCCCATGATTTGGAGGAAGTTTGGTTTTGATTTATTAAAAAGAGAAAATTAGACACAAACTTTTTTGACACGAGGTCTACTGTTCACAGAACTACTATTAGGATTTTCTCATCCGAAAACAAAAATTATGCAAGCTCATTAGTTAATTCATTAATATCTTTTTTATCTTAAATTAAGAACCTGCATTATTAATTCTAAGCTTCGTGGTTTAAGAAAAACCTCGTCATCCCCGAAACGGGATTAATTACACTGACAGGGATTTAGCTTAGAGCGAGTTATGCACGGACATGCGCCCAAGGAATAAAACCTACCCTGGAACAGCCCCGCAAGAATTATTTTACGGGCAATAAGTAACTACAATTATTACAATTGTAAGGTTAACAAATTATACTACAATTTGTATCAACAAGCATTTTTTTAATTATTTTATGTGAATACCGCACTAGGGTTCCAACTGCTCTTAACCCCCTGAATTCAGCGGGACTATTTCATCCCCAATTCATTGGGGTGTGTTGTGAGGCTAAGGTAATGTGAACATGAATGAGATAGGAAAAATTATCGGTTGTGTTTAAGTATCTTTTGCATACGCCTACATCAAAATTATTTAAGTTTTCTTTGTCGAAATTTTACCAATTCATTTATGTTTAAAAAGTTCACTCCATTAATTTGTAAACCAAACTAATTTATCGTGTATTCAAACGACTTTATTACTAAAACAACTTAATATGAGAATGATTGCTATAATTCAAAATGAGAAAAAGCTTTTTGACAGCGACACAAGGCGGAAATAAAAAGTTGTAACAATTCACATTGTTTATTCTATAAAACCCCCGTGGGAATGATTTTTGACCCAGGAGAACGTTATTTATCCTGGCGTTACTGCGGCAATAGGCATCGATATAAAATAAACAAGATTTATTGTTGGGTAACTGTATATATGAACATTTTGAATGGATGCATTTTGTGGGTGCATTATCATAAAATACATGCGGATGGCAAAGGATGCGATAAGATCAGAGATCACTTTATTGTTTAATGTTTACTGTTTATTTTTATTGTTTGTTGTTTGTTGTTCATTGTTTATCGTTTATTGATCAGTGATGAATGTTTATTGATTTTTTTTTTCTTTATTGTTGATTGAGTATTGTTTATTGTTATTGTTTATGTTGATGTTTATGTTTATTGTTTATTATTTATTGTTTATTGCTTGTTGTTTAGTGTTTACTATTTATTGTTTATTTACATTGCATCTTTTTTACGTTCGAATTTTGAACCTCACGAAGACGAGCCTGTGTTGAGGTAATAAATTATGTAAACTAAAAAAATCAATAAAATTTTAATATAATCTTAGTATCACCATTCTCATAGTTATGATTTATAATGCCAGCGTTGCTTGAAATTTTATTCTTAACAGAAATTATTTAAAAAATATATAAATGAACGAGCTACTTTGGAAGGAGGCTGAAAAGCTAGATAATTACCGTCCTTCGTCTAATAAATATACATGATCTACTGCAGTAATTTCAAAAATTTTCTCCTGTATCGAAACATCTGATTTAAAATTGTTAAGCTCGTATCAATTAATATTCTACTTACTACTACAACTTTACCCATAGAATAAAGACAAAATGAATTTGGGCCGTATCTCCTGATCCGAAAGTCTGATCATTCTTTACTTAAATTTTAAGTGCATTACTGTGTTTCACCATCATTGTGAAATTCAAATAAGAGACAGATCGCGTTCTAAATCTATCATTCTATTCCATTACTTAAGTATTATCTTTTTTCTGGCGCTTTTTTATAATATATATTTAATAATTTATTCATAAATTTCAAGATTTAACTAGCACTTTCTCTTCTTTATTCCTTCCCTCCAACAATTCCTTGACCTTAACAATATTATTTTTCGGTTTGGGTATGCTGCATCCCCAATTTATTGGTCAGAGAAAATTCTGCGGTAATACGTAAAAAATCACAAAAAAAACTTGATAGCACATCTGTTTTAAGCTATGTCAATGAATAACTGGCCACTTAAAGCGAAAAGTGTAATAAAAATAAAACCTTTATAGCACAAAGAATGAAAAATCCACAACCGTTAATGAATCCATTTGCTGGGAACATAAACAAGGAGCATTTACCTAAGTCCATGAAGGTAATATATTAGCCCAAGTCTCGGAACTAAATATATTTACGCAAAAAGCCACTTTATTTACTATGCCGAGCTTTAAGGCAGCTTGTATATTCATGCACTGGTAAAGGCTTTCCTAGAAAGGCTCTCAACTAAATAGCTCGCCAAATTAACAGAAATTTTAATTTATTCGACATGTTATTCAGGGACGATCCCTTAATAACGTTATACATAAAAACAGCACCGTAATGATTGTAGCGATTACGTACCTAAAAGTATTTACTTTTCTAGCCACAATATTATCTCAATCCTGGCAACCCTGGCGATCAACCTCACGACCGCGATCGGATAACTCGTGGCATTTCTTCTTAAAATTTTAGATTTCAGTAATTATATTTTTTTAAGTTGTGTTGTAATGTGACGCGGTAGCTTACGTCCCTCGCGGTTAGAAACTCACAGAAAAATAATGGTTCCTACTCACCAGCAGCTTTGGTTATTTTGATATGTGGGGCCCGCACTCTGATAATTTGAAGATAGATTTTGATCACAAGGCACATTGCAAACATTAATCACGACAATAAAAACACATGACGATCAACACATGCGATGATTATGTTTAAGTAGAACTGGACCAAAAAAAAATACTGATCCAGAGCAATCAATATGTAAATTGAACGTTTTAACAGCGATACTCGTATAGCTATTACGTCGTGATAGTTCAGCAAGTACTTGAAGACTATTGGAGATTTATTAAAATCCGGTTAAAAACAGGATTTCAGGCCATTTCCTTATAAACTTCTTGTACATTCCTAATATATCGGACCACATTTTCATGCACCTGCATTTTTCTTGAATAATATACATTACAATGACGAAATGCGAAAATATTATTTTTTTTTTTAATACTTGTTCCGATATCGCAAAAACTAATTGATGAAAAAAATGAATAGGAAACCTATCGATTCTTTCGTTGAAGGCCTTCATTCCTGTTTCTAACCGGATCACAAATAATTTGAAGAGATTATTAAATTAGTATTATTTCATATGTTTTTGAAGCGGCAATGAAATTCGCACATTTTCTTCGGATAAAGTAACTCTCTCATGATACCAATATCAAGACTGCAGAGTTATAGTTTTATATATATTAGGAAACAGTGGCAAAAAGATTTTCAGCAAAAAATATTTCTACTTTATGGCTAAATTAATGCGAAAAATATCATTAATCAAAGCAATACTTGCCTTGCCAATAGTCAGGCCATTTCAGTGGGAAGGACTCCAGAACTGCTGTCATTACGATGGATAAATGGTCATTTAAGATTCCGCAGAGACCTATTTCCTATTCTACTTCAATGGTTCATATCTCCCACAAGTCTGAGAAACATGTTTTACTTTCCCTTGGTATTTACTTGGCATTAGATGTATTTTAAAGATGTGAATATTTTACATGGTTGAAAATTACATTATTATTACGTATGAGTATTCTTTTCGTAGTTAGTTCAGTACTGAATTTAATTTATGGCTATGTGGAGATATATTTTTTTCTACATAATACGACTATATAAATTTAGTATTCGGCAACTTTATAAACATTTTTCTTTTAGTAAAATTCTTTGAAAAAATTCAATAAAAAGTTCTAGAATATCGTGAACGAATATAATTCACGACCCATTCGCATTACCTCCATGAAACACAATGTACCTGTATAGGTAAGAATAAATACATTATATGTATGTGTTATAATACAAGAACAACACGTCAATTAACCAGAGATCAAATGGGAAAATAATTTACCGACTCCAAATATTTTCATATCAGAGGGTTCGGCTCGGTAGAACTCCTAACTGGACCTATAAATCCTACTAATCGCTCAATATAAATATTTAAAAAATCTTTCGTAATCCTACATGTATTTAAAATTGCATTGTTATATATAAATTCTTTGACAGATCTAATACGCCTAAATTTTGAATTTTCATTTTTTTTATTTTATTATTATTACATATTATTTAATTAATACCATTCGTCAAAATATTATTACGGAAACGTATGAAATTTCATTGTTTATCCCATATTTTTAGGTTCTATAAATTTGGCACTTAATGTAAAGTGATCACTCAAAACGTTTTTGCAAACTTGGAAAAATTTACCAAAAATCGCTCGAGTGGATTGTAGCTCGCCAACAACACCAGCAAATGAAACAAAATTTTCCACCATAACCACCTACAATCACGTATGCATACATAATTTATACCTAAACAACAAGTTCGAAGCAGGGACAAGTTTACCCTTGGTAGCATCCCGAATTGTTTACGACTCCCATCCAATCCAATAAACTTCGCTGTAATCTAATGAAATGATAATCAGCATTCCATCTAATCCCAAATCTCTGGCATCTCATCCGAGTTGTTCAGGAATTCACACTTGGCCAAGATCTGTCGATGATGAAAGAACTCGGAGGATGTGTCTTAACACACTCTAATCTTAATTAGAGTGAGTACCTTATTCATCGAATACAAAATCTCTACTTAAAAACACTACTTTTACAACGCGTATTTAATCACCTCTAGAAAATATTCCATATTTTAACTTTGATTTTTTTGTCTCGTGAAAATGAGCCTGATCTGAATTATTATAAATTTAATGCAATATATACCAGAAAGTATCCGAAATATAAATAACATCAAAGATTTTAAAATTTACTTTTAAAAAGACATTGAAAATAAAAACTGAATACTTTGGCATATACATAAAAAATAGCAAACTAAATTACTCATCCCCAATACATACAAGCCTGTATAAAATTAGGAGAAATAATTACTGTATCTTTTAAATTGTGTAACATTATTTTTTTTTAAAACAGTTTTTAAAAATTTGATGAGGTAACAATAGATGTCAATCTCCTACATTGCTACTCTGAATTCTAAGAACGGGGTAGAATAAAGTCAGGAATATCGTGATATTATGTTGTTTTAACTAAAACATTAACAGCTAAAAAGCGTGGTGTAAATATTATGCGCCGCATAAGTTCAGAACATTGAAATACTTATTACCATGGTGTTTGTTTGGTTAGAACGGTCTTGAACCAAGCTCGAAGCTGACTTTATCGCACCAACGTTAAACGGGTGTGTAAGAATCTAATTAGTAAGACGGTGTAACTACAAATTCCAAAATCGAATTGTAATGTTCTGTCTAAATTCACTGAAAACGGCTGTCATGTTTTTAGTGAATTTAGACAGAGTATAATGATAGAAATCTTGTGTTTGATACTCAGGACCCCATCTCTCAATCTGTGAAGATTTACCCATGCTTCTTACTTGATACACTCTTTTGGCTAGCAGCTGGTGTGGCGTAGATGTATGAAAAATTTGATTAAGCTCCTTTGCAACATGATAAAAATATCGATAAGATCTATAGATAACTACCGATATTCTTTATGCTCTTAGTTCCTACCTAAAATGTTTCAACTGAAAGTCGTCAGTATCATATTATGTTAAAATCGAGTTTCAGGGAACTCAATCCCCATATCTCGAGAACTGAGGTAAGGTAAGTACCTGAGGGATGGTTTTTTCTACCCGATGAGTGGGTTAACTTATAAGGCTTCAATACTGTATTTTTTTTAACTGTAGTCATTTTATCTCAAGTCTCTTTATATACTCAGTTTAAGCCCTACAAACTCACCCTACTCAAACTCTCTGCAAATAATGCAATAAATATTAATGCTTCCATTTCTCCAAACAACATTCACGAAAAACGAAGTGGAAATTTTTTGGCTTATTTCGTATACTCCCTGGAAAGGCTAATAGTGTGTGACACAGGAGAAGGGTTCGCATGGCCTTTTTGCATTTTCCCGCACCTAATTTAATAATTTATCGTATCATTCGTCTGCCATTAGCATTTTTTATTAAATAATTTCAAAATAATATAAAGGGCAATATGAAACTGTGAAATTTTTCGTATCATGCAAATGAACCTTGGTTAAGAACCACATCATAGAAAAAGATTTTATAGCGTTTCTATATGCGTTAATATTTTAATTTAATCAATTGTTTATTAAATGTAATTATAATTTGAAACAACTCTATTATATTAGGGCTATTGACTTTTCCATTGTATCATGGCTTTTTACATAAAGGTTTTTAATGTGATGTTGAGATGGCGGAATAATAATCAAAATACATATTTTTAAACAGAATGTATTATATGATGTCAGGAGACGGTAAAGATAGAATGAACAAGTATATTGTCCCTCTTATACAAGACTTCAGTCGCTTATTCGTTAGTATAAAATAATACAATACAGTTTACAAAATAATAAAAAAATCTATGATTTTTATAAGGGAAAGTACTTGATTTTCTATGCTGCGTGAGTGGTATATCTATGGTCTTACGTCATCAGGAGATCGAGAGCTTTTAAATTGTCTAATGTTTTGAAAGTTATTTTTTTTTTAAAGTTCCCCACTTCAGTCAGCATGTGGCTATATGCGAGGATACTAATTTTAAATAGTATTTGTTTTGCTGTAGTCAATGCACTATTCACGAAATTATTACAAACAAACAGCTGAAAACACGGTCCTGACGTTGAAAAATTCCTCGTATAATACCTTATAGACTCATAGACTCGTGGACTTAATATAATACCACTCGCGCACTTTCCTATAACAAAAATTTTAGACAATACTTTTAATATTGCTGATATATAGGCTTATGTTCCAAGCCACGCTAAGCTCCACATTCCAACCAAGCCGAGCTTTAAATCAACCTATATACCGGGCCTAAGTTTTGTTATAATGAAATGTTTTTATTGCTTTTATGCACAGCAAATGATAAAAATCCGATTGGCCAAGATCAGAGGAATAGAGCGGATGTAGAATATCCTACCATCCGAAATCTTTCGTAAAATATGATCATTTCAGTAGTATTTGATGCGTCAATGGCACAAAGCGATTTTCAATGGTTCTCAGAAAAAAAGTTTTTTGAGCTACTTACGTCTTATTTAGGGAACATTTAATACAATAATGACTTGTCATAACTCCAAGTAGCACCATTCGCGTTTTTTTACATTTATATGTAAAAATGGATTCCACTAACAATATGGCATATCCATAGAAGAACATATTTAAATTCTGGATATGTAAATTTTTGATTAGTATTTTACGTTTATTTGTATAACTAGTAAATCGATCTTGTAAAACGATTTAAAAATCCACAATAATGTGGGCTTGTTTTCTGAACGCTGCGTCTCGGTCATGACGTCATTGCAACCGCAAAGGACGATATCAAGGACCAGATTGACAAAAACATAATGTGACCAGATGCAAAATCTCTTGGAATTGGTGGGTTATTTAGTGTTTCAAAAATTTTAAGAAAATCATTACCTTAGGACCAAGTAATCCAAAAATGTTGAAAAAAATGTTTTTTTAATTACCAGGTTCTGCTAGTTTTTAATTTAATACTTGCGCAGACCTGTGAAAAAAAAGATATTGTAATTGTGGAATTTGAGAGGCTAAAAGCATTTATGAACTATTTGCATCAGGATCAAAAAAAAAATTAGAGCCGATCAGAAATTTCCAGTTCAAAAATCAGGAATACGTGTAATAAATTTTCATCGTCAGATAACATTCTCTGCATGAATAATACACGTTCTGGCTATATCCAACTGTGTAAGTCCCGCTACACTTCCAGTCTCGATCTTACGCCTTAATCCTGGGGATTACCATAAATTAAACTGTCCTCGGAATAATTTGAAATGTTTGGCACGACTATATCCCGGAATTACATCTCGATCCCGCCCGGTCCCACCCAACGAAGGTTGTAATTAAATCATATTGAATAAGATAGATATGTACTGTGAACACAAGAGGTGAATTGGAAAATTAGGTAGACAAGAGAGATTGTAGACTCAGATGAAAATTAATAATTTTGACCCTGCGTAGTGACCAGTGGCGGTTTTCTCTAAAGTGCGTTTGTGCGGCGAACCCCCATTAAAAAGATGAGAAAATAAAACAAACTTGTTTTATATAAGCACATTATAGATAGCACGCTATTAAAATTTCGCCTTCAAAACCCGCGCCACCGAAAAATACGATACATATTCCAAGTTTGTGCGAGTTGAAATCCGCGCCAAACTCTTCATACAAAAGAATTTTAGCCGGTACAGACCCTATGACGGTGACTTATACAAAATTTGGTATTTCTTTGCAAAACTAAGACAAATTGTGTGCGTCGATCACGCGGTATGATATCACGTGACCTCCGAACATTGACGAATGTAACCGAAGAAACCCGAGAACTTCGCGGAATGACTGGCCGACGTTTGACCTTTGAACCATAGGGAAGCAAGTGTTATTTTTTATGTTATATTATTATGTTATATTTATGGTATTTAACTTTGTAGTCATTTTTGTACATATTTTTGTTTTATTGTTTCTGCATTTCTCCAACCGTTTGCTTATGGCATTTGTAAATCTACTACCTATTGAAATAGACCGATTTTGATTTCTGTTTTCGTATTTTTTTTTTTTAGATAAGTCGTTATATTCCTTAATTATATTTGCGAAAGTTTCGGCAAACGCCCCATTGTCGTCGCTAGTTATGCAATTTTGTGTTTTGTCTTCTCCAGTATTCTTTCGGATTTCAAATTGAAAGCGTTTGCGTATATGTTTATTTATGCGTTTGCGTTTATTGATTGTCGCGAATATTTTGTCATAATTTTTTTATACAGTAGCGGAATACAGTGTTGTCTATATAAAAAATAATGCCAATACTTATGAAAAAAGGTTGGAAATTAAAAATAAAGGGCCTCCGCGTCCTGACCTCTCATTAAACCTGGTTTGTGCCGCGAAAACCGAGAAATTCACTCGAGTTTTTAAAAGTGAGTGGTACGCGAGGTGTACTTGGTTATGTGGTTGCGAGGAAACCAATCGGTTATTTTGCTTCCCCTGTTTAGTTTTTGGAGGCGACCCATCGTGGTGTAAAATTGGAGTAAACGATCTTTCCTTTATTAATAATTATAAATATAATTTAATTCCTATAAAACTTTTCTCATTATCTAATAATTGTGTCTAGTGTAAAGTGCTTTAAAAACAATAATATTTAGGTACCCCTCCCACTAACTTTATTTAAGTTGTGTGAGAAAAAATCTCAAAAAATCTCATGCTGCCGTATTCGACTATTTGACGAAGGACAACAGTAAGTAAATTTTAATTAGATATGTTTATCTTCTCTTGAATTTCTGAACCCCCTGTTAAAAAGACCACGAACCGCCACTGGTAGTGACTGGAAAAAAGGTTGTAACCGACAAGACGATTTTTGATTCTTCAAAATCAATGCCGGGTGTGAGAAGGTAGGTAATCGCATCCAAATAAGCAACAGTTTCCCTCGGGGTAATTTCAAATTTCATTAACTCGGCCATAAATAAACATGACGCTGTCATTTTTGAGGAAGAATGGAAGCTTGTTTTAATAATTTCACGTTCGTGGTGACTGGTCGTCATAAAGTGCGTACGCGCAAAGTAAACCCACGATTTTCAACTCTCCGGATTCGACACGTGTCCATAAACGGAATCAAATATCATAGATACATATCATGTTTATGATCATATTTCCGATCCGTGTTTACAATAAAAAGTTTCGAGGTTCTAAATTTGAACAAGGAAAAAAAATATTCCGATTTTAAACAGTAAAATTTAGTACAGCTAAAGCGATTACACACAACGATTCGATTCTAAAAGTATCTACCACTCTGGAACGTGCCGCAAATTTAATATGTATTCTTTTAACCAACAACCTGAATTTACCCCGAAATTATTGTGAATTAACCCGAATTAATCAAATCAAATTTATTTCCGCTCACAGGGTTTTGAATAAGTAATGAATTATGCCATAATTCTATAACGTCTTTAATACTTAAAAAATCAATGAATCGCTTTCTTTAACGTCTTGGTTAATCTATTAATTTGATGAATATAATGAAAGAAATCTATTGATTTAATGGTGCAAACACTCGGTTCAAATCTCCTAATATTTACCCTTTGTCCTGGCGTAGTTGCTAAGTACATACGAGTGCGTAACTGGGGTGGGTTTTGTTCTTGGATAAATATTATTCTTTGTTATCCAAGACACACAACACAACATGTCCCGGGCAGATGGAACGTAATTTATATAACTGATTGGATGCCAGAAAATATTCGCAGATAATAAATCAGGGATAGGAATTTCTCTGGAGAGAGTTTCTAAGAACTTGTAATAATGATTGTTCGTGTTTTTGTATTATATCTTACGGACTTAGCTAAACAGTTATAAAAGCATTTAAACTATCTCAGCATTTCCTTTCTACTACCAACATTTATTACACACTTTATTTTTTTGTATATAAATATTTATTTATTAAAGTGCAGTTATTATTTAATGTTGAAGTAATTTTCACAATATTTGCATAGTGTGTGGTTATTGTAGACATGTTTCTTGAATGTGAATACTGCAACAAGAATACTAACTGCACCTAACTTGTTGGAGCCAGTGGAACAATGTTATCTGAAGTAGGGGTATGTTGTGAAGTTGAATGGAGTGGGGAAGGAAGGATATAGGTAAGATGAAAGTTGGAACAACCTGGCTATTCAGATTTGAGCACCAACCGCGCCTAAACCCATTTTCCAATGGTGGTCTTTCAAAGGAGCGATACAGAGTATACCTATCTAACAATCTGAAAAGTATAAATGTTAAGAAATATCCCTGACTTACTTTACCTAGTATAATTTCTGAAATTATTAGATGTTGAAAAGTTTGAGTAACTGTCCAATATCTACGGATTTATTTTTTAACTAAATGGAAAAAAAAATTAAGTCGAGTCCGAAATTGGTCGTAATTCTTTTCTCCAAATAACCTCAGAAATCACTGTTTAAAGTAAATCAGGTGCTTTTTTGTTATATGTTTTTGGGGTGTTATGACGTGTTGAGCTAACTCCTTCTTTAGCCAACGTTTTGGACAACATTGCAGTGTCCATCATCAGGGCAGATGTGTGTCTGATGATGGACACTGCAATGTTTTCCGAAACGTTGGCTAAAGAAGGAGTTAGCGCAACACGGCATAACACCCCAAACACAAATAACAAAAATACTTTTGGCCGTAAAAATCTTAAATCATATTTAAATCAGGTGCGTATCTTAGCACCCTCCATGATAAATAGTTCGCTTTATTTCACAAAGATAACCAGAGTGAATTCCTATGGCAATTATGATAATGCTAAAATAAAGTAAATTATTACATTAAATTATCGAAGGAAGCAAACACTTTGTGGCTTGACATTATTACACAAATGAAAGAATATCTTTGTTTTAAACCACTTTATTACATTTATATACGTCGACCGGTTTCGGTTGAACTCAACCTTCATCAGGACAGTACAAATATAAACAGTCCTGATGAAAGTTGAGTTCAACCGAAACCGGTCGACGTATATAAATGTAATAAAGTGGTTTAAAACAAAGATATTCTTTCATTTGTGTAAATTATTACAATTAATAAAGAAAATCCGGTTTACAGTTTGAAAAAAATTTAAAGCTCCATAACTTATCAGGGTGGTAATTATTGTAATAACGTTGCCGCTGAAAATAGATAGGTTGACAAAGTGATTCTAGACGGAGAGTTTTGCATGTTTGCAAAATATATATATTTTAGAGTATTAAATTTATAAATATACCTTTTAACATATTTCCAAAGCTTGCTAAATCGAGCGCAAATGGAGTCAAACTAATTCTAAATCGCCTTATTAAAATAAATGGCCATTATTATCATCGTTTATATCCGATGGTATCATTAGGGATTAAGACCGGTGTCTACCTTCAGTATCAGCATTGTAAGGGATCGTGTAATAGGGTGATTTTGAGGAAATGGATAATTATATGGGACCGCCGCACAGTCACGAGGCTATGGATAAAAAAACGACAAATAAATAATTTACATTATGACTAATCTTTGATGTAATAATAAGACAATGTATTGCAAAATATGCTTTCACGATGCTTTCTAAAATTGGAAAATTCACAACGCAACTTAAATCAGTTACTTTTCAAAGCATAGTAAATTGACAGCCTTACTAATATACATAAACACTTCCCAACCGTTAAACGACCTTTTAGTTACACATTGAATGAGGACAAATTCAGATTCGACTTAATAATACGAGAATTTGAACAATTCTTCAAAATTTAAAAGTTAGGACGGGTTGTTTCGGAGAACTTGAACAATTCATCAAAATTTCAACGTTCATTTTCAAGTTTAGTGAAAGATTTTTTCAAGTTCTGTTTTTATTTCAGTTTTGTCAAGCAACTAGCCTACAATGATATAATAACAGAACTTGAATACGACTTTCACAGAATCCGAAAATGAACGTTGAAATTTGATGAATTGTTCAAATTCTTCGAAACAACCCGTCCTTAATTTTCTAGTTCTGGGAAAGTTCTTTTCAAGATCTGTTATTATTTCAGTTGTGTCAAGCAACTAGCCTATAATTATACAATAACGGAACTTGAATAGGACTTTCACAGAACCTGAAAATGAACGTTGAAATTTGATTAATTGTTCAAATTCTCCGAAATAACCCGTCCTTAGAGTTCTTTGAAAGTGATGTTATTCAATAACATAAATGTCTTACGCATGTGTAATTAAGTATAAATAATCCTAATAATCAACGTTCATATTGCGCAAACGATGAATGCGAAATGTCTATTTTTTGGGTTATTCTCTTGGAGTTATTATAATAATATAATATATTTTATTTTACAAACGAGAAAAAAAGTAAAGTGACAGCTTTCTTACTGTTTTCCTAAATAAAAGAAATGTGTTGCCTAAATTTCGTCTTGTCTGACGTTTTGCGTAAAAATATAGGTATGTGGTTTTTTTATTAATTTTATGTGTGAAATAAAAATATTCTAATTTATGAATATTAAAGTTTAGTTCAAATACAAAAATATGATAATTAACTTCATTCAGTTTGTAAATCGTATTTATTATTATGATATCTTCTTAAAGAAGAAAAATGTAGCGCATTTAAAATAAAATTCTAGTAAATTACTTGGAAATATTCCGAAATTCTACGAGAAATTTAAAGTTTATACAACAAATAAACAACCCTCCTTGGCAGTATAAATAATGTACATTCTTTCTATCTACTATTTTATGGCCGTTAAATGTCAGTTTATATTAGTAAGGATTTTACATACAGGGTTGTTTATCAAATGTACAAAATATTCACCACGTTTATTAGTAAGACTGTAAGATTGTAAGCATAAGTAGTAAATATCTAGATGTTTGTGTTTGTTTCGAGCTTAGGGTCTACTAACCATGTTACGTATATTAATTAAAAGCATCTTAAAAATTCTTTCATATATATTTAGTTTCAAAATGACAATATTTGGAAGTAAATATTTTAAATCTTTAATGTTGTGTTCGCATTTTACAAACAGCAACCACTTTTTAATTAGCACAAATTATAGTGCTAAAATAATGAACTTTCTTTGGTTAACACACTCCATACTTGAACCAAACACAAACATGATAATGTAAATCCCTTGGTTAACACACTCCATACTTGAAACAAACACAAACATGATAATGTAAATCCCTTGGTTAACACACTCCATACTTGAAACAAACACAAACATGATAATGTAAATAATCCATACTTGAAACAACCACAAACATGATAATGATGCTCACACTGAGCTGTTCAAAACTACTCTTTGGGGGGTAAACTTTTCCACTTTTCCATTGATAAATGAATCGTGAATTTAGACTTACCTATTTTTAATAAATTAATTTTACCAGGCCTGGTATATGGGATCGCAGTACTGAGCGCCCGGTATTTACAAAGACGAGATAAAGCGATCGATTTTAGATACCGACTTAGAAATACCCTGTGGGGAAAAAAATCGGGTCAATTTGGAGGCTAAATAAGGATATATTCAAAAAATATATATCTTGGTTTCATGGGCTGTTTGCAAAGTTGGTATCGGGGGTATTTTATTTTTGATATTAGTTCTACGGATCCAAAAATAATGAAATTTTCAGATCCAAGCTAAGATTTGTGTTCAGAATATTCACTTTTTTTTAACATTCCTTGGGTTCTTTGCAAGGTTGGGGTCGGAGTTATCATCACCTGATTTTGGATTCCATCGTACCAAATGAAAAAAAAATCTCGGATCCTAACACGATTCTAAGAAAAAAAAAACTTCAAAATCCAATAACAATATAGTTTTCTTGGGGTATTTGCAAGGTTGGTGTCACAGTTTGGGTTCTATTTGTCTAAATCAAATGAAATCTTCGGATATGGAGGAACATCTGTGTTTTGAAAACAATTCTGAAAAAATCTATCTAAATCAAAATTATTCGAAACCACATCGTTTCCAGTGGCTCTTTCCAAAATTGAGGTCGGAGTTATTCTGCTCTTATTTTGGGTTCTAAGTGTCCAAATCGAATGAAATCATCGGATCTGGACAAAGATTTATGTTTTTTACACGATTCTGAAAAAAAATTCATTTCGAAAAAAATATATCGTTTTTATGGTCTCTTTGCATTGTTGGAGCAAAGTTATTCTTCTCTTGTTTTGCACTACATATGTCCAAATCGAATCAAATCTTCGGATCCGAATGAAGATTTGTTTTTGAACACGATTCTGAAATAAAATCTTTTTTTTTTTTTTTTTTATTGTTTAACTTATAACATTGTTACATTGTACATAAAATTAGGTAATAATAGGTAATAGTGTAAAACATAAGTTATTGAATTTCTACTCCAATGAAGAGTGCTAGCTCTTGAGCTTGGCGTACATTTATATTATTCAAAACTACATCGTATTCACGCGCCCTTTGCAAGGTTGGGGTCGGATTAATTGTATCTTTATTTTGGATTCCATGTATCCAAAGCGATTGAAATCGTAGATCCGAACAAAGATTTTTGTTTTGAACACGATTCTGAAAAAAATACTTTTTCCAACAACCTTTTTCCTTGCTCTTTTTCTTACAAGGTTGGGATCGGACTTATACTGCCCCAATGTTGGGTTCCATGGTTCCAAATTCGATGAAATCTGATGCGAATCCTGACGAAGATTTTTGTTTGGAATACTATTCTGAAAAAAAACGTTTTTCATAATTTGACATTTTATGCGCACTCGTATGTACGAACAAAGAAAATATATTTCGTTTAATAATATAACTTTAATATACATAATATTAAAATAACTTCTATCTCATTCCCTTAGCCAGCATATGGCTTAAAGTTAGATTATATTCAACCGCCGCGGTCGGTTTATACCGTAACATTAGTAAGGGTTAAACCGAGATTGCAGTTTAACCGACTTTGTATAAAGTTTTGTTTTCCCGGTAGATGTTAAACAATCACACAGCATAATACCTACCTAGATATTAAAAAAAAACTGAAGTGATTCTATTAATACATGGTAATAATATTATTGTATTTAATACAGGGTGTCCGGGGGTAAAGTGCACTGACTTCAGGAGGTGATTCTAAATTTGTCCGCCGTGTGGGGCAGGCATTATTACTGCGCTGTTGCTAAATCTACCGTCCCGCGCCCAAGCGCTGTCGTCCCGTTAATCTTTGCCGCGCTTCGTGTCAATAACTTTTATTTTATTCATCTGACAGTGTTTAATTTTAAAAACTTGATTGTTGTAATTAAAACTTGTTAATGTAGTGTGTCTTTACCTTAGTATGCATTTATTAAGACTTACTTCATTTGATTTGTTATTTGTAGTGAATTCTGTTTTTAAATAAAAAATCGACATTATCACAATGTTACTTTGTCATTTTGTAGCAAAATTAATGCATAATGTGTCACTGGGTCACCCATTAGTCTTATGATGCGGGACACAACGTCCCTTCAGGTTTATAATTTTCCACTTTTTTCACATATTTCAAGATGAAGCGACTTCTTTGCAAAATTGCTTTACACCTTGCTACACGAAAAGTTTGTTAGTTTGTTATTACAGAACATAAATGTCCCATCGCTGTCAACTAAAAAACCAGTTCCCCTTCAGTTATTTTCTGAAATTATTATTCTATATATATCATCCTCATTATCCTAATCACCTTTCTAAACTCACTACATAAAAGTAGTCTAGAAACAGTTAAAAGACCAACCAACCATACATTTTTTTTAAATTAATACTTTACCGTACCTACCCGGAGCCAGTATGACTAAGGAATTCATAATTAAGTGTAAGTTGTGAAACTGAAGGGAGTAACCCACCACGGGGAAGGAGATGGGGAAGGGAAGAGGTGGGTAAGTTCCTAGATATTCTGATCTGGTCACTAAGCACGACTATAATAATTTTAATCAACTTTCCGATTTCAGAATCTAATGTATTAAGATATAATCATGGTTTTCTTTCAATAAGGCGATACAGAGTGTAGGTATCTACCGTTCTGGAACGTTCCACAAATACGTTACACAGGGCGTAACAGCACGTACCCGAAATTCGATTCCTGAGCATGTGATTAAAAACAAATAAATTGTGTTTCCATCACACGTCGCCACTGGGTACAACCTAGCACATCACGTGATAAGCACTCCGTGGCGTTCCACAGCGTCGTACAGACAAGACAGTAAGCGTATCACGCTATCCGTTGCTACGTGTGGCAGTGGCGACGTATGAAAAATATATTATTAATAGCGAAATTCTTATACGCAGATGATACTGCTATATTTATATTTGACATATTAAACTGCCTAATTAAAAGCATGTTAACAATGTTTTTTAATTAATTTGTTACATGATCATAAGCTCACCAAAAAGAAAAACGCCGTCTCATAAACTATTACAAATGTAGAAGGAAAAATCGACAAATTTCAGATAGTGAAAAATACCTGGGACTTCATATCGATAAACATTTGCCATTTACATAAACAGGATATAATATGATTTATATACATAAAACTTTTTTTTAAATTTCTTCGACTGACGATTGAATCTTCCTACCCAGGAACTGGAATCGATAGCTAAACCAACCTCTCCAAATACCGATCGAGTAGGACCGACAATTATTTCGTTCATTGACTGCTGTCAGCCTATTTCAGAGACTTACTTGTAAATACGTGATTGCCAACAAGTTGATAGAATGCACTGTCACTGACAACGAGTTTCAGATGGATCGGATGAAGGGAAGTGGGTTGATTTTCGCATTCAAAGTTTACATTCATTAATTCCCGAAAACAAAAGTGAAATTCAAATAAATTATTTTTTGCACTAAACCCACACAGAAGGCCCTGAGGAAAATAATTTCCCTCGGTGTAGGCACCGTGTCATCTTCGGGGATGCTGAGTGAAGGGTATAAAGCAGAGGAAGTTCTATATATGTTCCTCTCACTACGGCACAAGGCGATGGGTCGAAAGACCAGTTGGAGAGGTCAAAGGGTCTCCCCAAACCAGCCTCTCCCGATCTGGCATGCCACGCAAGAAGTGACAGGAACACACCTCACCCGATGAATCCAGGCACCCCTGCTAAATCACCAAACGTAGGATTTCACTTGGGGTGACCTATGGCAGAGATGTTGGCTATCCAAAAAATGGTTCGCGGGGCGACGGTACCTAAGCCCGTCTCCCAAATCTAAAGTACATTTCTTTTAACTTAATCAAAAATGACATGTACTTTTTTTACTAATTACTTATTATTCATTGGAAACAACTCGTATTATTTAAATAGGTGGGTCTGGTCCGCCATCAATAGAATAAGGTCCTCCCACAGCAGCTGTGCTCACATGATTCATAGGTGGGGCTTTAAAGAGTCGGCGATGTGTGAATACAGTGCGATGCAAACCACCAAACATGTGGTCAACGAATGCACGTTGCATTCATACCCCGGCGGGATTGAGAGGTTCGCTGGGCGACGCCTGAGACCCTGGACTGACTCACTGACCTAGATGTTCCCCGCTGCGCACGCCTACGAGGTTGTCGAACATATAATTATTATTGGGTCGTTTTAAAATACGCGTAGGTATTTCAAATCTTTTTAAAAAATATACCCTATATACCTGAGTACGTGCTAAGTACGCGCGCGTTCTCTCTCCCTCAATATTTTTTGTCCCTTTTCTGGGTTCGGCCCGCACGAATGCTCGCTCAGCGTTCCTATTACCGCACGAACGACAAGCTCATTAAGAAACCCAATGAAGGGGGAATTTGTATCCCCGTGTGTCCATTGTCCTAGTCTCGCGGGATTGGAGTTTAGTCCCTGGACATTGGAGGTAGGTACCCAATTAGGGTTGCCAGGTCAACTTTTCGAAAATCGAATAATTTTTTTGTTGTTGGGTTTTACAGTATATTTTCCCATTATTTTTTTATGCTCAAATTCAATAATAATTTGTTCACCGAGCGTTATATCATTTGAAGGTGAAATTGTAGATATCGTTTGAATTTTTTTTTTGTATATTTTTCGGGCATGGTGAGCGGATGAATAAAGAAAAGATCGTAATGAGGATATAAAACGCGAAAGTTAGCAGTAGAAGAAATCGGGGACGCCACAGGAAGATATGGCGTAATAAGTGACATGAAAGAGACGCACTACGTCAAGAACATTGTAACAAAGTACGTACTAGACAAAGTCGTTTCACGGTCATTCCTGTCTGCCTACCCATACGGTTAACCGGCGTGATTATTAATTAGTTACTTTTGATGTGGAATATCTTTTGGCGCGCCTAGTGAGGTTAAACCGACTCTTGCGTAGCAAGCGTGGCAAGACGGGACGACGCTCTTACCCGGAACGACGTTTCATTCGGCCAGCCTAGTGACTCGTTGGTTCTTTCCGCCTGGCCACCAAAACTCTGTGCGGTATATTTGCTTCTATTCTCACTAAAATTGGCAATAGATCTATTCTAAATGAAGATGTATTTTACTGTGTAATATTTATTTGTGTTTCTACTTATTTTAATAACACTAAAAGAAACACTATCATATTTTATACGTTGTAAAAGTCCTGTCGGATATTAGGAATGTCCGATCGGACCTTGAAAATCTCCTGTCGGATATTAGTAATGTCCGATCGGACATTGGAAATGTCCTGTCGGATATTAGAAATGTCCGATCGGACCTTGTAAATGTCCTGTCGGATATTAGGAATGTCCGATCGGACATTGGAAATGTCCTGTCGGATATTAGGAATGTCCGATCGGACATTGGAAATGTCCTGTCGGATATTAGGAATGTCCAATCGGACCTTTGAAATGTACTGAATGTCCGATCGGACATTTTTTTAGATTATTCACCTTCTCGATAAAATATTTAACAATTGTACTTTGTTTTACATTAAAGTTCAAAAATACTTAATTCTCATTTTCAGTAAGAATAATTAATTGATGCCTCAGTTCTTAAAATAGGTGCTAGTATAATGGTGAGCATTATAGTTGTCTTCCAAGTTGGGAGGCGGGTATGGGTACCGCCACTCCGGGAACCATAGGTCACCCCAAGTGGTTTGGTGACTTAGCAGGGGTGCCTAGGTTCATGGGGTGAGTTTTATCCGGGTATTGGCGGCGGATGCGTCTGTCCACCAACTGCGTGGCCGGATCGGGAGACACTGGTTGAGGGAGACCTTTTGAACCCTCCAACAGGACCCTCTTGATTCATACGTCCGTCACTCCTGGACACACTGACCCCCAGATTCCTACCCACCCCTCGTACCTTTTTACCTTCCCGGAACATCCCATCCTTCCTTTCCCAAAAAGATCAGTTCAAATAATAAGATCATGATTTCTTGTATTATTCTATTGTAATATTTCATTGTTATTTCGCCCATTTAAATCACCCTGAGACAAAGGTAGAAAATCTAAGTAATCCTTAAAATACATCTTGTGATATGATGCACTTTTACCGAGATAATACAGACGGAGGCCTCTAGCGTCAGAATCAAGAAATAAGTAATTACAATCAAATGTATGGGTGGAAAAAGCTTTACAGGGTCGAAGGCAGATGTCTCTGTGAGGTAGAGAGGTGGACCAATCGTAGGCCTCGATTAAACCTTCCACCAATCAAGAGGGTCCAAGAGATGCGAGGCGGCAAGTGGGAGTGGTTTACCGAAGCAGACAAAGGAATGGACTTTGAACCGGGAGGGGCTACCTCGATTTATTACAGGAAAAAAACGGGAACCTTGGTAGAGGGTAGTGCGATGACGTCATGGGTTTGGAATGCAAGGGTGTGGCGGAACGGGATCGTAAACCATCGACGAACGAGGGGGACGTGTTGCAAGAAAGGTAAGAGACATAACGCGAAACGAACTGGGGACTGAGAGAAATTGGTAGAATCCTACGTTAAGACATACCGGAAGTGGAAATCATTGGGGGAGAGGGCAGTTACACGCGTCAATTAAAAGAAAACAACAGAAATAAGGGAAAAACAGGCAAATTACGTAAGAAAAGTGAAAAAAAAAAGCAAACATTGAACTCCTATCGTAAGCATGACGTGGAGCCGCAAAGAAACAGCGTTGAGGTTACAGGAGAATGATGGCGCGAAGTTAGTTGCGAGAGGGATACCAAGGGAAAAAAGGTTGGCGATGTCAGACACTCGAAAGCGCTGATTTTGAAAAAAAATACGGACATGGTTTTGGGCCATTAGGACGCTAATAACGATCCAACGAGGTGATAAAATTAACCCGCGTCTTATGGAGACGAAAATACATTAAAATTAATGTATAAACAATTAGTGGGGAAATTATGAGAGAGTACTTTCGGGTTTGTTATGACAGGTGATTAAGGCCTCTGATCGATGCGAGATGAAGTAGGAGAAAAAGACAGGAGATGGGCGTTTGGAGGTACCACCCGAAGTTACACCCAAAATTACAGAGAGGGGTTGTAAGAATCCAGTAATAATTCTTGGGATAAAGTTGGTCGAAGGAATAGGCAGGGTATCAAACCGATGCGGACTAGAACGTGGAATAAAAATATGAACGAGGTGATGTAAACTGGGACGTCTCAACTAAAACAAGTATCGATGGAAGTCTTAAATAGAAATAATCGGTGGGAAAAAAAAAATGGAATAGCTATATTAGACCGGTTGTAAGGGAAGAGAACAAAATGTTAGAAGTAGGGGACGATCGTACGCGGGATGTTTAACATACACCGTTTGAATTGTCGGAAGTAATTGGTTTGGAAGAAAGAGGGGGAAACGGACGTGTACACCGTTTAAATTGTCGAAGGCAAAGTGAGGAAGATCAAAGCTAAGCTCGTGAAAGCGTTAAAAACAAAGCGTATCACATCATAAACGACGGCCATTAAATAAATTGTGCGGACACGATAGCATTTGAAATTAAATGGCCCGGAATTCACACTACAAAAGGACAGCTCGCACTAGAGCGTAATATAGAAAACGCCGTATGGGAATACGGGACCGCTTCCCGGTCCGCGTCTGATCTTTCTGTCACATGAGACGAATGCTAGGGTGTTAACTTTCTTGAAATGATCAGAATGGCCTAATTAGCATGATGCGACTATGGACTAAATAGAAAAGAACATACGAGTCGATAAAGGTTAGAATAGCATGTATTTGACGTGATTAATGAGGAAACGGGACTATAAAAGGGCTGAATTTAGAAAAAACGAAAAGTCTTTTCGTGAATTTTTGAGAGAGCTGGAACTCGCCGGGGACCGTTCAAACACGTCGCGCTGATTGGTATTTATTTGTGGACTTAGGAAAATTCCATAGTCAAAGACATACAGTTAGATTCAGTGTTTGGAAAAATAATTAATATCGGACCTTAGAGAATTTTAGAACTTCAAAGAATTAGTTAAACACAGTATTTTGGCGTGATAATAAATTAAGGTTGAAAAATTTAATTAGCTTAAATTCAGTGAAAAAAAAGATTAGTTAACGACACTACGGTGCCGCGATGTAAACCGAGTTGTTAATACGAAGTGATGAAAGGAGGGAAACGGTTATAATCCGAGATTAACGCGATCCTTCGTTGTAAGGAGTTTAAACTAGAAAATGATAATAAAAATAATTAAAGATAAAATAATCAATATCGGATTCAGAGAATTTCGGACTTCGGGTAATTATTCAGATTCAGTGTTCACGTCAACTCACGAATTCAATCGAAAATGATAGAAATAATAATAATACTTTTAATACTGGTATGAAAAGGGAAAATTAAATCGCGTACTCCACTAACGTGCGATAAATAATAACCATACCTCGTTATAACAAATAGTACGAACATAGCTAAAGATAATCAGGGTGCGCGGTTAAGCTAGGCATTCACAATCTTATAGAGGAATTATTGATAGGTGGACGGAGACAAAAGAACAGGTTGTTTTGCCGTCGATTATCCCGGTGGATTAGAGGAGGGGGGGGCTCAGGTAAGTGATTTGCACAATTATAATAGATTTGCAGGCCAAGGATGGAGACTACTAATCCTGCAGTTATTTGGAAGGCGCCAGTTGGAACCGTAATTATGTTACGTATTATCAAATAACATATGTATGTGTGTATATTAATAAATGCATGAGTTGATAAAATAAATATCATTTATTCTATGACAAAACAATTATCAATTATTCCATGGATTAGGATCGTAATCGGAATTTGTCGTTAGGGTTCATTGTAGGTAAAGTACCTATGTTATCGGGGAGATAATTTAAATAAGGGTGTCGGCCGAGCACGTGTGTAACACGATAATACAAAGGAAGAGAAAAAATATTCATTTCAAACCGGCTTTAAAATAGACAGGGCATTGACTCGAGTTGTGCTGAGGGCAGGTTGATTTATTAGGGTCTGAAAGGGCAAACGGCCTTGAAGATTAACTGGGACACTAGGAACAGCTGAGACTGGAATGCGAGGTTGGTTTCGAAAAAAAAATACGGCGGCTGAATGATAGGCACCTTGGGTAATAAAGACTTGCTCCGAGGATACGTACATAGCTAAAGTCATTCAACGGGAGGATCCCAAAAATCAGACAGTGTCTGAGGAAATTGAAGTAATTTTGAGCAGCAATTGAAAGTCTACGAACATAGCTAAAGCCATTTAACGGGAGGATCCCAAAATCAGACAGTGCCTGAGGGATAATCGAAGTAAATTTTGAGTTGCGGTTGGAAGTCTACGAACATAGTTAAATTCATTTAACGGGTGGAGCCAAAAATCAGCTAGTGTCTGAGAATAATTGAAGTAATTTTGAGTAGCAATCGAGGGTCTACGAACATAGCTAAATTCATTTAACGGGAGTATCCCAAAATCAGACAGTGCCTGAGGGATAATCGAAGTAAATTTTGAGTTGCGATTGGAAGTCTACGAACATAGCTAAATTCACTTAACGGGAGGATCCCAAGATCAGGTGGTGCCTGTGGGAAAATTTGAATAAGCAGGGTGGCAGCCAGGAGAAGGGGGAGACTGGGGACATGGCTAAAGGTCATATCTGAGTTGGTGATCTCTATAAATAAAATCATCAAACAAACAAAACCGTAATATATTATGTGTATCGTAATTATTAGCATTTATATTAGTATTTATGTATCAAGCGAACTGGTTGGAATTCACAACTCCTTCTCGGCGATGCTTGGTCTGGAATGTACTGTATAAATAGTACATTGCAGATTATAAAAACAAAACAAAGTAAATCTATATATATTTCTTGATATGTACTGTCTGCAGGGGGGATGTATGTGGTCTGGTAACTATCGGGATGATACACTACGGCTGCATACACGCCCTCTCAGAGGATGGGAAGCAGCCTAGGAAACTGCTCTCCACAAAGACCGCAAGTATATTTTTGCATATAGAACGAAACCGGTTCGTACTAAGTAGACGTAATTCTCGGAGGAGTTGGAATCTGGGAGCGTGAGACCCTGTTGAGATTTGGACGTAGTATGTGACGACCACAGGAATGGTCAACTAGGACACGGTGACTTAGGCACCAACTAGGAGATTGGGTCGAGTGATCATGCCAAACCCAGATCGATACGGATCATTTTCACGTCTTGAAGGAGGCAGGAGCCAGATTTTGCTAGCAAAGTAATATTCCGAGTTCGTCATATATGCAATAACCGAATCGTACTAACACGCTTGAAATTAGTCCCATGTTATCCCATTTAGTAGGAGAGGTCGGCGATCCAGAGGTCCCGGAGGACAAATTATGATTGTAATGTACTAACAAATTATGTTTGACTTTCGTTTTGTGTATTAAGGGTTTATGACATGTCGGGAGGGAGGCTTAGATGAACTTCTAAGGAGATCAGATTAGGGAAGGTAGACAGTATGGAGAAAGCGGGGGTTTTAGGTATTTTGATCCAATTTCGATTCGTTAACTTTGAAATTAACAACTCTGACTTCATCCCTGTCCTAAAGAGAACTAGGGGTTACCAAACAAAGTAATTAAAAACCCGATACCATAAAGCAAAAAAATCACACAACGTTTGGTGGGATTTAATTACAACTAAATACGAGGGAGTTACGTTGAAAGTCGTAACCGGCGTATTAATTAACTAAGTACATTTGTCTTTATATAAATGTATGTATATTACTTGAGAACCATGAGTAGCCTTCGTAGCTACCGAAGGGAGAAAGAGTTCTAGGGATATTTTAATGCCAGTGGCCTAAGGTCACTTAGGTATTACAAAAAAAATTAAATTCAAAGGGTGAAAGGAAGAGTCATCTCAACTGCGGCCAACATGACCAGGAGAATGGATAGGCATACCTAGAGTGGGGAAAGAGTTGTTAATGAAAAAAAAAAATAACGAAAAGAAAGAGTTCTAAATATTACGAAACAGAAAATAAATCACTGACAGCGGTACAAGTCTAGACAAAAGCGGCCGGGCTGCGAAAAGTATAAACAAACCATAAATTAAGTTTAGGGCCCAAGCGTAACAACCATAAGCGTGCGTACCTGCTTAAGAAAAAAATAGGGTTTCGCAATACACAAGGAAAGAATGTTAGAACTTCTTGCGAACACTGAAAAAATAAAATATTGCAAATTCAAAATAGAAATCGCGTAAATATCGTGATAGGGATACGCCTATTAAAAGAAAGACGTTTAAAACGTAGACAAGGAATTGTTAGTGTACAAACGGTAAATCACGGGATATTCGTTAGCACCGCGGCAACAACAGTCATTGCGAGTCGTATCAAAGAAGATTAGATACATTCATTCGGAATTTAAAATACCTAATTACGGAGACGGACTATTTGGGAATACGGTCGAAATTCGGATTGATTAGGTATCGTTACATAAAAATATAACGTGTTTATCGGGGAAGAGGTTCCCATATATATAACTGTGTGAAAATAATTATATATGTGTATGGATATGTATGTACGTATATATACATACATATATATGTCCTATATACGAAATTTTGAGATTGTTAAGTAGCCATTTGGAAAGAAAAAAAAATGGACCAAGAATTCATAACGGGAAGTGAGGTTATAGAAAGTGAAACGGTTCGGGGGGACGTGCCCGACCCCGAAAGGTTAAGGGAGATTTTTAAAAGGTCAAAGCGTTCGGGGCGCTTTAAAACCCACAATATGCGGACAGGCGACGTTGCGGAGCGTGGAAGAATGGAGGAACTATCAAAAACAAGGAAGAGAGACCATCCGGAAGGGGGTGAAGAGAGGGAGAAAGAGACAGTAGAAGAAAATGAGAAAAGGGAGAAAAATTCAAAAAAAAAAAAAAAACACTAAATAAATCTTAACAAACGAAAAAAAAACCCACTCGGATGAGGTAAAATTAGGCATGAAACGTAGGGTTAATAGAAAATAATTTTCAGACCACTTGGAAAAAAAATATATATAAATAAATAAATAAGAGAAAAAATATATAGTGTTAGAAAGGCAACATACATAAAATAACTAAGTAAATTTATAATAAGGAAAATTAGGTTGTCGTATAATAAGGCGGAAGTGTATATTTACATAAACCTGCAACTCAAAAAATTCTAAAATGGCCGGAAAACGAAGGGGAACAGCAGAGGCTTTAGTGTCAGCGATCGGAGAAAATACTGCAGCGGGGACTTCGACGGTGAACATCGAAGATGTGACAACAATAATCCAGGCAGCATTGGGACCGCTCGTTAGTAAGGTGCAGGAACTCGAGGAACAATTGGGAAGGTCGGCAACGGTAACGGTAGCGGCAGAGGATAGTGCGCCGAAGAACGTTCTACAGGTAGTGGAAATGCTACCGCAGCAGGAGAGACCGTCATTTTCGGGGGGAACTCAAAACCCGATTGCCTTCCTAGAGGAGTTGAAAGATTACATAAGGAAGGTCAAACGTACGGATGCGTTGAATGTCGTAAAAGAAAATTTCAAAGGGGAAGCTAAAGGTTGGCTCAAACTATATTCTAAGCGGTGGCAGACATTGGAGGAATTCGAGCTGGATTTTCTCGCGAATTATTGGGGAGACACCAAGAAAAACGCCGTGCGACGACGCCTTGCAGAAGGGAGATATGACGCAAAAAAGGGAACGTCAATGCTCGCGCATTTTGCTACGTATTGGGAGCTCGCGAAGGCACTTAAGATCACGGATACGTCCGAGGGGATAGTGAATGAAATAATGCGGCATTTTCCAAAGGAGACGCAATCTCTATGGTTTTCGGGTGAAATGGGTGATGAAATTGCGGCGGCCGAGCTACTACGACGATTAGATAATATGGTGTGTGATCCTGAAGAACGTCAACCGCGTAAAAGAGAATACGACGAGAACAAAAAAATCGATAAATACCGAGAGCGCTATAATGCAATGAAGCGACGTATTCATGCTATTGAAAGCGTTAGTGAGGGCGCCGGGTGCAGCAAGTGCACAGATACGTCGCCGCCTACAAGGAAGGAACCGACTCCGGAAGCTAGCGGGAAGGAAGTTTGCATTGTGAAGCGTCCGGGAAACTACAGCGAGTCGTCTCCGAGGTCCTGAGGAATTCGGCTCAACCAGACGGAGGAGGGACAACCATGCAGAAACACAATATTGCGCTAAAAATAATGCTGAATTCAGGATGGGACATCACTAAAGGACTTGGAAAAAATCAACAAGGAGTAACTACACCAATACAGGCAGAAGGGAGTGAGAGGAGATGTAAGAATGAGGGTTTAAGAATTAATTCCAATACGTATGTAGGGGCGTGCGTAGATTTATTGCAGCAAACTAGCATAGAATGGGGCAAGTCGGAATTTGAGGCGTGGGAGGGAGACAGCGACGTAAAGAATTTTCATAACATTTTCGAAGACGAGGCTTACGATGAAACGGAAAGGGGTAGCACTTTGCCACAGTTACCGGAAGCCAGGGCGTATGTAGGGGACACGGAGGTGCGATGCTTGATAGACACGGGCAGCCAGGTTACATGTGTATCGCAGGAGTTTTACGACCACCACTTGTCAGATACAGAACAATACCCAGTTATGCCGGTAGCAGCGATTCAAATAAAAGGTGCTGTGGGTCACAAGAGTCAACGGATTTCTAGGTTAGTATTGGTACCCTTACAATTTGGGGATCTTCGAATAAACACGCCGTGTCTAATCATACCGAAATTAATTAGAACAGTCATCCTAGGAATAAATTGGCTAGACGAATATGCGGCGGAGTTTAAGTGTGGGGAGAATAGACATTTTAAAGTCACATCTGGAGGGATTGAAAGAACAATAGCGCTGTCGAACTCTACAGTAACGCGGGTAAAGTCGAGCGAAGAGACCGGCGGAAAACCGTTAAATCGCGCAACAAAAAATGTTAACACGATCGAAAGTGATTTGGGCCAGAATAACCTTTCAAGTCTTGAAAAAAAAATAACTACATTTGTAGCCGAGCTTAGTTTAGACACGCAAGGGAAAGAGGGTTTGGCACAAGTATTAAACAAACATAAAAAAGTGTTTATCGATCGGCCGGGGCTAACGACTTTATACACACATGATATAAAAATGATAGATGAATCACCGTTTGTAAAACGATCGTACCCTGTGCCTTTCGCATATAGGGACAAAGTCGACAAAAAAATAGCCGAATTAGAGAAGCTAGGGATCATTAGCCGTGAAGCAACGCAATTTGCAAGTCCTTTGACGTTCACGATGAAAAAGGATGGAGCCGTCCGGATTCTCTTGGATGCCAGAGAATTGAACAGTCGAATGGTGGGAGAGGTAGAGAAACCGCCACTAACCTCCGAAATATTACAACGATTTCACGGTGTGAAATACATAACAACATTGGATCTTAATTCAGCGTACTTTCAAATACCGTTAAGTCAAGATAGCCGAAAATACACCGGGTTTGTGTACAACGGGAAGTCATTCGTATATAAGGTACTACCACAAGGTCTGAAGACATCGGTAGGGAGCTTTTCGAGAGCTATGGATAAAATATTAGGCCATCAAATGCGGGACTTTTGCGCAAATTACCTAGACGATTTAGTAATATATACATGCGGGGACCGAGACGCGCATTTCGAACACGTGGGTGCGGTGTTGGAGCGTCTAGAAGCGGCTAATATGACGTGTAAGTTGGAAAAGTGTCAATTTTTATTTACTGAAGTGCACATGTTAGGACATATTATTTCGCCGTACGGAATTCAAATGGACCCTGGAAAGATAGCTGCCATAAAAAATTTTCCCGCGCCAAAGAAAGTGAAACAGGTTAGAGCATTTTTGGGTCTCTGTAATTACTACCGGAGGTTTGCAAGTAGATACGGAGAAACTACAAGCGTTTTGTGCGACCTACTACAGAAAAATCGAACTTGGAGGTGGACGGATATAGAACAAAGGGCGTTTGAAAACGTGAAGGCGTCTTTTCTAGCTTCAGTAATTTTGCACCATCACGACCCGAGCAGCACGTATTATTTACAGACGGATAGCTCTGGGTTCGCAATTGGAGGGGAACTCTATCAATTGGACCCCGATGGAAATCATCACGTCATCGGTTTTATAAGTCGAGCGTTACGAGGCCCCGAGTTAAAATGGACTACTTCAGAGCAGGAGCTGTGGGCAATAATCTATGCACTACATAAATTCGAAACATACCTACGGGGGGTGCGGCTAATAATTCGGACCGACCATCAAGCGCTGACCTTTTTAAAAAACTGGAAAATGTACAGCGGCAGGATAACGAGGTGGATCCTTTATTTAAATCAATTTGACTACAAAGTAGAGTACGTGAGGGGGAAAGAAAATATCGGACCTGATATTTTGTCTCGGTATTCGCATGAAGCAGTGAACGTACAAGAAGAAAAGGCTGTTTATCCGGAGGTAGCGAGCTTCGCGGTGAAGGGAAAGCGACAGATACGACGCCATCTCGAGAATATTGCAGAATTACAACATAAAGATGATTTTTTGGGTGAGGTGTTGGGACTCATAAAAGGAAAACAATTCGGGCCGCCAACACGGAGTGTCAGTAGATACCTGAAAAATTATAAGAAAATAGGACGGACTCTGTATTATGCGGCGAGGGGAGATAGAACACTTCTAGCCATACCTCAAGGATTAACCGAAGAATTAATTAGAATGGTGCATTTGGAAATTGGACACGGAGGTGTATTTAAAACGGGATCGGCGATCAAAGACAGGTACTTTTGGCCCGGTATGCACAAACAAATAAAACAAAATGTGCGGGTTTGTCACCTATGTCAAATGGCGAAGCGCGAAATTCGACCAACTGTAGGGCCGGGCAGGTCTATCATTACTCGAGAGGTGGGGGAATTAATCATGGCGGACTTATATGGGCCACTACCGAGAAGTCAAGGAGGGGTACGGTTCATATTGGTAATACAAGATACGTTCAGTAGGCTAATTAGATTATACCGTTTAAGAAAAACTACCACTAGAACCGTTTTAAACTGTGTAGAGAAATTCCATAAAGAAATAAAGATCGCCGCCATTTTAACTGATAACGGGTCAGTATTTTGCTCAAGACAGTGGGATCGGACTTTAGAGGGCATGGGAATCCGGATATTACATACTTCAGTGCGCAACCCGGGGCCCAACATCACAGAGCGGGTGAACAAAGAGCTAGGTCGCATTTTTCGTATATACTGCCACGAGAGTCACACGACGTGGGGGCACTTTATAAATGATATTGAACAGACATATAACAATACTGTACATTGCTCTACGGGTTTTTCTCCGAACGAGGTGGCCTTTGGGAAGGTTCCGAAATATAGTTTAGACAAATATACGAAGGGATGCAATCGGCCGGCGCGAACAAAGGAGGAGGTACGAGAAGCAGTCCGGAAGAATTTAGTGAAAAATGCGGAGAGACGGCAACATTATTATAATCTAAACAAACGATTAGTGACTTACGAGATAGGCACCTTGGTAAAACTCAAGAAGGTTACACAATCAAGTCTACTGAAGAGGCAAATAAAGAAGTTCGCATTGTTATATGAGGGGCCGTATGTGATAGCCGCGATGAGGTATAGTAACACATACACATTGGCGGACCCGATAACCCGAGAGATAAGAGGAGATTACAATGCAATCCATCTGGCAAGGTACTACATGGAAAGAGAGACGCGTAGCCCGGGGGTGACAATCACCGAGATGCAAGAATAAATGGGAAAAAGGGGGAACACCCATCGTTCAAGAAAAAAAAAAAAAAATCTTTTGAAAATTTTCTGTTGAGGCCCCAAGCATGCTAGGTTAGGATGCGACAAATTAAGTTCAGTGAGAAAAAAAAAAAAAAAAATTCTAACGTCGGGAGGGAAAAAATTAGATAAAATAAAATAAAAATAAATAAGTCTTTAGTTAAGAGGGTTTTAGCGTTATCTAGATGTAGGGAGTTTGTAGGGATACTGTTAAGAAGTTAATGCGTTTCATTAGGATTAGAGATTATAGAAATTAGAAAAAAAAAATGTGACAATATAGGCAGATCCAGGGGGGAGGAGATGCTCAAGTAAAATTTAGAGGTGGATGGTTATCCGACTAGGTTTAGAAAAAAAAAAATGTGTTACCAATGTAGTGTTTAGAAGGTCTTTTTTAGTTTATGGATTGCAAACGTAGGGTTAAGAAAAGCTGCTGCAACTAGGATTTAGGAGAATTTAACAAAAAAGGGGCGGGGCATGATTGAGTGAATGAACGATTAGGTTAAGAAAATGAAAAAAAAAAAAAACAACAAAGCTAGACTCAACCATGTACACCGATTGTGTGACGGGAGGGCGCGGTTTGTACGAACTAAAACATTATGACAAATTTAAATTCAAAGTAAATGTGTGTGGGAATACACTTATATACCATCAATAGGTTGTACACCAACGCCACCCGTCATCCAAATGGTCAGATAGGAACCGCGAGATTGAATATCAATCTTTTGATTTGAACCATTTGTAAGGGAGATCTCGGTTCAACCAGGTTGGAGATCACCACAACACGCGAGTCGAGGGGCGTGTTCTCAGAAAAAAAAAAATTTTTAGATTTGCAATGGGAGGAGGGTGTCTCCTTGCGTGCATGAGGGCATGAAAAATGTTGCATTGGCCAACAAATGAAAATAACGTTAGAATCAACGCGAAAAAAAAAAAAAAAAAAAAAAAGACAATAAGGTTCAAATTCAGAGATTGCGATCAGTCCAGAGGAATGAGGAGGGGGAACAGGGGAAGAGGGCGTAGGTGAGGACAGGAAAAGGGGATGAGGAGGGGGAACAGGGGAAGAGAGGTGAGAGGGCGTAGATGAGGACAGGAAAGGGGATGAGGAGGGGGAGTTTAGCTTTCTCTAGATGTTGTCCCAGTTTCAGTGTCTACCACGAAAAAAAGAGGAAAAAAAAAAAAAAAAATAATAGAAAAAAATTTAAGAGAGAGGAAGGGAAAAAAAATAGTGAGAGGAAAGCGAAAGAAAAGTGGTATACACGGCAAACTGCGACAAGAGGAGGGTGTGATATGATGCACTTTTACCGAGATAATACAGACGGAGGCCTCTAGCGTCAGAATCAAGAAATAAGTAATTACAATCAAATGTATGGGTGGAAAAAGCTTTACAGGGTCGAAGGCAGATGTCTCTGTGAGGTAGAGAGGTGGACCAATCGTAGGCCTCGATTAAACCTTCCACCAATCAAGAGGGTCCAAGAGATGCGAGGCGGCAAGTGGGAGTGGTTTACCGAAGCAGACAAAGGAATGGACTTTGAACCGGGAGGGGCTACCTCGATTTATTACAGGAAAAAAACGGGAACCTTGGTAGAGGGTAGTGCGATGACGTCATGGGTTTGGAATGCAAGGGTGTGGCGGAACGGGATCGTAAACCATCGACGAACGAGGGGGACGTGTTGCAAGAAAGGTAAGAGACATAACGCGAAACGAACTGGGGACTGAGAGAAATTGGTAGAATCCTACGTTAAGACATACCGGAAGTGGAAATCATTGGGGGAGAGGGCAGTTACACGCGTCAATTAAAAGAAAACAACAGAAATAAGGGAAAAACAGGCAAATTACGTAAGAAAAGTGAAAAAAAAAAGCAAACATTGAACTCCTATCGTAAGCATGACGTGGAGCCGCAAAGAAACAGCGTTGAGGTTACAGGAGAATGATGGCGCGAAGTTAGTTGCGAGAGGGATACCAAGGGAAAAAAGGTTGGCGATGTCAGACACTCGAAAGCGCTGATTTTGAAAAAAAATACGGACATGGTTTTGGGCCATTAGGACGCTAATAACGATCCAACGAGGTGATAAAATTAACCCGCGTCTTATGGAGACGAAAATACATTAAAATTAATGTATAAACAATTAGTGGGGAAATTATGAGAGAGTACGTTCGGGTTTGTTATGACAGGTGATTAAGGCCTCTGATCGATGCGAGATGAAGTAGGAGAAAAAGACAGGAGATGGGCGTTTGGAGGTACCACCCGAAGTTACACCCAAAATTACAGAGAGGGGTTGTAAGAATCCAGTAATAATTCTTGGGATAAAGTTGGTCGAAGGAATAGGCAGGGTATCAAACCGATGCGGACTAGAACGTGGAATAAAAATATGAACGAGGTGATGTAAACTGGGACGTCTCAACTAAAACAAGTATCGATGGAAGTCTTAAATAGAAATAATCGGTGGGAAAAAAAAAATGGAATAGCTATATTAGACCGGTTGTAAGGGAAGAGAACAAAATGTTAGAAGTAGGGGACGATCGTACGCGGGATGTTTAACATACACCGTTTGAATTGTCGGAAGTAATTGGTTTGGAAGAAAGAGGGGGAAACGGACGTGTACACCGTTTAAATTGTCGAAGGCAAAGTGAGGAAGATCAAAGCTAAGCTCGTGAAAGCGTTAAAAACAAAGCGTATCACATCATAAACGACGGCCATTAAATAAATTGTGCGGACACGATAGCATTTGAAATTAAATGGCCCGGAATTCACACTACAAAAGGACAGCTCGCACTAGAGCGTAATATAGAAAACGCCGTATGGGAATACGGGACCGCTTCCCGGTCCGCGTCTGATCTTTCTGTCACATGAGACGAATGCTAGGGTGTTAACTTTCTTGAAATGATCAGAATGGCCTAATTAGCATGATGCGACTATGGACTAAATAGAAAAGAACATACGAGTCGATAAAGGTTAGAATAGCATGTATTTGACGTGATTAATGAGGAAACGGGACTATAAAAGGGCTGAATTTAGAAAAAACGAAAAGTCTTTTCGTGAATTTTTGAGAGAGCTGGAACTCGCCGGGGACCGTTCAAACACGTCGCGCTGATTGGTATTTATTTGTGGACTTAGGAAAATTCCATAGTCAAAGACATACAGTTAGATTCAGTGTTTGGAAAAATAATTAATATCGGACCTTAGAGAATTTTAGAACTTCAAAGAATTAGTTAAACACAGTATTTTGGCGTGATAATAAATTAAGGTTGAAAAATTTAATTAGCTTAAATTCAGTGAAAAAAAAGATTAGTTAACGACACTACGGTGCCGCGATGTAAACCGAGTTGTTAATACGAAGTGATGAAAGGAGGGAAACGGTTATAATCCGAGATTAACGCGATCCTTCGTTGTAAGGAGTTTAAACTAGAAAATGATAATAAAAATAATTAAAGATAAAATAATCAATATCGGATTCAGAGAATTTCGGACTTCGGGTAATTATTCAGATTCAGTGTTCACGTCAACTCACGAATTCAATCGAAAATGATAGAAATAATAATAATACTTTTAATACTGGTATGAAAAGGGAAAATTAAATCGCGTACTCCACTAACGTGCGATAAATAATAACCATACCTCGTTATAACAAATAGTACGAACATAGCTAAAGATAATCAGGGTGCGCGGTTAAGCTAGGCATTCACAATCTTATAGAGGAATTATTGATAGGTGGACGGAGACAAAAGAACAGGTTGTTTTGCCGTCGATTATCCCGGTGGATTAGAGGAGGGGGGGGCTCAGGTAAGTGATTTGCACAATTATAATAGATTTGCAGGCCAAGGATGGAGACTACTAATCCTGCAGTTATTTGGAAGGCGCCAGTTGGAACCGTAATTATGTTACGTATTATCAAATAACATATGTATGTGTGTATATTAATAAATGCATGAGTTGATAAAATAAATATCATTTATTCTATGACAAAACAATTATCAATTATTCCATGGATTAGGATCGTAATCGGAATTTGTCGTTAGGGTTCATTGTAGGTAAAGTACCTATGTTATCGGGGAGATAATTTAAATAAGGGTGTCGGCCGAGCACGTGTGTAACACGATAATACAAAGGAAGAGAAAAAATATTCATTTCAAACCGGCTTTAAAATAGACAGGGCATTGACTCGAGTTGTGCTGAGGGCAGGTTGATTTATTAGGGTCTGAAAGGGCAAACGGCCTTGAAGATTAACTGGGACACTAGGAACAGCTGAGACTGGAATGCGAGGTTGGTTTCGAAAAAAAAATACGGCGGCTGAATGATAGGCACCTTGGGTAATAAAGACTTGCTCCGAGGATACGTACATAGCTAAAGTCATTCAACGGGAGGATCCCAAAAATCAGACAGTGTCTGAGGAAATTGAAGTAATTTTGAGCAGCAATTGAAAGTCTACGAACATAGCTAAAGCCATTTAACGGGAGGATCCCAAAATCAGACAGTGCCTGAGGGATAATCGAAGTAAATTTTGAGTTGCGGTTGGAAGTCTACGAACATAGTTAAATTCATTTAACGGGTGGAGCCAAAAATCAGCTAGTGTCTGAGAATAATTGAAGTAATTTTGAGTAGCAATCGAGGGTCTACGAACATAGCTAAATTCATTTAACGGGAGTATCCCAAAATCAGACAGTGCCTGAGGGATAATCGAAGTAAATTTTGAGTTGCGATTGGAAGTCTACGAACATAGCTAAATTCACTTAACGGGAGGATCCCAAGATCAGGTGGTGCCTGTGGGAAAATTTGAATAAGCAGGGTGGCAGCCAGGAGAAGGGGGAGACTGGGGACATGGCTAAAGGTCATATCTGAGTTGGTGATCTCTATAAATAAAATCATCAAACAAACAAAACCGTAATATATTATGTGTATCGTAATTATTAGCATTTATATTAGTATTTATGTATCAAGCGAACTGGTTGGAATTCACAACTCCTTCTCGGCGATGCTTGGTCTGGAATGTACTGTATAAATAGTACATTGCAGATTATAAAAACAAAACAAAGTAAATCTATATATATTTCTTGATATGTACTGTCTGCAGGGGGGATGTATGTGGTCTGGTAACTATCGGGATGATACACTACGGCTGCATACACGCCCTCTCAGAGGATGGGAAGCAGCCTAGGAAACTGCTCTCCACAAAGACCGCAAGTATATTTTTGCATATAGAACGAAACCGGTTCGTACTAAGTAGACGTAATTCTCGGAGGAGTTGGAATCTGGGAGCGTGAGACCCTGTTGAGATTTGGACGTAGTATGTGACGACCACAGGAATGGTCAACTAGGACACGGTGACTTAGGCACCAACTAGGAGATTGGGTCGAGTGATCATGCCAAACCCAGATCGATACGGATCATTTTCACGTCTTGAAGGAGGCAGGAGCCAGATTTTGCTAGCAAAGTAATATTCCGAGTTCGTCATATATGCAATAACCGAATCGTACTAACACGCTTGAAATTAGTCCCATGTTATCCCATTTAGTAGGAGAGGTCGGCGATCCAGAGGTCCCGGAGGACAAATTATGATTGTAATGTACTAACAAATTATGTTTGACTTTCGTTTTGTGTATTAAGGGTTTATGACATGTCGGGAGGGAGGCTTAGATGAACTTCTAAGGAGATCAGATTAGGGAAGGTAGACAGTATGGAGAAAGCGGGGGTTTTAGGTATTTTGATCCAATTTCGATTCGTTAACTTTGAAATTAACAACTCTGACTTCATCCCTGTCCTAAAGAGAACTAGGGGTTACCAAACAAAGTAATTAAAAACCCGATACCATAAAGCAAAAAAATCACACAACGTTTGGTGGGATTTAATTACAACTAAATACGAGGGAGTTACGTTGAAAGTCGTAACCGGCGTATTAATTAACTAAGTACATTTGTCTTTATATAAATGTATGTATATTACTTGAGAACCATGAGTAGCCTTCGTAGCTACCGAAGGGAGAAAGAGTTCTAGGGATATTTTAATGCCAGTGGCCTAAGGTCACTTAGGTATTACAAAAAAAATTAAATTCAAAGGGTGAAAGGAAGAGTCATCTCAATCTTACGTAAAAGTAATCCTAACCCTTCTTCGCAAAATCAAATTATCAGCCGTAGAATAGCATGAATATTAAGTCGTTCGGCGCCGGTCCCCGTCCCAGCCGCGGCCCTCAGCTTGGCATCATTTGCATGGGGAAAATGCGCCTCATTTGAGATGCAAATAATATTTGGTTACAACTGTTCTCAGACTAGTTAGATGCAGATATGTACAGATCCCATCTCGGAGCTCCTTTTGCAGCATCCGCCACTTTGGAATTGTTAATTTCTTAACCCTTTTTGTTTGCGAAGTAGGTATGTATTTGAAGGGTGGAGTGGATGTCTAATGAAAGTTTGATGTTTAACAGAATATTGAAAATAAAGTTGGACGATCTTTCCCCGCCCTCATAACATACCTCAATTGGGGTTGCCGTAATCCCACAGACTCCGAACAGTTATGACTCTGATTCTATACAAAAAGTTCTGTTTGCTAAATACGCGGAGCGTTGTGATTCAAATAAATTGTTCGATTTTTGAAATGTGGTAGGTACCAAAATAAGGACGTGAAACTTCCTATTATGGAGATGAGAGTACAAATCGCAGGCTGCACACGACAAGAGTGACACATCACTTAAGTTGTTCCAAATATCCGGGCATGCATCCGAAGATGTCACTTAACCTGGATAATCTATGGAAGATGAACACGTTTCCTGGTGCGCTCACACACACACTCACACGTAAGAGGTACCTACCTACTGCTACAGTTATATATTAGCATTATTAGCCACCAGGGCTGAACCAGGACGTGGTCCTGTGTTTTAGGCGTAGAGCTGTCTACGTAGTGTGATTTCTGGAAACCACTTTGTAAATGTTCCCGGAAATATTTTTATAAAATATCTTAGTTCATTATTGCTGCTGGAATGTTCCTGGGAAAAGTTGAGTATGGGAGCTGGTTCTTGAATGTTCACTTTTCATTTATTACCTAAAAAACCTGTTATTGTTGTTATATTATGATACCTACACATTCTTTTTTTATATGTATAGTATTGAGACTCGAAGAGAACGCCATCGAACATCATATGTGAAAAAATTGTGGAGGCCATTTTATTGTAAAACTTACTTTTCATTATTTCAGTTTAGCTGTCTCCCCGATGGAGTCATTAATTTTTCTCTTAAAACGTCAAGTGTGCAAAATTTCATCAAAATTATCAAAATCCTGCTTTAGGGGATGGGGTGGTTTTATTAATCTCATGTATACAGTTACTCCTGTTTGGAAGGTTAAGTGTGCAAAATTTTCATCAATCTCGGAATAAAACTGTAGATTTGTATAAAAATCAAAGCCAAGCTGCCCGCCCGCCTGCCACAGACACTCTTCTTTACATGTTTGTTGAGATTTTTAAAACCTTTAAAATTCATTGTGGAATTTCATTTTAATGACTTTTTAGTGGATTGAGACACAATTAGCAAAAATATAATAAACAAAATTAAAGAATGTTATATACACAGGTGTATAAATGACTTTGCAAGAACGGCGTGCGATGGCAATTTGCTCTGAAAGTCAATGTTGAAACACCACTAAAAACGACTTGTGAATGAGTGTTTGCTTATTTCGACTAGGTGTAATTTATTCCTTTGGCCGAACGTTAATCTGATAGTATTAATACGCTTGCGTCTGGACAAATTCAAATTGTGTTTAAATAAGACATTAAAAATTAAGACACGATTTCATACTGAAATGGAATCGCCACATGTAATACGATATTTCTTCAAAAATATCGTTTCTGTTCATACAATTTTTGGATAATATCGAAGAAAATATGTCTTAGAAAATTTATAATCCATTGGATTAATTACATTACAGTGAAAATTATCCACAATTACGTGATTACGTTTGACGTTTGACGAAAAAAGCACTCGTTAATTCAATATGGACGATACCCGATACGCAATAGGTGGCCGACAGAGCGCACCTCTGGCGGTGTAAGAAAGAATCAAGACTGGCGCGTATATTTAAATATGCAAAATTACTTGAACATCAAGCGTTTAATAATAAGATTTCTTCTGGAAGTTTATTTCAACTTTGCAATGGCATTTTTCATTATTATTTATAATTTTTTTTTTGCTTATTAATTATATCTGATTTTATATTGACATGTTTTCTAATTTCTAAAATTTCAAAATTATTTATTTGCGATGCTTTAATCCTGAGTGAAGTATTTTAAGACCTGAATTTTTATCGAAAGTGTGATTCAAAAGATGATTTGCAAACTCAGATTCACTATTTCCATTTAGAACCCTGAGATGTTTTTTAGTTCTGACTTCAAAGTTTCTATTGGTTCTACCTTTGTAAAATAAATTACAATCCAGCCCAATTGAGTTTATAAACTCCTGATTTTTTTGTTTGATTTTCGCCATCTTTATTATTAAGAATATATTTATTCATTCTGTTATTAGTGTAAAACGCCGGTTGAATAGTACCAGGAATGTTTATATATATAATTTTAGAAGTGTCGTTATCCACAAACAGAATTCTACGCCATTGTTTATTTATATCTTAAGAAATAGGGTAAAAATACCGTTTGAAGATATTATGTTTAATTATTTTATTTAGTATTTCAACCATCAATTTAATAGAATAACCGTTATTAAATGTTATTTGTCTTATGAATATATTGTTTTATGGTTATATGCAATTTTTTTTTCAGGTCTTAAAATACTTCACACAGGATATAAAGCATCACAAATAAATAATTTCGAAATTTTAGAAATAAGAGAACATGGTTATAAAAGTAGATGTAATTAACAAGAATTTTTTTTTCTGAACTGTCTTTTAAATATTTTCCCACTTAACTGGTCTTTCATATTGTAATTCCTAATTCTTATAAACCCAGCCTACTCTTACCCCTCCCCCCTCCTTCCACTTCTACTTTCCAATTGTAATCTATATTTAATTTTTGACTTCGGTGTATACTTCGTTCATGAAACATGTATTGGTTGTATATAATAAAGTGAAGTTAAAAAAGTTATTTGTTTTTTAATAAAATAAAGTTTAATCGGATAACATTATTTTATCTATTTCCATTTTATATCAATGCATACGTACATAATAAAATGTAAACATTATATTTATTTATTAACTATCTTTAATTGTTGTGACAAACTATACGATATTGATTCAACTTATAGACATTGACGGTTGTAACACATATTTAAGCACTGCAAGTCTCCTATGAGCAAATTATATTAGGTACCATAACAGTTAATATCAGTTGTAGACATGTAGTCAATAATAGTGTTTCATTTGAAATAATCCATCACAAATACCTACGTAAAATTTCATTTATTCAAACAACTGTCATTCTTATTATGCCTAAATTGAGCATGTTATTATTCATTAACTCCTTCCTGTTCCGTGTTTTAACAATATATACTCACCCTCTCTCTTTGAATGACCTAATATCTATCTATTAAATGTAACTGTTGTTAGTATCACTTAAACTGGGCGCAGGCCTACCAAGTGCCGCCCGCAGGGCCTAGCAGCAAAAACCCGCGGAGCGGGTTTTTAACTGCTAGTAATTTATTATTAACGTTCGGATGTCTACTGAAAGTTTAATGTTCAACAGAATATTGAAAATAAAGTTGAACGCTCTTTCCCCGTCCTCATAACATACCTCAATTGGGGTTGCCGCAATCTCATAGACTCCGAACAGTTAGGACTCTGGTTCGATATAAAAATTTCTGCACACAAATAAAGATGCGTACTTCATCCTTTGTTTGCTAAATACGCGGAGTGTAGTTTTTCAAATAAATTGTTCGATTTTAAAATGTGGTAGGTACCAAAATAAGGACGTGAAACTTCCTATTATATAATTTATTATTAACGTGATTCATGTATTTTTTATATAGTTTTTCCATTATGTATTCAATAATATTTTTATTCAATTTGCAAAAAATAAACAACAGTGTATTTATAAATAAGTTCGGATGTATAATTATTACTACGCTGGACAGCTATTTCGCCTTCTGTATGATAATGCCTTCAGAAGGCGATAAACCCCTAATAGTAATTACGCACAGTGTAATATTTTTAAGACATTTTTTTTTATAAATTGGGTAATAATATAATTGAATTTATAAAGGGATAACACAATAATAAAACGGAGTTCTGAAAATTAAATTTGAAAACGATAAATAGTAATTCACAATAAACAGATTAAGCCACTACACACAGTCACTTTCCTAGTATAGCTGGTACCTACTTAGAAATTACAGAAAATTAAATTAACCATTTTACGGTTGTTTAGTTCGGTCATCCGCAGCAGGTACCTAATTTGAGCAAACAATTTTAGGGAATAATCTATCATTCTCGGAATTCCATCAGATATCAATCGGCTTATTGGCTTATCTCCCCCTCTCAGTATCGAAAAAACTTAGTTTCCATGGGTAAGTTGGTACCCATGGAAAAATGATTATTTTATGAGAACTCGTAATCACATATCTATATATATCTTTTTTTTGTTAAAACAAGACCTATACTTCTACATCTATAAATACCTACTCACTGTGTCTTATATAGTTATCTTGTCAACGTTTTTTACAACAGATGTTGCAATGTTATTTTACTGAGGTTTGTGCCGTAAGTGAGTATCGCACAAGAATCTCAATTTCTTCCAACCATCTGGAGCCAGAAAGAATATGGCATACCCAATTGGGTTACGTCATGAGACTGAAGGTAGTAGGTTGGGGAAGGAGATGGGGGAGAGGAAGGTAGGGTTACCTGTACCTGGCTATTCAGATCTGGTCACCAAACACGGCTAAAGCCATTTCAAGCAACATTTCAATTCTGAATGGTGGTTATTCATCAGAGCGATACTGAGAGTATCTTCCACTCTGGAAGGTGCCGCAAGTATACTACACTTTTTTTAAAATGAATAAATTGTGAAATAACACAAATAAAATTTACTTTCCCACGCTGGGATTTTAACCTGCGACTACCTTCTCATTGCTAGTCGAGAACCTTACCCCTCGACCACGGAGACCGTCTGTTATGAAATGAAAAAATCCAGATTTATAATTTTGTATTTATTTATTTAAATTATTCAATAAGTAGGTACGTAATGTTTAGATTTATATTATGTAACGTACGTACATAATGTAATGTAGGTGCCGTTAAAATGCGCTTGTAGGAAATCTCTTTAAAACTAAATAAAAATAAAAGTTAAATAAATAAGTTTTTAAAAATAAAAATATAAAAAAACAGAGGAAGAATAGAGTACAGTTGTTCTTGAAAAGTTGGGAATTTATTATGAACAAAATAAATTTTAAGATTCGTAGTTCCACGCTTGAGGCCGCAAAATACCTTGCTGGTTTATTAGTGTCGGCTTCGCAAATTACACCAATAAACCATGAATACCTAGGTTTCACGTTTCATAGCTCCACTTAGATGTGATAAAACTTAGAATTCATAACTTCATGGCTTCACGGACGAGGCCAAGAAACCATGAATACTCGTTCCTAGAAAATTCCATTGGTCTACGTTTGAGGCTTTGGGGATCAATGGTGAGGCACGAAATGAAAGAAGGTTGTGAAGGTCACATGTGTTTATTGGTGAGTCAGTTGCCGTGACGAGGAGATGATGAAGGACAGATGTAGAATACTCCGGTTGCTGCTGTGATGTGTTGGCAGGTCAAGCGCGGGTCAGTGAGTCGACGCCGGGCGCTGGTGACCGGGACTCGATGTAGGTCAGGCACTGGCGAAGAACGCAGGTCTTCAGGCACTCCAGTGCTGACGAGAAGGCCGAAGGTACGGCGGACCTTGTGGGCAGTTGAACGGGAACGGCGTGACCAGTGAGGATGCTGCGTGTCCTCGTGGTGGTCATGGTTGCGTGGAAGAAGCGCTGGTCAGAGACGCTGGAACCAGGGCGCTTGTAATCCGAGTAGCGCTGGCCGCGGACGTGGCCGAGGCGCTATGATGATGTCCCGATAGAGTCCATGATGATAGGGGCGAAGCCGGGTACGTGTCCCTCGCGCTAGTAAGAAGAGCGCGGGTGATCACTCGTTGAGCCTTGTAGACTGACGGCGAAATTATGACTGACTGACTGGCTCGCTGCGTCGGGCTTATTTATACTAGACGGCCGACGGCGGCAGTAGGTAGATGGATGGCAACTAAATTCTAGGCACTCGCACAGACTGTGTGTTTCGGGAACCTTCGACATTGCGGCGATTATGCATAGGCCGTAGACTCGAACCTTCTGGCGAGTTCTCGTAGTATCCCGGACTGAGTGCGCGTTAGTATTGTCGCGAGTATGCAAGTAGGTCTTGAAACAGGTAGGTTGCTTTGTTTTGATTTCGGCTGCAAATACGTACCTAAGTAGCAAGTAGCAAGTACGTACCTAAGTAGGTCGAACGGTTTATTATTAATTATTCAATGGATTAATATCGACGCTACAAGGCTATAAAACCAAGAATGCTCAGCACTTTCAGCAGAATGCATAGTTCATAAGTTCACTGTTAAAGCAATGAAATCATGAAAACCTTGCAGGAATGATAGCTTCACTATTGAAACCATCAATACCTAGCAAAATTCATAGGTTCACTGTTAAAGCAATGAAATCATGAAAACCTTGCAGGAATGATAGCTTCACTATTGAAATCATCAATACCTAACAAAATTCATAGGTTCACTTTTAAAGCAATGAAATCATGAAAACCTTGCAGGAATGATAGCTTCACTATTGAAACCATCAATACCTAGCAAAATTCATAGGTTCACTGTTAAATCAATGAAATCATGAAAACCTTGCAGGAATGATAGCTTCACTATTGAAATCATCAATACCTAACAAAATTCATAGGTTCACTTTTAAAGCAATGAAATCATGAAAACCTTGCAGGAATGATAGCTTCACTATTGAAACCATCAATACCTAGCAAAATTCATAGGTTCACTGTGAAAGCAATGAAATCATGAAAACCTTGCAGGAATGATGGCTTCACTATTGAAACCATCAATACCTAGCAAAATTCATAGGTTCACTTTTAAAGCAATGAAATCATGAAAACCTTGCAGGAATGATAGCTTCACTATTGAAACCATCAATACCTAGCAAAATTCATAGGTTCACTGTTAAAGCAATGAAATCATGAAAACCTTGCAGGAATGATAGCTTCACTATTGAAACCATCAATACCTAGCAAAATTCATAGGTTCACTGTTAAAGCAATGAAATCATGAAAACCTTGCAGGAATGATAGCTTCACTATTGAAACCATCAATACCTAGCAAAATTCATAGGTTCACTGTTAAATCAATGAAATCATGAAAACCTTGCAGGAATGATAGCTTCACTATTGAAATCATCAATACCTAACAAAATTCATAGGTTCACTTTTAAAGCAATGAAATCATGAAAACCTTGCAGGAATGATAGCTTCACTATTGAAACCATCAATACCTAGCAAAATTCATAGGTTCACTGTTAAAGCAATGAAATCATGAAAACCTTGCAGGAATGATAGCTTCACTATTGAAACCATCAAATACCTAGCAAAATTCATAGGTTCACTTTTAAAGCAATGAAATCATGAAAACCTTGCAGGAATGATAGCTTCACTATTAAAACCATCACTAGCAAAATTCATAGCTTTACTGCAGAAGCCTCGAAGCTTTGAATACCAAATTTTGCATACGGTTCAGGGTTTGGCTAAATCCGTCTCTGTTTAGATACTGCACATTCCACATACTTGTACTTCACTTGCTCACTGCATTCTGAGTCATCCAGTCACGTCACCCTTGTTAAGCCGAAGGCACTTGATTTGGCTCGAGATTTTGGAGGATTCTATGTAAGTAAGTGGGGACGGGACGGGATAGGGAAATTCGCGACGTAAATTGGATGACGTGACACGTGATGTACTCAACACCGCTTCCCTTTTACGATGGAGAAACTGAATAGACTAACTTCTGAAATATATTAGCATAGTAAACGTATATTTTTTTAATTTCACATCTAAACTAAAGGATGCTGTGCCAAAGTGGTTGAAACATAAAATAACGTAACTTTAAAATATCACTGGTCCGCTTATATCTAATAGATGAAGTTACCTTAAGAACCTCGTGTACATTTTGAGCTATATTGAGATCAATGTTGCTGTACATTAACTGCATTTAAGTGTATTCGGTAGTCAGAAATTCTACCTGAAATCTTGCAGATTTGCATAAAAACCTGGTAAGCGCGTAAATATTATGTTTTATTGGAATTAGCTGCTTCAAAAAGTGAAACATTATTAGTATACGTAATCAATGTTTTATCGAAAAGAACATGATTGATTTATTTAGATATTGGTTTATATAGGTGGGTTCTCCAGATGCCATTTTTTATCTTATGGTACATAATAATATTTAAAATTTGTATACTGGTCACTGGCTGAGTTGGCATCGCGTTTCCCACCCAGGCGTAGTGTGTAGAATTCCTCAGCTGGCGAAGTCCTCCATCACAACACAGGCAACATTTTCCGCTTACTGTGGTGGTAGTAAGAGATTTTCAAATATTGTATTTGTAACCAGGGATTGTTTGTCTTTCTTAAAAAAAATTATGTTGGGTGAATTCATTTTTGTTATTTGAGAATATCTTCCACTTATAATAATATTATAGGTATCTACGAGGGAAAATAATTCGGAAAATGTACCTAAACGTAAAACTTGCTAAACTTGTTAAATTTATTATATAAAATCGAAATATTATATTGGTGAATTGGGTATTTTTTTCCTAAAACTCTTGTAAATGGTTTAGGTAGGTACCATTAACAATATGCAACAATAAAGTCACAATAATCCGATCCATTTTTATCAATAACCTTCTAACATAAATACCAGTATATTTTTTTATTGTAATAGTTAAAATAATTTTCAATGTTTTAATTCTTCCAACCATATGCATAGTCGGTTCCTCGAGATTTCCTCCACTCGACTGTGACTCGACTCAACCTCAAGGATAAAGTCGGTATGCAGAATTGAAAAAACTATCCTCGACTTGAGCAAATTCCTCAGTCGAGTCGAGTAATGAACTGTCAAACTCAAGGTACGTCGCGATCTACCTTGAGGCCTCCTCAAAGCTTGTTAACAGCGCGCAGCCACATTATTTCTGAGGTTAATTAGCATAATGAATAATTTCCATGATTTTATTGACTACATTTATGAAGATTTGTACCAATATCGTCCTACAAAGCGGTATTTACGGGATGCAGAAAATCCGCTGGAATATTTTGATGATGTGGAATTCCGAAGAACATTTCGATTTAGAAAAGATACAATAATAAATGTCCTCTTGCCACTTTTGAATTTAACACCGAGTGCCAATAACCGAGGTGTTCCAATACCACCTCTGTTGCAGCATCTCATAGCAGTGAGATTTTATGCCACAGGGAACTTTCAGGTCAGTACACAATAAACATGGCTAGGTACAACTTTATTTATTTACCTAGGTATTGTGATGCAAGCAAATATATGTATACCTACCTTCTAATAATCTATTTTTATCACAAACAATTTATATGATTTTGTTTGTTTGGTTTGCAGATTGTATGTGGAGATCTCCACAAACTGAGTCTAGCTGTGGTATCTCGAATAGTTATTAAAATATGTAAAGCACTTGCATTGAAAATCGGACACTACATTAAATTTCCCAATGTAGACGAGAGGTCAGATAACAGGCTGGATTTCCTGGCGTTGTTATTACTATAGATTGTACACATGTACCAATCAAGAACCCAGGGAGGGAAAATGGAGAAGTTTATCGGAACAGAAAAGGATTTTTTTCTTTAAATGTTCACATTGCGTGCGGCCCACATATGGAAATATATGACATAGTGGCAAGATGGCCAGGTTCTGTACATGATTCGCATATATTTACCAACAGTCGATGCAGGATGCGATTTGAAGAGGGTGACCTAGGAAATAGTGGTAAACTGTTAGGTGACAATGGATATGCCCAAACATCTTACATGTTTACCTCGATTCTCAATCCTCAAACACCACCACAACAGCGTTATAATAGATCACATATCAGCACAATAAACATCATAGAGAGGGTTAATGGTGTTTTGAAAAGGCGATTTGCATGCCTAAGCAGGAAACTGCAAAACAAAATCACAACTGTTCCAAATATTATTGTTTCTTGTGCTATTTTGCATAATATTAGTATACAAACGAATGAAGAATTGCCAGAGCCACTAAGAGAACCAGAGATTGCCTTACCTGTGGTACAGGAAAATGAACGTGTTAGCATTATTAGAAATAACTTTATTATAAGACATTTTACTTAATTATTTTTAATAAAATTTCAAAACTTAAAAACAATGGTTTGTGTTTTATTATTATTTTTTTTCTTTTAATAGAACACAACAACAAAATAAATAAAATTTTAAAAATCATTTTTTTAACTTTTGTAACCTAAGTTCCGCCTCCTCCCGTTGTACCTGGTTTAAACGGAGAAGCTCTTCTGCACATTCTCTCTCCAGGCGAGCCTTATTGTACTTTTCTTGTGCCGCCTTTACTAACCACTCTTGTTCAGCAACCTTCAATTTGTGTAGTTCTTCATCCATTCGCTGATTTTGATCATATTGCGCTTTTCTAAAATTGAACTCTTCCGTAATAACACGGGCATGTGTATTTGTTGCACCTGAAATGAGTAAATACACAATAGCAGATTGACCACGTACCAATGAGTTTCCCTTAATTACTAATGTACATTAATAAATAAATAATACTTTTTATTTTGGAAATTGTACACAGAGCGCCATCAGTTCTACTGTAACAACTACATGCTTGTGTTGTAGATTCTGGATGGTTAATATACCTTCTACATAAATACTTTTTCTTTGATATAAACACATTATAAATATAAACATCCATAAGTCTGGTAAAAATGTCTGTATTCATCATACAAACATATGCCCCTAGCAGGATCATGCCCTCAAATATGACTGTACCTTTTTGTTACACACTGTATAATATAAAATAAAATCCAAAACCTCACCTTGTCTTTGAGTTGCCTGAGCACCATGGTCAGGTAATTGTGACTCTGATCGACGAGGAGATTCCACAGATCATCCTGTCAAAAGATATATCTCCTGTTTATCCAAAAGTTTAAAAATATATGTATTAGGTACTAATGACAAATATAAGCATAAATAAACTAACCAAGTTCGATGCTTTCTTGCTTAAGACTTTGACCTGCAGCTTGAACAAGATGGAAATCTTGCACTTCGTCCACCACTTCAATACCTGAAATATTTTAATGATATTGTATTGAAGCTAAAATTTGTTTATCTCAAGGGAACTAACTAATAACTCTCCAGGGAGAAAAGTAACACAAATTACATTGACTTTCATCTAGCACAGAGTCACTGTCACAGACAAACTGCATCTCCACATCAGTCTGGTCTTGAAGGGCATCGTCAATCTCCTGGGAACTCGGTGTAGGTATGTATGCCCCGCCTCCAGTTTTCATTCGTGTCTTCCAATTATCCCAGCATTTTTTAAGTTGGACTTCTGTTCTCTAAAATAAACAAAATTATTTAGGTTAGGCTATAAGATTATAGGTAGTAGTTAAATAAATAAATAAAATTGTAAAGTATTCTACTTACTTTGCTGTTATTTTCAATAGAATTGTATTCTTCGGTAAGCCGGACCCATGCTATTTTGTTTACATTCGGATTTCCTGCCCCGATTGTTCCCGTGGTGTTTAATTTATACTTTATAATTAATTCCCTCAAGCACGCCTTTTCCATTTCACTAAAAACTTGCCTCCCGGCCATAATAATTGTCTCACTAAACGAACGAAATCAAATTAACCAAATTATCTTCGCACTCGACAGTTGAGTTGAATAACAGAATTGACAGATAGCACCACAGAAACAGAACATAATCTCAGAGGAAGACAGCCCATAGATAAAAAAAAGTGAACCATAAACATATTCTCTACAGTTTGCCAACATAATAATAAGAAATTTAATGACGTCATTCCTTCACTCAAACCAACTCAAACTCAACTCGACTTACTGGAGGTTCCTCACTGGAGGGTGAAGCCGTAACTGAACATACTGATTTCAAAGGAGTTTTTAAGATTTCCTTGAGGTGACCTCGACTAAGGTCGAGTGGAGGAGGCATAAATGAACCACTCACTAGATCAATATCTTCGGGTTTTTCGTACTGAGCCCATGGGTCCTAAAGTTTGCCATATATAAAAGTCTGTTCCTGAAAAATATACGTCACTACACGACATACTCACCATCGACTAGGATAGAAACTATAAAAAAGGCGTAACCATAGACAATATAATTCTCATTCGGAGCCAACCCCATTCGCTAGCCTAAAATCGGCCAATGACAGCGGCCTATAAACATGCATGAAGTGCGCACTGGTTTGTGGAAAATATACGTCACATGTCAGCCATAGAGATTACCGTGTCTTTTTTTCTGACCCACTTTTTTCTCGGAGTTATACCCCCCTGGGAGGAGGTCTCGAGGAACCGACTATGCATATGGGTGTTTATGGGTGTTTCGTTACGAAACGCACCAAAGCTGTATAATGTCTGTGTTAACAGTCACAAGAAACTTACTTTTACTTGGACAGTTATTACCATTGATGTTTGTTTGATCGATGGTCATTACTAATAAAAAAAACCGCTCTTAATTGAAGAACACATAGTAAAATGTCAGCATCTCGTCAATACCGTTTTTGAATTGTACTAACTCCTCTGCTATTTTTGTGTACATTACAGCTCAAACTGAGACCGACTCATAAAAGTCGTTATATCTCCTTTTTTATGACAGTGAAATATATGATTTAAGCAGCGTTCGAAATAGGAAATACCACGCTTTGTATTTGCACACAAAAGTTTACCATACACTTCCTACTATTGTAAAATTACAAAAAGTCATCGACCCTAGAATTTTTCTTGTTTGCCAAAGATTTATCAAAGTTTGTCAATATTTACTAATTATATCATATGAGACGGAAAAGGGTGAAGTGACAATAATCTTTATCATTCATTTTTGTAGTAAAATATAATTTTATGTTTCCGATAAAGCGGTATTTCTACAGTTAACGAGAAAAAACAATCAGAATAATGCTTTTTAATTATTATAACCGTTTGTTATTCTAAGAGAATCATTTGCTTACAAAAACGGTATTTCGTATTGGTAATTAAAAAAAAAAATAGCGAATCTATTTTAAAATGAATATCATCTTATGATCTTTTGTGATTCTAAAATCTCAAAATATTCGATCTTTTATACAACGTATTCACAAATTTCCGATTAAACAAATACTTTATCCTTTCTTATTCCTCACAAGAAGCATATAATTCATGAAACATTTTAATTCTGTAAAAAAATACTAAAAATTCCTACATTGTTCAGCAAGTTCTTGAAATAAATAACCAGTACCTACGAGTTAAATAATTATTTATCTTTTGGCAGCAATGTCGTCAATTCCTGAATAGTTCATAATTTCTCCGCCAGGCTGTCAGAAAAATGTCCAGATTCCGGCGTACAAGTTTGCAAACTTTCATTTCACTTCAACTTCTGCCCCGGATCGGTTCGTTTATAAAAATTAAATATATTTATAATCCTCGTTCATCTTCCTTATCGAGGTAAATATCCATTATTTTATAACCAGTTTACATTCCTGAGATCTATGTGTTTGTTGTGTGATAGATATTTATACCGATTCCAATTTTGAATGGAAAGCATGGCGAGCCCATACCGGGATTGTGGCAATTCACCACGCCTTGCAATATTACCAAGCCCTACCCCAGGGTTAATTGTTTAAAATGTTAAATACCGCCCCAGTCTGAGTTTATATGATTGATTGGTGTATTCTGATAATTTCTACCGTTCCCCGTAATTGTTACTTGTTGTGTATTAAGTGATAGCTAACTAATAATGTACATTATTTATTTCCAGTGGTCTAACCAAGATGAATATCAGCATCGCAAGACAGACTCTTAGTCGCGGAGCCAAATTGCGGAGAAAAAACTTCAGAGTGCCTGGTCCCACGGGGCTTCTGCTGGATACTATTACACCTATGGATGATATCACATCACAATTCGGCGTGTGACGGTCCTACTGAACATTTAATGGAATTCAAAGTGAGTACATACCGCCCATCAAAACCTTTAGTCCTCCAATTGCAATCGAACACGCTGTCCAAAATGGCTAAATATCGTGATTTTAGTGGCATGCTCTCATCGCAATGTACCTAGTAAACTGAAGCACATCATTTTGAGGTTAGATTATTTCAAAGCCAGCCAATTTCTTAGCTATCTATCAATTTTATCCGTAACGAAATTTGTAATGTCAATCTCGCTCTTGAGGTTATGTTTGTAAGGGGGGGCTATTATTTAGTAGTATGTAGTTCCATATTAGCATTTAATATTATTGTAATCCTGGTGTCCCACGAGTGCTGTTATTATCTCTGTATGGTGAAACAGGCTAATTTGTCAGTTACAAAATAGGTGGATCTCGCATGTGACTAGCACAAAGCACATGTTGGCAATCTAGCTGTTATGCCGTTTCGTTTTACTGAATCCTATTCCAACCTAAACAGCTTTTACTAAAGCAATTTTCCATGATGAAAGAAATACCGCCCCAGTCTGAAGATAATGACGATCGGTTTCAATAATATCTGAACAACTTCAATGATTTTTTCAATGTTAATAAGATGCTATGAACCCAATACTAATGTTTTGTTTCCTCTTTTCCCAGATTTGAAAACGTTCAGCACAATGCAGTTGAAAGGCGGTAGAAACTGCCTACATTCAAAGATAAAAAGGTAAAATATCATTATTAACATCTAGAATAGAATGCAATGCTTTGGAAACAATCAAATTCCTTCGATAATAAATGCCCACGTAGTGTTTAGATTTTAATATTATGGTTTAATAACCATGCACCTGGATATACAACCTAATGCTATGTATGTAGATATTTCTTAAACCCTATTTATTTTCCATGATGAGAGAAATACCGCCCCAGTCTGAAGATAATGACGAGTGGTTTCAATAATATCTGAACTATTTTTTGAGTTTTATGAATATTACCAACAAAAATAATGTACACACTTTAATCCTTATTCATTTTCTTTTCAATAGATATCTTTCTGGTGAAATGACCCGTGCCTTGAAGCAACACTGGATCTTCATGGATACATACATTCAGGTAATTACTATTAGGAATTTTTTGCTAATGTTTATAATATCTAAATATTTTCCCTCGCGGTGGATGAATTGCCATACATTGGTTGTCACATGTGTGCGTGCAATGATCCAGTACTTAATTTTTAATAAACTTTCCATGATGAAGGAAATACCGCCCCAGTCTGAAGATAATGACGATCGGTTTCAATAATATCTGAACAACTTCCAATCATCATTACCACTCAATGCAATCTGTGTTAACACAAATGCTAATGATAATTATTTTTCTTACAGAGGCAGCCCATAATGTAAAACAACCACAAGAAAATTGAATCCAAAGGTATTTTTTTATTATCAATTATTGCCACAGTTTTAGTGTCGTAACTTTTATATGATGATCAATTTTTAACAAGCATATGCCTGAACTGTCTCATGTTGTCAACCTCGAACTGATAAAATAAATAAATATTCCAATGTATTATTCTCAAGCATGTACATTCAATATTCTAAACTAGTTATTGCTTTACAGGTCATCTGTGAATTCATGCACCCATCAACAATGTGCTCCTGTGGATTTAAAATATTGCTGCATACATCGGTCTAGAAGACTTGGATAAGTGTGTGACCCTTTGATACAGATAAGGTAAGCTTCGCACGATACTACTTAGACTTTAAAAGATTGTTCAATTTAATGTTATTGTTTTTTAAATTGCATTAACCCTTGGGACGGGTTTCGCTAAATTTGAATAATTCTTCAAATTTCATTGATTATTTTCAAGTTCTGGGAAAGATTATTTCAGTTATGTCATGCAACTTCTCGCCTATAATGATAAAATAACTGAACTTGATTAGGATTTTCACAGAACCCGAAAATCAACTTTGAAATTTGATGAATTGTTCATTTTTATGTTCCCTGAAAGATTATTTCAAGTTCTGTTATTTTAGTTCTGTCAAGCAACTAGCCTATAATGATAAAATAACAACTTGTAAATGACTCACAGAACCCGAAAATGAATGTTGAAATTTGATGAATTGTTCAAATTCTCCGAAACAACCCGTCCTTAGGACGGGTTGTTTCGGAGAATCTGAACAATTCATCAAATTTCAACGTTCATTTTCAAGTTCTGTGAAAGATTTTTTCAAGTTCTGTTTTTATTTCAGTTTTGTCAAGCAACTAGCCTATAATGATATAAAAACAGAACTTGAATAAGTCTTTCACAGAACCCGAAAATGAATGTTGAAATTTGATGAATTGTTCAAATTCTCCGAAACAACCCGTCCTTAGTCTTCTAGATATTTTAATTTGTAAATATCGCCAAGCCAAATATAATTCAAATTATATTTGAAATATACTGGCATCTACAACTTGGACAATATTGATATGTTTTCAAGACTTCTAAAACCAGCTATACACATGCAGAAGAAGTAGTCATGGTTTCACGGAAACTGCTGTTGTAGTTGGTCGGAAGGGTTATAAGTACATTTCATCTGGATGCCCAGTATTTTTTTTTTAGTCATGACTTGGTCTTCGTAATTGATTTAACTGTATTGAGTTAGACTACCCCACTGACATAAGCCGGCCTTCGTAGTGCCTATAGATGACTACGAGGGTGGCTATACAGTGGGAACATTAACCCTGGAAATGTAAGATATCAGAGATCCACTTCGGATATCTAAGGGTTTCAGAAACAAATTTATTTCACTAGGAAATGCATCTCGCAACATAGCTATAATCATCCAACTAATCATAATTTTTTTGTATTATTTCACAGGAGTTGGAGGGGTGTGTTCAGATCTTGTTGGACGTTGTGATAACTGGAGATTCATGTTATAAAGGTAATTACATTTCAGATAATGATTTAAATTATTTATAAATTATAATTTTAAATGATGATCAATAGTTATCCCTGTCTCACAAAACCGTGGGGATAAAACAACTATGGTAACCAACTGAAGCTTACCCAACTTTCTGCTATTTGTCACTGCAATATGAACTGGTTCTAATTATCTTTGTTTAATTACAGGAATGCAGTTAACACTGCAACATCATGCCTATGTATGGGAATGTGGACAACCCTACTTCATTTCCTGAAGAATGCAGGTAATAATACAGACTTTCTGATACAATATAGTGGACCTTCACTAATGTCCAAGTAAATAAAATGATGATCGATAGTTATCCCTGTCTCACAAAACCGTGGGGATGAAACAACTATGGTAACCAACTGAAGAAAATCCATTCATTTTGGTTTCCTCAAAACTATTTCTTTGCCCTCGTTCTAAAAGATTGTTCTTTTGTTTACAGATTGGTGAGTTTATGTGCAGCCGCAGAAACCAATAGATGAACAAGGAGTTATATTCTTGATACTGTTCTGTATTTTAGTATCCAATAAATATTTTAAAATATTATTTCTTTTTACATAATACAACCCCTCTACCCTAATTTTAAGAATAATGTCATCAACGAGAAGTCTTACAAATGGAATTGGTTTGTAATAGTCACATAAAAATGTTTATTTTATTGGGATATTGAAAAGCTACATAAGATTAATGTAGTCATGTTTGTTGACTAAATTTCAATGTCCTCTTGCTTCGACTTCACTACTTACAAGTCTAGGGGAATTTTTAAACACTAAAAAAATTGAAATGCATCAGAGAACACAATATTACGGTGATTATTCCTCAATGGAGAGGGGGGTGGGTAGAAATATCCTAAAATAAGTTTCTGATGGCATGAGTTGTGCGCCTAATACATTTTATGTGAAATGTGTTCCATATTTTACGTAGAAGTCGAAAAGAAGACCTGTAGGCATTGATGTATTTATACTAGATTAGCCTTGTCTAGTTAAATCCATTTTAAAAATGACACCACATATCGTACGTCACAAATATGGAGATGAACTTAACAACCCAACTCTGTTTAAACTCCTTGTACAAACGTTCGAACTCGCAAGCGGAACCAAGGAACAGCGTTCATTTTGTTACCGAGTTGTTGTAATTTGAATACAAAACCGTCACCAAATAACATTTTTTGCTTAACCAGGTCTGAATCAGGTAAAGGACTAATAAATAACACAAAATGATTTTTATATTCACATTTTAAGTTTTGGATTCTGTACACTACATATTGAACCAAAACGGGAAACGTACACATATTTACTATTGAGTAGAAGTTTTAAGAATTTACAAAATTATTTATATAAAATAGTATATAATTATCAAAGAAACCGTTTACTTTGTGGCTTGACACTTTAATCAAATGAAAAGTTATTTTGTTTTTAACCGCTTCGTTAGGTTTATAAGACAGAATTATAAAAAACTAGTCTAGGTACTTATTAATTATGTATAAATTATAATAGACAAAATAAAGCGAGAGAAATCATATGGTGGGGTGGGACAAGGGAGGATGGGGGTTACATGGTAATAATATCAATTTATTTATGCCCATTAAATAAGCTTTTACATTTTTACATTGTGTTTGTCTTCTTTTTTTATTATAGGCACAACTTTACATATCTACGGAAAAAAATATGATTTTACCTTCCTTCCCAAGGATTGGAGTGAACCGCGCCAACAACCTTGCCGAATGCATGCCGATCGGACCGAAATTTATTTCGTATATTAACTGCTGTAATGTCATACGATTTCAGAGAAATGCCTATTCGGTTTATTTTTGTAGTACCATTTTTGTGAAATATATAGATGGTGCTTAATCAAAGCTAGACAATAACAACCAGTAATTAAAATAACCTTTCTCAGATTAAGCAACGATAGCTAATTTGTGGGTATATTACATTCTCTCCTCCACACAGAATGCTCAAATATTATAAAGGACCTGAAGGAAATTGCAGTCTAAACGTTTGGGATGAAAATGATTTGAGCATAAATGGCTTCCTGATGATGGTACGGTCAACGTGTTCCGATATCGTGATAATTAATGTATTCGAAATTTACTAACAATTTAACAGGAAACCTGTTTATTCATTTGTTAAGGGCCTGCAATCCCTTTTTTAAATAAATTAGAAAAACTCTGTTCCGACATCGTGATAATGAATGTATTCGAAATTTACTAAAAGTTCAACCAGAAACCTGTTCATTATTCGTTCGTTAAAGGCCTGCAATCCGCTTTTTTAAATAAATTAGCAAACAGTCTTTTTTTCCGTATTTGTAAATATTTATTTTTTAAATATTAATTTACCATATTTTGTAAGAAACAATCAGCTTTTATATAATATACAATGATAGATATAAATATACAAGTTAACTGAAGTCAAGCCACAGAAGTTTCTTACGTTAAAGTTCATTAGAAATGAAGTTTTAATATCTTGAAATTAATTTGGTGTTAAAGGAAGGGGAGAGGAAGAGGAAAATAGGAAGAGGATAGGAGATGCTCCCGATACATTCCATACTCTCATATTAATAATCGATCGTACTCATTACTTCATATCGATATTTTTTTGGTTATTACCAAAAATGTCAATGCTGTAAAATTTTGTATTAGATTGTGCACATATACGAGGAATTGGGGAATTTTTTCGAATGTTATATATAATAAATATTACCTAGTTATTTTCACAAAATTGAATCCGGATTGCTTATATCCATTTCTCAATTTTTTCTCGGTTTGTGGGGAAACCTAAGCGAAAATAAGACATTTTAAGAATAATTATCGGAATGTATATAGAAAATATTTATTCCTGTACCTAACATTTTAATAAAAAAGGTAAGTGTAATATATATATATATATATAAATACTTTGTAATATATATTTTTTCAATGAAAAGAAAAATGTAATTAAGATAGTAAACACAAAATAAATAACTCAACGACGCGATTTTTTCATATAATTTAACATGCAAATAATTGTGGACTTAATACAACCCTGAAAAGAGACAACACTAAAAAATAACCAACACTTCTAAAGTTTTTTGCGCGCATCAAGTAAGAACGCCTGATTTTAACCAACACATCAATAATTATCATGTGGCAAGCTCGTTCCATGTACTATTGTTTATATGTATTCGTTAAAAGCGCACACACACTGCATGACGTCATAATTGTGACTAGTTTGAAAGATGACGTCAGAAAATTTACTTGTCGTTAGTGAAATTCTATTAATTTCTGATATTTGTTAATGCGTTGCCTTGAATGTATCGGTAAGGTACTTATATTTTTTTTTATTCAGATAGCTGATTACATTTTCTAAAATAAAGTCCGCGATAGGCACAATCTAAAATATTTGGAACTGGGTTATTTTTGTGATTGAAAAAATGAACTTGCCCAGCATAGCTGACAAGCAAAATAGCTTAACTCTAGACCAACAAAAGGTAAAACGCAATGCACAGTTGCAATTTCGCATTGCGACACAATGCGTGCGCCTTTTCATAAATGTGCACGTGAACCAAAACAAAATTGAGTTGGTGTTATTTTTCACTGGTTACACCTAGTCTAGTTGTATTTAGTCTATGCCTGTAGGATATCACTGCATACATCCTGCCTTTTCACATTAAAAATATTTCTGACTGATGGTTCAGAAGGGTAATGAAATACTTTTGTAATAGTGAGAAATTTTACGAAACAATTTTAATACGTAAAAATGTATTCTATCAATGTATAATAAATTAAGAACGTCAACATTGTTAATGATCTATATTATAGATTCTATAACATGAACACAGAATGTTAAATTGCTGAATTTATCTTCAAATATTTTTCATGCAATAATCCACTTTTCAATCAATAACATTTTATTTGCTAGGATTTAACGAATTCTTATTATATTTCACCAACCTGTCAAAAGTTTTTTTGGCATCCCATAAAACCTCTTAGGACTTGAGACTGTTTTGTTGTTTGTTATTATGTCCTTAAACTTCACATACACAACCTACTTTTTGGGACATTTTGCCACTATTTCCCTGGAGTTGGGCATATTATTAATATTAGTATTTTCCTGTCTCATAAGTGAGACACATAAATAAACCACGTGAGACACCTATCTCGACAGGATGGTAAAGAAAAAGGACAATCGTATGGAGGTAAAAGAATATAACTTCATTTCCTGGTTCTGCGGAAAGAGACATCTATGCACTAACGCGAACAATAAATTCAAATTAGTGCAGAAACAAACCATTTAAGAAACCATTCCGGTTTTGCTTGGCGCCCTTAGCGCTTATTGTAAATTTTGATAGATGTCGTCACTATTAATATTTATATAAAATTTTCGGGCTTTTAAAATTACATGATTAGAGAAGCTGATAGTATTTATAAACTATTTCCTCTCGATCGTTGTCCAGCAAAAAAATAATAAAAGAGACGATCAGAAATTTGCCGTTCTAATGAACACCGTTAGAAGATCAATGATTTTTTTATGTCTAAATTCCCATGGTATCCCCTTGGGGAAGACATATTGTGTTGTGGATGAAGACCCGGAAAAGTGCCGCAGGCGACAATTTTTGTAGGTCGAAGCGCAGAGCAATAAAGACCCCCTCCATATTTAGACGAAAATTCTTTAGTATTTTCTTTAACGGAAATATTTTAGTATTACTTAAGACGCCGCATTTTGCATTTTGAATTGTAAATCGGCAACGCCCACCTCTTTTAGTTTCATAAACTTCGTATAGAGTCACCATCGTCCTAATTATAAGAGAATTTATTTAGTTTGTTACATCTGTTGACGATAAAAGAAAACATTGAAACATGTATCTAAGATCAGAACCAATATGTCTCCATTATTAAAGTTTTACACCAATACTAGCGACTTTAGTGAACGGACGCGCGCTGGAGTTAAAATGCCCATGATTCTTCATAAACTTCGTATAGAGTCACCATCGTCCTAATTATAGGAGAATTTATTTAGTTTGTTACATCTGTTGACGATAAAAGAAAACATTGAAACATGTATCTAAGATCAGAACCAATATGTCTCCATTATTAAACTTTTACACCAATACTAGCGACTTTAGTGAACGGACGCGCGCTGGAGTTAAAATGCCCATGATTCTCAAACTACGGATATTACGGATTTAATTAATTAAATATTTTTATATTAAATTAAAATAACACATTTAAAGATACATACTTTTAAAAAATGAATACATATTTAAAAATTTCTCCTATAAAGTCAAAAACAATTTAAAAAAAAATGAATTAAGGTTTTTTTTTCTTATAAGATTTATGCATAAATATATTAAACCTACTTTTGTTTACAAAACATACACGTATATTATATATACTTATAATAATTACATATATTAAAAATAATTTTTATTGTTTTAAGCTTTTTTATATCAACAGGGTTTGAACTCTAGGTTACTGCTAAGGACTTGTAAAACAGAAGACTTTTTGTAATTATTTATTTATTCATTTAAACAGTACAATAATTTTAAAGAGTTATCTAATATGTTTACATTATAACATTATGAACTACAATCTACCGTACTTTACCCCTATTACGACGTATATGTGCTGACGGAAAATCGGCTCTACTCGGAAATAAAATCAACAGAACTCGGACTTAAGGCAAAGCTTAATTAATGCTAAATAGTGTTTTACCATTAATCTTTATAACGAATTAGTTTACATTATGTATACCAAATAATATGCTTTATATAAATTGATGCTTTTCCCTTGAGGAGAATTCAAATAAAAAAAATTATTTACTTCATATAAAATATAAATGTAAGCTACTAAAAATGTATTTATTCAATAAAAATGTATGAATGCACAAATGAATCAACTTTTGAAAAATAACATATTATGGGTAAGATTATCTGTGACAGTTTCCGTTGATTAATTTTTTGCGTACTAATAATTTTTTATACAAAATAAATAAAAAACACTTTTGCGCATGAAATCGAGCGTTTCTTGACTCCATTTTCCAAGCGATTTTAATGCCTATTACCTGTGTATTCGTCACGAAATAAGACAAACAAAGAATATACATATTTTTGGCTTGTAGCTTCCTCTTAAGACTCGGCATTCTGCATTTCGAATTGTAGATGAGCGACGCCCACCACTTTTACTTGTCATGGAGTTCGTATAGGGTTACCAATCCATTGAATTTTTTCCTATAGAACAATATTATTCCATAGAAAAATATTTATTTATCCTTTAGTTTATTAACTTACTTACCTGAAATCGACCTTAAAGCGTTGGAATTTCGAAAAATTAACATTTTATTTTTTACTTGTATAATCACGCAGAAATTACCTGCATCCTGTGTGGAGTTACGTAACAAAAACATCATCATCATTTAATGGCCAATACAAAACAAACTTACTCGGTTTTTACAGTTATCAATGCATTAAATATGTCTAAATGGGCGCAATCTAAAAAATAATATAAAGTATAAAATTATAAAAACAACTTGAAATAGTTGAATGTTTTGTAATACAGAGTTGTCCCTTGAGGATAATTTCTAATACTCTATTTTTTGCTTTACTTCACTTTTTTCTTTTTTAAATAAAAATTGAATTTCATAAAGATATTTGTAAATTTTATAAAAGTATACGTGATAGATACATTTTAATTAAATATGTTATTCAAAATATTTTTTGTTGTTCTTATAAACCACTTTATTTTGCTATACACGTCGACCGGTTTCGTTTGATCTCAATCTACTACTATTTTTAATGCTTCTATATTATTAAGGCGTATTCCTATTTTATTTTTATGTACAATTTTGACTCCTGTATTTTTATCAAAAGTATGGTTAGTATTAATTAAATGTTCGGCAAAGTCTGAATAACCAGTATTTGTTAAACACCTGACGTGTTTTACTCTAATATTTCCAGAGTGGCAAAAAACGATTGCGGAATTCATTCAAGAAATAATCTCACAGTTTTAGAACAATCAGCTTCCATCGCTTTGTAGCAAACGAATTTTTGGCGAATAGTACTTTTGTACAGAAGCCGCGGCCTTGGGACCAGAGATGTGCAAAATGGGTACCCAAAACCATTTGAAATGCAAAATGGAAATGGGTCAAAACTTTTCCATTTGAAAATGCTAAATGCAAAATGGTTTTTAGAAAAGCATTTGAAATGCAAAATGCAAAATACCTATTTTCAAAATGCATTGAAAATGAAAAAAGGTTTCTCAGGTTCAAAATAATTATTGAATTTTTAAACAACTTTGTCATTTAATAATGTACATCAATGTAGAACTACTTGTGGAATAACAAATCATACATACTGATATGTCCTGTGTAAAAAACAATTGTATTTGAGTGGAATATAATAGAATCTATTATTAACTAAATATTGTCATTTTCTTAGGGCCATCATCATTTGTGTAGTAACTCTCTAGTGAGGGGACATCCACCAGTGAATAATAAAGAAATACAGGACAGTAAGACAATCAGACTATATAAAATGTTGTTTTCTAGTGCGCACCCATTATTTGACCATAGATTGTCACAAAAAACTCCTAGCAGGCGCACTAAAAAACCCACAGATAATATAATACAACTTTGAGAAAACCAATATATATTCTATATAATGTGGGTATTATGTAGCCTTAGCCATTATTAGATTTTAGAAGAACGAGCTTCTCAAAAACATCATCACTCATCTTTCTTCTATGAGGTCTCGTGAGTATACCTCCATTTGAAAAGAGACATTCATCTGGTGCTGAACTCGGAAGACAAGTATTGCATTTGATGAACATGTGCCTAACAGTAGAGTAAAAAATTTGCTCGGGACTAATATTGGCAACGTAAAAAATAGAAACTGCTATCTAAAATTTAATATTACAGCATCATGGCCACGTGTTCACTATTTGAATCTGTATTTTTTTAATGGTATCACTTAATTGCCAGGGCTCCTACCAAGTAGCAACTTGACAGACGTAAATTATCTCTCATAGCGAGGTTGAGGACCGACTGATATACGGGGCCTATGATAAAAAGATGAGTGGAGATAACAGGAAGAATGTTGCAAAAAAGCATTTAAAATGGAAAATGCATTGAGAAAAGCATTTAAAATGCAAAATGGTTTTTAGAAAAGCATTTAAAATGCAAAATGCAAAATACCCATTTTGCATTTTGCATTTCCATTTGAAATGGATTTATTTGAAATAAAGCACATCTCTGCTTGGGACATTTAATTTATGTTTGTTAATTATTTTTCAATTTTGAAAAACAATATTATTTAACCGATAAATGTAATATTCACGTTAAATAAGCTATTCAAATATTTTAAAATAAATATTATTTACAGTAAATCACGTAATTTTAGATGCCAAAAATTCTGACACACGTCCACTACGCCTGCCGACTGCGCGGGACTGACGAATGTTTGAAATGGTCTTATGTAAATCAGAATGTTAGAGAGAGCGCGCTAATATTTAAAAGGATCGGAACGAACAGACGTAAGCGACTGCTGTGAAAATATTTTATGAAACACGACTCATTTGAAATAAAGCAAAAATCTCACTCCAATGTCTTTAGTTGCATTTAAACATACACTCTGAATTTTTTCGTGCTTATAATATATTAAATAACAGAACAAAACGTATTTTTAATAATTTTCGGAGCTTACTTTGCGATTTTTTTCTATCGAGGGAATTTCAAATAATTAACGTTTCGGCAAAACGAATGTATGGGTATTATCTTCAAAAACAACATTTTTTTTTTGGAACTCCAAGACTTAAGGAGTTAGCGAGAAACTTGATATAAAATCGGTAGAAATTGAAAATGCCGGGTCTTAAAACCTTTAAAACGTATCAGCTTAACCGGCTAGTAGCCGAGTGGACAAATGCAACGAATTCTCACCCAGGAATATGTCGCGACTTCAAACCACTGCTAGCTGAGTCCTCCATCATTATTGCACAAGCAAAATTTTCCACTTACAAAATAATGTGATTTTTTTTCGAGTTCTGCCGAACTAGCCGGGGTCCCCTCCGACGTTGAGGCCATACGGAAAATTTGATATATTATTTTCAGAGTCCTGTGTCCTCAATGTATATCAACCAGCTCCCCCACAGACGACATATCATCCCTTAAGGAACTTATTTCCCATCGGGGCCCCCTGGCAGGGACCCCCCACACCGAAATTGGGGCTCTAGGCCGGCACCTCTCGGGCCTAAGCGGGAGACCCCCCCCTGCTGACGCCCATGAAATCAAGTAATTAATAACTAGCAGTTAAAAACCCGCTCTGCAAGTTTTTTGCTGCTAGGCTCTGCGGGCGGCACTTGGTTGGACTTCGCCCAGTTTATGTAATACTAACAACAGTTACATTTAATAGGTAGATATTAGGTCATTCACAGAGAGGGTGAGTATATATTGTTAAAACACGGAACAGGAAGGAGTCAATGAATAATAACATACTAAATTTAGGAATAATAAGAATGACAGTTGTTTGAATAAATGAAATTTTAAGTATTTGTGATGGATTATTTCAAATGAAACACTATTATTGACTACATGTCTACAACTGATATTAACTGTGATCGTATCTAATATAATTTGCTCATGCAGTGCTTAAATATGTGTTACAACCGTCAATGTCTATAAGTTGAATCAATATCGTATAGTTTGTCACAACAATTAAAGATAGTTATAACAAAGTCAAATAATAGATTATTACATATTGATTAATTGTACCCTTGTTTATGAATAGAAGGAGGGTGTAATTTTGCGATTAAATTAGCAGTCGGTTTAATTAAAAGGTGTTAATTTTACTCCAACTGATAGTAAATGTTTACCTACAACTGTTACTGTATCTAATAAAGTTTAAAGTTAGATTATATATACACCTTCATCAGGAGAGTAAAAATCTATATATAAAGGTAGATTATTACAATATAGCGCCCCTGAGGTGATATCTCACAAAAGCGGCGCTATGCAAATTGTCCAATAAATAAATAAATAAATAAATATAATGTTTACATTAAATTATGTACATATGCATTGATATACAACGGAAATAGATAAAATAATGTTATCCGAACTTTATTTTATTAAAAAACAAATAACTTTGTTTACATCACTTTATTGTATACAACCAATACATGCTTCAGAACGAAGTTCACCTCATCAGGAGTAAGTATACACCGAAGTCAAAAATTAAAAATAGATTACAATTGGAAAGAAGAAGTGGAAGGGGGGTGGGAGGGGTAAGAGTAGGCTGGGGTTGGGGCAATATAAAATCAGATATAATCAATAAGCAAAAAAATATATAAACCGTATTTTAAATATTTTCCCACTCAACTGGTCTTTCCCGTCTAACGATATTGTAATTCTTAATTCTGATAAACTCCGCCCACTCCTACCCCTCCCCCCTCCTACCACTTCTTCTTTCCAATTGTAATCTATATTTAATTTTTTACTTCAGTGTATACTCCTGATGAGGTGAACTTCGTTCATGAAAGATGTAGAGGTTGTATATAATAAAGTAATGTAACCAAAGTTATTTGTGTTTTAATAAAATAAATAATGATACGCTTCCAGAAGAAATCTTCTTAAAACGCTTGATAATGGTCAAGTAATTTGGCAAAACTATGTGTGTTATTAGCTGCATATTTAAATATTCGCGCCAGTCATTTGGTTCGTTCTTATACCGCCAGAGGTGCGCTCTGTCGGCCATCTATAGCCGCCGTGTGTATCGGCCATATTCAAGGAACGCGTGATTTTTTATAAACGACAAACATAATCACGTCATTGTGGATACTTTTCATTGTAATGTAATTAATCCAATGTATTATGAACTTTCTAAAACATATTTTCTTCGATACTATTAAAAAAATATATGAGCAGAAACGATGTTTTTTAAGAAATCTCGTTTTACATGAGGCTATCCTAATTCAGTATGAAATCGGGTCTTAATTTTAAAGTCCTATTTTTTTGGATCCGGTCGCGTGCAAACCGAAATGAACCTTACGATTAATTAATTATGGGCAGAGTGATCGTTTTTTGCCTGCAGACCCCCAATGCGGATTTACCCGAAATATACGATTTGAATTCGACCGTAATAATAATAATCAGATTGGTAATTCACCTCGGGGCCCTAATTTCAAATAGCGTTGTTTTTTGTGAAAAATCATCTCAAAGTGTTCCAAATGTTACCGAACTGAAAAAAGTAATCAATTGTGACACAAGAATAAAAATTAGTTGGTAATTCGATTAAAAACGGGATTGCAGGCCCTAAACGAATAATTTAATAGGTTTCCTCTAAAGCTTTTAGTAAAATTTTAATATAAAATCCTAATATTTTCGCATTATTACGCCGAGGTCTGTCGTACACGCTTGCTCCACATGCTAGCTACAAATAACTTAGTTAGTTAGTTAGTTAGTTAGTTTATTACGCCGAGGTCTGTCGTACACGCTTGCTCCACATGCTAGCTACAAACGGAAGTGCTACCATCTCTAATATTCAAACAGAACTGTTGAAGTTTTCCATGCAAAGTTGTCCACCCATTCGGATTTTTATCTGCAAGTTATATATTATCAAGGCAAATACAGGTACATGAGCACGTGTTACGATATATTAGGAATTTACTAAAATTTATCAGGAAACGGCCTAAAATCCGTTTTTAACCGCATATATTATCAATAATTTTAAGTGATTCTTAATAAATTAGCAATAATCATTTTTCTCCGTCCATCTCATTCGAAAGTAATATTTGTGTTGAATATTCTAGGTAGTTATCTATTATTTTCTCCTGTCTTTGCAGTAGATAAAAATAAAGTTTTGACTGGCAACACTGGTGACTAAAATATTCTTAAATTATTTCCTCTTTTTTATAAAAAAATGACGGCCGGCGTTGTTGGGTCAGTTGAGTGTTACGATCCTTGACTACCAATCCGGAGGTCGCGGGTTCAAATCCCGGTAAGTAAATTTTAAGCGATTAATGTGTGTTATTATTACAATTTATGAATGTAAAATAATATGGATGTAGTATATTTGAGGCAAGTTCCAGAATGTTAGATATTGCCTTCCTTGAAATAGCTTTGGCCATGTTTAGTGCCAGGTACTTCTTACCTTACTCTTCCCATAATTTGTACCGTCCGCCCCGAGAACCATTTATTGGATAACTGACCTACAGAATCCTACCCACTCCAGATACCTGCTTCCTTCCCAGAATTTCCTCTTTTTACTTTCCTTATAAAGACCCTCCACACAGCAACTCCGAAGATGACATAAGCCCTGAGGGAAATCATTTTCCTCATAGTCTCCTGTGTGGAGCTAGCATAAAAAATTTCCTTCCCCTCCCCACACTATCTTCAGCAACAACATAACACATACCCCAATTGGTGATACTATATTCGGGAGTAGTTGGGACTCTTCTGCGGTGCTCACATGTATATATTTTTTAAACTAACCACCATGTTCAAGAAAAACAATGCAAATACATTTTTTCACACAAGTCTCTGTGAAATAACGAAACAATTTCATAATTCGTGTGGCTTTTCATTTTACGTTTGTCGTAATAACGCAACCAGGGCCGGGCCTGTGCAAGCGCAATTGGAGCAGTCCGCTCCGGCTGCCGACACAGCGCCCTTGAGGCCCCTTGAAAGGGTTATGTGAATATGAATGTTAGAGGGAGCGTGCTAATAATAAAAAAAAAACCATTATTAAGCGAAATGGTGAAAATATTAAATAAAACACGACTCGTTTGAAATAGAGCGAAATTTTTCGACAAATGCTTTAGTTGCATTTAAAGATACACTGTGATTTTTTTCATACCTATAACATATTAAATAACAGAACAAAACGTGTTTTTAATATTTTTCGGAGTTACTTTGCGATTTTTTTCTATCGAGGGAATCTCATGTAATTACCCTTTCGGCATTACAAATGTATAGTTTTTTTGACCGGTCGGTGGCCGAGTTGACATCGCGCTTGGGTCCCACTCAGGCGTAGTGTGTTCAATTCCTCGGCTGGCTAAGTCCTCCATCACAACACAAGCAACATTTTCAGCTTCCCGTGGTGGTTGTAGGAGATTTTCAAATATTGTCAGGTTATTTGTAACCCGGGAATATTTGCCTTTATTTAAAAAAAAATATATATATAGTTTTAAAGAGAAATGTGTTATAAATCGGCAGAATTTCGGAATGCGGGGGCTTAAGGTTTTTACTAGTACCAGTCGCCGTTTGACTCAGGGCCGGCCCTGAATGCAACCAGCAATATTATACACATGTACTGTCTATAGTTTGAATGGCGTCACACGTCACACGGTTTCCTAGCTTTTCACACCATACAGATCACGATTATTGTCACGACGACAATTGACTCATTACAACTAACGGCATTTATCACTTATCGACACGCGAGCAAGAGTGCCTTGTCTATTCAATCTCATGTCTCTTGTCAAATTCAACTCAAACTACAGCTATGAGATAATAAATATTAGCTTTTTATGTATTAATCTTGTTTCTGAATGAATAGGTTGTTACAATATATTTTTTTTTATAAAAGAGTTCGAAAACCTTAGACGAATTAAAATGGAAGATAGGTTACTGAACTGCGTCCAATTGACAAGCTTGTGATTTACTGCGTTAGTATCGCACATAAACCCGTCGGACAAACAAGCTGCAACAACCACATCTCTCTTTTTCTGAAAAAAAATGCCTTTCTGTGATTTTGAGATGTGCACAAATCATTCTCGAGCAAAAACCAAATCTGATGGAGTTTCTTTCCATTCGCATGAACATAAAAATCACTTATTATTTCAAAATACAATACAAGTGAGACAGCGAACGTAGAAACACATAAGAGTTTTAAGGACAACCTAGTGACAGTACGTCATATTCTACTACTCTGCTCGTTGGTTTGTTAGCCAAGAAAGAGGGTAAAAGCGGCCCACTAACGGGCGAGCATATTCGCGGCGAGCAGTGTGAGAAAGACGTGGATACAAAAATGCTCGTCGCTCGCATGTGACGTGATCATAGACTAAATACATACATCAATGGACGTGATGCTTGCAGCGGACACGCATTCCCGTCAGTGGACCGCTTTGAGCTCGCAACTGGTGTTGCGAGGAGGTAAGAGAAACAAGGGGCGTTCATAATATATCGTCGTTTCACCCGTACACATATTCTTTGAATGTCTCTTTCCAGTGCGTTCCGTTCATTTAGCTATGTATGATGTTATTTGTAGCCATTTCATTCATTCACACAAATTCGTTGTGGCTATTCTTTTCTCGCGCGTTTCGTTATTCGATTTAAATCTAGAAATAGGAACGCGCCATATTTTTTGTTCGATTAATATTAACATGACTCGTCTTTGTATTTATATCAATGATTAAAACTAACATAGTTTAATCAGGCCCAGGGAGTCTAGCACGCACAAACTGATAACTTGGCACTTCGGGTTGATAGGCTCAACTTCCAACGATTTTATATCGAAATCCTCAGTACGGCTGCGCTGTCGATATCCGAACCGATGTAGACACGAAATAAAAAAGATATGGTTATACGATGGCGACACTGGATCTGTTTATGGATTTACATTCCTAAAAGTCAAATGGCTACGTAATAAATAAAAAAAATGTGATAAACAATTCAACAATTAGCAAACCATCAATTAAATAAATTCGCAGCCTGCTCTCGAGAACACGGGATCGGAAGTACCTAGATAATATCAACTCCCGTCATATTATTTACAATCGTTTTGAAACCGCGGATGCTGTAATGCAATTTGAATGTAATCTAGATTTTGCGAACTACACAAAAACGTACAATGGGTTTTGCGTATTTTAATGTGGGAAAAATCTCGTCGTTTGAAAGGGAAAGCTGTGAATTGTTTTGTTTTATTAACATCTGCGGAATATGTACCTAAATAAATGTTTTGTATGTTTGATTTACTTTGATAAGGTTAGCTATTTAATTATTACCATCGCTCATTACTTTTGTATACTTTTACTCGATTCATAATGATGTTATAAAACTTGAACATAATTATATAACTTTTCCTCGATTCACACAGTTCTGATTTCCTCATTTTTCGGAAGGTATCTGATGACTATAGTAGTTAATTTGGTAGACTTTCCTACCAGGTACTATCGACAAATGAAAGAAAAGAAGTAGGTACAAAGCAATGGCGGTCGGTAACATTTTGTAGAAGGGGTGCTGGACAATATGTATAGACATAACTACCTAATAGGCCACTTGCACGCATTTTGTAATGACTTGAAAAAAATCATGTGGATAGACGTTCCTACTGAGATTACGACAACTTTACTAAAAAGATAGAAATTTATATATTTTTTAATAATAAAATAAATATATACACTTTTTAACCTTGTGACGTCACTACGAAAAAATGATCCGTCATCGATATATATATTCTTTGTAAAATTCCACAACATTTTAAATATTAATTCAATTTAAATATCTAACGGAGATAACCATTTAAGTTAGGGGTTTGAGTAAACACGCACAACATAGGTTTTTTGGGTTTAGTTTGAGTTATTTTAAAAATGTGTGCGTACTTCCTAACCTCTAAACTTAAAATGAGAAAAAAATGGAACACTAATGCATCTTTTACCATTTTTCACTATATAAATAGTTTTTTGTAGTAATCATGATGGTTTTGTCGAATTCCGCTGCATGCGAAGACTCGTTAAAAAAACAACACTTGACACAACTATTTTAGTCGGGGGTTTAAGTAAACTTGCACTATATAGGTTTTTAGGGTTTAGTTTGGGTCATTTTAATGATTTTTGCGTATTTCCTAAGCTTTTTTATTATTTGATGGCAAACTGTAGAAAATCATAGAAATTTACCATATATTATAACCAGGGCTGCCAATAATGCCAATGCCTATGTTCTAAAATACCCACAATAAAAATTTCCCACAAGTTCCTTTACCTCTAAAATTAAACAAAATTCTACGCAAGTTAACATTTATTTTTTGTTATTATTGATTTTGTTTTTCATTCGGGCTTTTTAATAACAGAAATTTTTTCAAAAATCAGCTATGAAAATAAACGAAATTATTGTTTATTCTTAGTTGTAATTAATTTTAAACATTATTTTTCAATATGGTTGGATAACCATGAAACGCTCACGTAATCGGAATTAGTTAAGTCAGTTCCCGTATTAGATTTTATTCTTCTTCAATGATTAATTATTTATAAGTGTTATTTCACATGTAATTAGCACAGAAAGAGGTTTTTTATAGACGCGCCCTAACAATAAATATGATTTAAGCGTAAGCAGATTTTATTTCTGAGGACTGAAGGATGATATTACAATTCGAGTTGCCTGTATACTGTCAGACTCATTTATCGTAGCAATCGCTGGTATATCAATTTGAATTTTTATGATAAATACTTATTTTCAGCTTTACAAATCCCACAATTATTATATCCAGTGATTTATCGCGGGTTTGCGTTAATCAATTGTATTTACATGACAATAATAGGTATCTAATTTGTTAAAGAAATATTAGGTAATCGTATTATGCGAGTCCCTTTTGTATTAATTATTGTTGGGAATGTGATATGATTTATTTAATATGTGGTTTTAGTTGGTATCTAGGTATTGTGGTCACAGTTTACACGGTAAATAATAATTGCTCTTAGAATTATACAAACAATAGTTTCTTGTGTAATGTATAATCATTCCTCAAATACACATGACTTATGTAATATATTATTATTAATACTAGCTACTGACTGGCCTCTGTGGTTTTACAGCTGGGCAGCCCTTTTCATTAAAAACATAATTTATTGTTTAGGAACATTTACAGACTATTAACATGAAAAAGTAGATAAATGCTGCAAAAAGCGTAGATATCAACAGTCCAATTTTAAATGTTCACATCATGCACAGTTTAAGTGTCATTATACACTATGTATTAATAAAAAAATATAAACAGCCAAACGTGAACAAAGGCAAAAAAAGAGATATCAAAAACAAAACACACAGATCAATATATGATCCAAAAAAACAAAAGCAATAAAAACAGAAAACAAATAGACTAATTAAAAATTAAAAAAAAAAACATAAGCGAGACTATTTGCATATAATATCTATGTAGTTACATTCAATATAATTGTACAGATGACACATTAGAGACAATGGATTGAAGTATGCAATATTGTTCTTAAATAATTCTAGATGGAATATATTCTGACCCTTAGATTACGTCTATTAGGAACTTTAATAGGAATATTGCTGTCAATGAGTTGTTTCAAGCTTATCATGAATAATTTTGCGTAGACATATTAAGTCAGCAAATTGTCTTCTTTTATCCAGGGTCGTAATGTTAGTTTTGGAGTCGTTCCTCGTAAGACTGGAGTACGGCATTTAGTCCAAGTTTAAATGATAACAATCTAAGAAATTTGTTTTTGTACAGATTCAATAGTTTTTGAATATTTCAAGTAGAGTAGGTTCCAGATAACACTACCATATTCCAATTTACTTCTGACCAATGAGTGTACAACTCAAGGTTATAATGGATTGGGGATTTTTGAATGGTTTCGATATTCTATGTATAAATCCCACCATTTTCAAGGATTTACTCGTGATATCATTGATATGTACATCAAACATAAATTTTGAATCAAGAATGATTCCTTGATCTCTAATAGTGGTGACTGCACTAAATTGAATATTATTAATAAATTTGTATTTGAGGCCAAAATACTGGACCCACTTTGTTGAGTGCTTACAATCCGATCCGATCAGTCACGGCTTCAAATCCTGGCAAGCGGAAGTAAATTTTATTTGATTATTTTTTGTTATTTCACAATTTATTAATTTAAAATGATGCATATTTGAAAGTGGAAGATACTTTCAGTATCACCCTCGTGATAGACCACCATACAGAATCGAAACGTTAATTGAAATAGCTTTAGCCGTGTTTGGTGACCATATCTGAATAGCCAGGTACCTTCCTCTTACCTCCCCACTACCTTCAACCTCACATCTTACCCCAATAGGGGATGCTATAGTTTCATTAGCTCTAGATATTTCAGAAGGTTGGGAGCAGTCGGGCTCTTGTGCGATGTTCACATTAAAAAATTAAAATAATTCAAAAAATAGTCCTCTTGAAAGTGTCAAATAGATAAAGTATTTTTGCGATCCAGCCCAGAGGTGACTACCAAATTGGAAGTCAACTTTGAAGGACATAATTATTACTTTGTATCATCAGATATCTAATCCCTAAGAGCGCAATCTATACAGACTTCAGTGAAAACCAATGTCGGCAATTTACATAAAACCGTTTGACCAATGAAACACATTTTCTGTTCAAGAAATAATTTCGATATAATTTTTTTTTTAATCAATTTTAAACAAAGTAAGATAAAATTGACATTACTTCGAACACACAGACACGCTCACAAGACACTTCTATCAGTTTACCTCTTTAGTGATACATATACCTTAGACTAATTATTTTTGTATTGTAAAATGATTTTTAAGTGAAACTGTCGGCGCTTATTATGTATGTGAAAATTTCACAATAAGTTCATTTAAAAAAATACAATACATACTTTTAAATGCCGTTTGATTATTGCAAGAGCCGTGTGAACAAACCCATTTTCCGGACCGTTGGGAAAACGCAGGTGAAAATTATACACGGGTAAAATTGGCATTAGAAGCGGTCACACTTGTTCAGTTTGCAAACATGAAAAATTCATTAAAAGGGATTTTTTTAAACTTTGGAAATTCTCGACCTACAAACGAGTTTTATTTTATTTATTATCTTACAATAATTACGACACAATTTCGCCCGAGTTTCAAATCTCATTTTTTCTATTGTTACCACCATTTAGCCGGTTTGACATTGGAGCTTTGTCTCTTGATTAATTAGCCTGTAAAGAACTCCTCGGTAACGAAAAGGTTTAGAGCAGTCTCCTTGTTGGCTGAAGTTCTCCGAATACACCTCCCGGTTATGGCAATAACCTTTTTCTTTTGCATTTTTTAGTGACAGCATTTTTTTACTCTATTACCATTTAATGATAAAATAAATGCTGATACTCGTAGAAGCATAAAAATCCAATAAACGATGACATACAAGTTCTAAATTAGTTATCTAATTCTATTACTAACTGTGATGACAAAATCTGAATTTATAGAGCTTCAATCAAACGACAAACGAAGCGCTATTCTTGTGAAAACAATAAACAACGATTGAATTGATTGGCGTATATGTTTATCATTATCAGCGCTTGGTGTTGGTTAGCGTTAGCATCCTACCTCTCATAATATATATTGTGGTGTGTGATCAAGACATGTATGGAAAGGTTACAGGGGTGGACTTGAAAAGTGTCTGTGAAGAATTTAGGAAATGCTCCTTCTAAACCATCCACAGATTTTATCGATACTCAAATGTTTCTAGAAGGGTCCCTACGGATGTAAGCTATTTATTTTTAAGATTTATAAAAACAGGAGCTTAACATTACAATATTTTATGTAAAACAATTTGAATATTTCATAAAAAGTTTTTCAATTATAAAATTAGCGGTTAGAACCAGATTTTATTTTTCTAGACGATGAATTAGTAACTTTCTGTGGGATCTCTCTAGAAATATTGAGATTTTAGTAACAAGTTTATCAGAAATATTTAAAATAAACCTTACGGAGAGATCGATTTTCTAGGCCTGCTAAGGCAAAGTCGATCGTAGGTCCGTCCATTGCGCTGGGCCGCACGCCGAATATTGTTTTTACACGACCCCATCACTTATGTCGTTAAGATTCCCACTTTATTTTAGAGATTTGATAGGGGAAATTCAACCTCAGGTCTGTCCAATACACGAGGGCCGCGTGTAGCATATTTTTGTGCACGGTATGTCGTTAATATTCTGGCTTTATTTTAGGGTATTGTCTCATCTTAAACTAGTTTGGTCCTGGAACAGTATACATAAAAGTGGTTAAAGATACTCAAACTGTAGGTCGTGTCCGCCTTGTTTGGTGATTTTGGAAATTAGCGTATTAAATTGTTAGCATTTTATTTTACAAGCAATAATTATTCGCCTGAAACACTCATCCACATTGAAAAATCTCCTGATAAAAGAAACATGACGCCAACGGGACTTAGTGTTAGCATTTTCTTTTTTAAAATTAATTAATAATTCGTTTCGTATTTTACGTCGGGATTCGACAGATTTGGGTTGATAAATAAATTAAATGATTTTATTATTCTGATCAGGAAAATGATTCTGGCAATACCTCAACTGGTAGAGTGTCAGTCCCGGTAAAGTTAGAGGATTTGGTTTCAAGTCCTAGTTGCGGCCCTTGCCTTTTTAAATATATATATATATATATCTGAATTTCGATTTTTTTTCTTAAATGAATGAATAAATACAAGAATAAATCAAATGTAATATTGAGATAAAAGTCGGCAGATAGACTAATTGCCGACGACAATGCATTCTATTAACTTTTAGTGGCACACATTCACACACACGTGCACACACATACATTTCACTGAAATTGGATGACATTATAAAAATTTACAGCAGTTAATAAACAAAATAAATCTCTGTACCATACAAATAGGATTTGTCGTCGACGACAAGACAATGATTTTTTTTCCAATAACCCCACACAGGAGGCTCTTAAAGAAAACGATTTTCCTCAAGGCCTATGTCATATTTGGGAATGCTGTGTGGAGGTTCTTTTTAAGGAAAGGAAGGAGAGAAACTTCTGGGAAGGAAAAAGGTATGATTGGTGGGTAGGAATCTAGTGATTAGTGTGTCCCGTTGCGGCGCAAGGCGATGAATCAAGAGAGAACAGTTGGAGAGGTCAAAGGGTCTCCCAAAGCCACTCCTGATCCGGCACGTCACGCAGCTGGTGAAAGCAAGCACATCCTGAACACACCTCACCCGATGAACCCGGGCACCCCTGCTAAATCACCAAACGTAGCGAACCACTTCATGTGACCCTTGACAGAGGGGTTTGTTATTCAATAAATTGTATGCAGGGCGGCGGTACCCAAACCCGCCTCCAAAATAAAATTTTAAAATATGTAAGGGTTATTATGTAATAAACGGCGCGATAAAAATAGTCTAATCTGTAATGAATTTAACATTAGTAGGTGGTTCGCGTTTGCTATTCTCAGTGTGGGTCGCTGTACTGCAAAAGTTTGGGAACATCATGCATAGGTACGTCATACAAGTTGAGTTGACACTGTTCAATATTCATTATACCTAGTTAAACAGTGTTTCGCTTCAAGTACCTTGTGCCTGTCACCGGGCCTAGAGGATTACCGACTCACCAAGGACAATGCTGCCTCAATTTCACCGTGAAATCCCATCCCTGTGAAATTTTCATGTTATTGATTCTATGGTAACTTAGGGTTTGTTGATAGTGTTAATTTGCAGCTATCGAAGTTATTCAGTGTCCGAATTTAACTGGAAAGCATTGGATCGTTGTTTCAATTCTTCAATTGTTCGTCGGTTCGTGGATTTATTAATTTAGATAAGCAGAAATTAACTATTTTTTAATAAAGAAAATGAAGAAAAATTGCGATATACATACAACCTTAGGTTAGGGCGGATGTACCAAAACAATGCTAGAACCTTAACAAAAATCACTTCTAAGGGTCATCATTAAAAAAACCATTTAGGTACCCCAGTGATGTATTATTCAAGAGATCCGAGATCTTGATGTAAGGCAACTAACTATACATGATAAAAAATTATATTACATACACATAAACATCGTCACCACTACCCTTCCAAGATCTTTATCTTCAATAAACCCGTCATGCAGGGAGGAATCCAGTAGTTCCACCTACTACTAAGACATCCCTTGGTCAAAGACAATACTTTTAGTTTGGGCCAAACATGTTTAACCTCATACCCGATACATGGAAATCTAAAAGTGCACGCATTCTGTGTAAGTGTAACTGGCCAACTTACAGATAAACAACAAATGTTTGGTACGTTCATATAATTATTTAATATGTTTAGCCTTTAGTCCTAAAATTCCCACCACACTTCACAATCTCAAATAATATTTAATATAAACACGTCTTAAATCAGATAAAATAATAATTCTTACACATTATAAAAACAGTGAAAAAAAATTAAGATGCTTACATAACTTATCACTTATATTGTATTGTAATTTCCTCAATGTTATGTAAAAATTAATTTCTCCAATGATATTTTTTTTATATTTTTTTTATAGTGAATACCTCACAAGAGTCCCAACTGCTCCCGTCTGGAGCCAGTGAGACTATGGCATCCCCAATTGGGGGATGTTGTGAGGCTGAAGGTAAGTGGGGAAGGGAAAGAGGAAGGTGGGGAAGTACCTGGCTATTCAGATCTAGTCACTAAACACGGCTAAAGCCATTTGGAGCAACGTTTCAATTCTGAATGGTGGTCTTACACCAGGGCGATACTGGTAGTATCTTCCACTCTGGAACGTGCCGCAAATATACTATATAAATTAAATTATACGATAAAATTAAATTATATTATACGATATAAATTTATTATAATGTATTTGTGCTACATTACCTACTTAATATGAACTAAACCTATCAATTTGACTGTCCTGAAACGGGAAACCTTCCCAGTTGGACAGTCAAGGCTGAAAGTCATTATTCTGTAATTGTATTTTTAGTATCTAATAAATAAATAGAAACTATAGTATGCAGAGTGTGTATGACTCCTTGACTTATTTGTTATTATTTTACTTATTACATACATAATGTTATCATTTTTGCCTCCTCAGTTTTTAAATTAAATTAAATATGTTGTCATTGTTATTTGTTTTGTCTAATATTCTTTAAAAATAACCTAATGAAAACACTTTAATATTTTCCAATTTATATGACCTAACAACTTTTATGATTCTTGCAAAGAACTCAGTTGAAGGACTTTCATACATCGTCTCCTAAATATGCTTCTGCGTGAAACGACTCGACGATGTAGTTGTTTCACTTGATCGTGCCATATCTTTCCGAGACATCCCCGACATCTAATTTTAATCCACAAGTTAAACGTGCATGCGTGAGGCCTCCTACTTTACAAGCCATCATTATAATGAGACCAAATGGAACTTACCTACGTTCTAACGTTCACGCAAAAAAACGTGATAAACTTGGAGGATGAAAATTGGTGGATTCTACTAACTTTTCACAACAGTTACATTGTATGAAAGTCTACAACCATATTGTATTCGACCAAAATAGCTTCAAATAAGTTTTCGAATATGTCCGTACTACGCTGTTTATCATACAGGTATCTAATATAATAGCTAGTGGCTAGTAGGGATAAATTCACGGAAGTTGGAAAGATATTGGTAAGACATAATTATTCAGGTCACAGACACGTTTTAGTTTCGTAACGAAGCTACAGTTCCAGACAGTGGAATCACATCACGTGTTGATCAACTAATTCGTATATGTTATGTGACCTATTTTTCGAAACATCTTTCTATTTCGTAATCTCAGGCTAATTTGTTCGCTTCTGTGTCTCCCTCACTATTATGGTGAGAAATATAAACCATTAACAGAGAAAGTACCACGGTTTATATAAAAATCAATATACCTATACACATCTACGAAGCTTATGGATTATTTTTTAGATATTATTTTCTTATGAAATGACAAAAACTTAGGTAATGTTTGTAATGGTTCCATGATAACTCAACACAGTGACAATTCAACACACTTTTAAAAAGTGATATAAAGTCATTAGAAAGGATGAAATTTTTTATTTTTAACCTAACCTAACCTAACCTACTTAACCCAGTTAATAAAGTTTTTGTTTCATCAGTTTCCATGACTTTATATAACTTTTTAAAGATGTGATGAATTATCATTTTGATGATTTATCCGGTTACCGTTTGTAATATACGTGTCTAATAAAACATGCTTTTTTCGTTTTCTATCATTTTAGTTCAGTAAAGCGAAACTTTTTAATGATTGTATTTAAAAAATATATATATTTTTTTTATACTAAAATTTGAAAGCTTATTTCATCACCCTTCAAAAGCAGCTTTTAGTTTTTGGATATGTTCAGAAATATTCCATTTATTTGGATTTTATTGCAAGGCGGAAATACTCGGACCTTCTAACAGAAGATGACTGAATTCTGAGAGGTTATCAATTATTATTTAAGGCGGTGCATTACGTCGTGTAATATTTTGAATCGAGCCGCCATCAATAACACTCCTTACGAAGATGGTGATAACGCTTAAATTCTCGCTTAACACCATCCAGCTGTTTTGATTTACGCAAGAAAAAAACATGGTCAAAAAGTGCCTTTTATTTTATTTTGTGGATGTTCAGGCATACACATTTAAATGTTTTCCTATCATTTTATAAATAACTTAATTTGCCACATTATACAATAAAACCATAACCGAATATGGGTTCGTAAGTAGGAAATTTTGAACTTTAAAGTAGTTTTCATAGGCCTTATAAATTTTTTTTTCTGTGCATATAAAAAGACTTATGTTAATAATTCTCGATTATTTCAAAGGCCAAGATGTATTATTGAAAGTATCTGAAACATTTCTAGGCGACCAAATTTTCAAACCAAAAACACATGATTTTGCCTTAAGTACTCAGAAGATAAATAAAAAGGATTTTTTTCGCCTTTATAACTTACTTGCTGATACAACTTACTACCCGACTTTGCTCATGGATATAAATGTTTTGGGATAAAGTTTTGAGGTTGTGAATTCTAGTGGAAACTGGATATAGTTTTAATTTGAAAATAATATTATTCTTAAGAATTGAAGAAGTTTATTTGTTTCACTCGATCGTGCCCTGTCTTCCTCCGATTCACCTCATGCTATCATGAAGTATACCGCATTGTTACTGTTAAAAAACTACATTTAATCGAATTTAATTCGACTCCGTATCTCATTCCAGCTCCAAGATAATGCGTAAAAATAAAACTTGACCTTTATCAATTTCATGAATTCATCGAAGTTGTACTCGGGTCAACTAATAATTATTTATTAAAGACAATATTAGCGATTCCTATATGAAAATTTGAAACAGAAAAATAAAAAAAAAATACGGTCACATCTAGGACTCGAACCCAGGACCCTTGCCTTGCCGGGGCACCGCTCTACCAACTGAGCTAATGGGACCCTATCTCCTTCGGTCATATTTAACTGTATCATACTTCGAATAAGAACTACCAGCATTGTCTTCATTTTTCTCACCGCACATTTTTATCGGCAGCTATCTTTATGTATGATCGCAAAATTCGCTAATATTGTCTTCAATAATCAAATATTACAATTTGATGTTTTACTCATTAAGTTGCAAATAATATTGCAAATAACTAATAATTCTTTACGAATAACCCTACATTCTATCTTCTGGACATTCAGTCTATGGACCTGCTTATACATTGTCTCGAAAATAAATAACTACTATCGATGTTTCGTTTTAAAATAAAATGAAGGTGTCTAGTTCAACAAATATTTTTTATCGAAAATTAGCTTGATTTCGAGTACGACATATATTATAAATATTCAAATGTCAATCATAATCCCAATAAAATATAATACCTACTCTTTGAGTCTCCTTTTCGCATGGTGATCCATTGAGTTACTCTGGCTGGAATCTGGTCCCATATCACTGCATTTTTGGTCCGGAAATCATTCATATCTTCCATAGCCTCCTTATCTGGAGGCATTGTGAATAAGGATTTTGCATGGTGTTTATTACAAGCGTCACCCGTGGCAACATACCTCCGTGGGGTAAATTACACATCGCTCTGTCGCATTTGCTATTCATGACTCGTGAATACTTTACTGCTGTTGGCTTTCTATAGGGCCGACAGCCTGGACCAGGGCTGTCCAATCTGCCCAACCCCCGGCCCCCAGTCCGCCTCGGTCCGGAGGAGCGGTTTTACGTATAGGTACAAGCTTAGTTTATTTGATTAATTTCCACTACTAGAAGAATAACTTTCACACTGATTTGCTAATAATATCTTCACTTGAAAAAAATTTAGGAACACAAACCGAAGAGGACTGGATTGCAGAAACAGATAACTTGGATTTTGCTGTTATTCAACTTGACATCTTCGGACTTGCCTTCCCAGCACCCAAATCCGTCAGCAACCAATAACTGAACAACTGCCCAAATTATGGAATGGAGATGTAGCATAGTAAATATTTATGTTATAATGATTATTAACTTCATTGTTGCTGTTATCTGATAGTATTAGTATCTCAATGCTTGAATATTTTTGATTGGTGTAGACGGAAGTGACGGCATCTGTTTTTTTTCAAAAAGAACCGTTTTCAAACAGCATTGAAAATGTCAAAAAGAAAATTGGCAAGCACTTTTTTCAGAACTTTTACACAATTTTTTCTTGGAAAAAAATATTGCCAGCATTGATAATATCCAAACAATCAAAAAAAATTTTTTGGAAAATTTCTCACACACAGACGAAATTTTTTTTCGAATTTTTAAAAATTTTCCAATTTTTAATAAAAAGTTCCAAACTTCACATAAATTTACGGACGCATTTCCCGACACATTTTCCGTACAATTTTCCGATCGAATTTTATTCATAAAAATTTCCAAACTTCACATATTACCAAAAAGATTAATGAAAAAAACATACACTTAGTAAGACACCACTTTATTCGAATTTTTTAAAATTTTCCAATTTTTAATAAAAAGTTCCAAACTTCACATAAATTTACGGACGCATTTCCCGACATATTTTCCGTACAATTTTCCGATCGAATTTTATTCATAAAAATTTCCAAACTTCACATATTACCAAAAAGATTAATGAAAAAAACATACCTACACTTAGTAAGACACCACTTTATTTTTGAAATAAAGTGGTGTCTTACTAATAATTCAAAAATAAAGTGGTGTCTTACTAAGTGTATGTTTTTTTCATTCAATATGTCACACCCCAAAGTATTTGCTTCCTTCGAAAAAGATTAATGTTTTTATTAAAATTTGAAGATAGCAGATAGATTTTATTCAGAAAAATAAAGTTTTCAAAAAAATCGAAAAGAAAAATGTCTTACCATACAAATATTGAAAATGTGAAAATGAAACATTAAAAAAATCTAACTTATAAACCCAACATCATGTACGACGATATTCCTGTCACGATATTTTTGTCCCGGTGAGTTAATGCACTGTGGAACGCTCGATATTATTTAAAGGAACCGGTCATTTTTGGAATCGGTTCCTTTCAGTTTTTATAAAATTCGAAAATTTGATCTGTGCCTGTGAACCAAAAATAAATCAAAAATGATGTTTTATGTGTAAATAGATTGCTGTCAAAGCGAACAATTTCGGTAAGCAATGGACATAAACCTGATGCTGTAAGACCGTTACCCTACTATAACGAACTTAATTTTCAGCTCAGGGTCTTGCAGTACTCGGTTTATGTCGATTGCTTACCGACCCGTGGGATAACGGGCTTAGTAGAAATTAGTTTTCATTCGTCCAGTGAATTTCAAATGAACGAAGGCAATCACAAATGTTTTTATTTGGATAGAAAAATAAATGAATAGGTACTTATGTGACAAGTAAATTTTTGGACACATTTTAATAATTGCTGTTGTACATACAAGTGGGCAACACTGTACTATCAGGGAACTTGATTAAATTGGGTCAAGTCCATCAAAAAGCCGCCTGCAGGGCCTAGCAACAAAAAACAATGTTTAGTTTTTATCTGCCAGTAACCTATTATTAGTGTTGCCATTATTTTATTTAATATTAAATACGTCTATTTCAATTTCACTTTTGCTTTCGGTAATGAATAAATGCAAATCGTGGTAGCGGAAATTAACCCACTTTCCGATCCAATGCCGATCGGTCATACCCGATCGGGGTTTGGCGAAGTTGGTAGAGTTGTCGAATTGTTCCTGGGGAGGAAGGTTCAATCCTCAATCAAAAAAAAAAATATATATTTATAAATAATGTCTACCGACATATATATATGTAAATAGACGTATATAGTAAACAAAACTGTTTTCTAAGGGTTGATTTTTTTATTATTTTGTCATCCATAACACAGCCATACGCCTAGTTTGGTGGGTCTATTTTAAAATAAAAAATAATTTGTTTGGCTTGCGTATAAAGTTCAAGGCAGAGGTATATTAGGACATACACAATATTATTCTTATAATTATTATGTAAGTATTTATTTGACGTTCTTCGTATTCGCCCTGTGATGAAGGGAACCCATAAAATCTGTTCAAGGAGGAAACGGCTGTGATTCGTCAATTTTTTGATTTCTAATGACTAAACAGTACCCGCCTATTCCTCAAAACCAATTCTGCTTTTTGTTTAAGGCGATGCCATACGTAGTAATGCAAAATCATGTGTTTTTGGTTTGAAAATTTGGTCGCCTAGAAATGTTTCAGATGCTTTAATAAAATACTGCGAGTAGAATACATCTTGGCCTTTGAAATAATCGAGTATTTTTTAGATAAATCTTTTTATAAGCCCAGAAAAAAATAATGTATAAGTCCTATGAAAACTGCTTTAAAGTTCAAAATCTCCTACTTACGAACCCATTTTCGGTTATAATTTATTGTATAATGTGGCAAATTAAGTTATTTATAAAATGATCAAAAAAATTAAATATTTATCCCTGAACATCCACAAAATAAAATAAAAGGCACTTTTTGGCCATGTTTTTTTCTTGCATAAATCAAAACAGGCGGATGGTGTTAAGCGGGAAGTTAAACCTTATCGCCATCTACGTAAGGGTTGTTATTGATAGCAGCTCAATTTAAAATATTACACGACGTAGTGCATCGCCTTAATAATAACAATAGTAAATTTAATAATTTTTGTGTATTTGTGAACGATCAGTTTAAGAGGAAGCTACAAGCCGAAAATGTGTACATTATTGGTATACCTACCTTATATTGTCGGTAATAGGCATTAAAATCGCTTGACAAACGGAGTCTAGAAACGTTCGATTTCAAGTACAAAATTGGTTTTTATTTATTTTGCCAATAATTTTATAATAAAGCCAAAAAGTTAATCAAGTGAAATTTTCGCAGATAATCTTGGCTATAATACTGTATTTTTAAAAGGTGTTTCCTTTACGCGTTCATACATTTCTATTTTTAAAAAAATTGTAGTTAATATTTTTTATTTATTTTAGTTTCAATTTATTTTTTTATTTGTATTCTACTCAAGCGAAACGATAGGAAAACCTTCAATTTATCTAAATCATATCATATCATATCATGGTATTCATAATGTATACCAATTCGTTATAAAGATTAATCAAAATAGTGATTTGGCATTAAGCTTCGCCTTAACTCTTGCATCTCGGATTTTCATGTAATGGGACATTTGTTATTTTAATCGACTTCATTATCTTTATGATGAATTCTGAAACAGAGGTGACAAATAATGCTTTGTGAGTTATAGATTTACTCACTTTACCTAATATGGCCAGTTGATTGGCCTGTCTGTAAGTAACTAGTCTGAAAGTATCAACCCGTGCATTCGGTCATGATTCGTCATCGTATAGACAGGTATCATTGTAAGATGACATTTATCTATGCATGCGCTATTGTTTACATATATGTAGGTAAATACCTTCGCACGATATATTCTCGATCTTTGTTTTATGCTATTATATTTTACTTTTTGTGACCCTACGGAAATGTATTTGTGACCCCTGGCCTAGACTGCCCTACACTGCAAGCTTCACACAGAGATAGAATAAACTAGATTAATTCCATGCTAATTATATTAAACAAATTAGAGTTGGACTCTATACACGCTTATCAACGACACCTCTGCAACAACAGTGACATTGTAACTCTCCAGAATAGTTAAAAGTGATTCATTATATTTATTTGATATTATCCTCACGTATTTCGTTTAAGGGACGTTAATATTGTCTTCAATGATTAAATATTACAATTTATTTGTATTATAGACAGCCCTGATTTATTAAGTCTAACTACCTTCCATATACCCATAAGAACTAGTTGATCCAAAACTCTTTTTAATTGCAATAAAAATATCAGGACTAAGTCATTTAGATACTCGCTTGTACCTAGATTGCATGCAGTTGGCAATGTTTTCTCAGAAACTGTGGATGTGTTCAACTGAACGGAATATAGTTACAAGAAGGCTATAATAACATATCTCAGTAATAATAACAAATAAGTTTAGCATAATACCATTCTTCTATATGGGTTCTGTATAATTTTAAATGCAAATTTTAATATCGATTACTGTTTCACTGAATTGTTATGTTCATATTATCAAATTTTTCTAAACGCTCTTATTAATAATTAAATAAATAAATAATTTGAGGTTAAGTCGGCCCTCTATAAATAATAAAATAAAAATCAGAAATTCAATCATCATTTAAAATTAAATAGATCATTTTATATTTCATTTATTTTTCGGAATAACCTTATTGAGTAAAACCTCAAATTGAAATATTTAATTACTGAAGACAATATTTGCTATTTTTAAACGAAAATCTGAAACAGAAAAATCAGAAAAGGATACGATCACATCTAGGACGACGATGTGACGATGTCCTAGATGTGACCGTATCCTTTTCTGATTTTTCTGGTTTAGGTTTTCGTTTAGAAATAGCTAATATTGTCTTCAATAATTAAATTTTATATTTCAGTTTTATTTTAATTAATGCGTAATATCCTCAACACATAAGACTGATGACACTACGATTCAATTGGAGCAATGTAAAAAGTTGTTCGATGATTGCTAAGAAAATTGGATAATTCGTTCTAAAGCCGTTCTAAAGAACGTACTACTAATAATATAGGTTTAATTATTACACGGTAATTCTTAAAATGGGGCATTAAATTAAATTTGAGGGAAATCAAACCATTTTCATCAATATCGCAAACATTCACATATTTACAATATCATGAGCAATTTATTCAATTTAAATAAATACTTTCACAGGATTTTCTTGGGGATGGTTGCTGTTGGAAGTGATTATCTACAGTAAGTAATAAGAGAGAGCCTAGGAATTAATGTTTGTGTATAAAATAATCACATACCACATATTTTATACATATTCATATAATCTCCTTTCTGCCTAATGACGTCAGTTTATTTTACTGTTGCAATGTCCAGCCTAGTGCATCCTATATCGCTAAATGCAACATGCAATTCACAATCACGGCATCAGAGGGGTTAGTTGGATGGTATAAATTCAATGGGGCTGTTGTTGTTGTTACCTTCAAACGGAACCGACAATATGGGGCTGCAAACGCTATCTGATTTGGAGAACCAATTTACCGCGTGGCGGCTTCTCCTTGGAGGGTACCTCCTTACCTTTTTTAATGCAACTGAACTTATCAGATTTACAAACACACGTTTGACGTATGTCTGAGAGTTATAGAGGAGTAGTTCAAGCGTATTTCATTAGGGGTTGGAAATAGGGTGGAGGTTCGCAAACCTAACTGCTTTAATTTTCATTAATGGGGTATCTCCACATTGTTCGTATTGCCACAACTGTGGTATCTTTAAATCACATTTTAATGTCCGACTTCAATCAAGCTACATCTAAAATTTCCAACCCTAATCAAGTATGATGTATACCCGTAACTTGGCACAATTTCGAATCAATATGTCCGATTAAAATATATCTATAATCATTTGAATAATATTAAGTCGCCTTCCCTTTTTCCGAACTTTTAATCGATGGTCACGATCACTTAAATTAACGACTTGTTGTCCGTGAAACGTAAAAGTACACCTAAATTAAAATTAATTTTAAAAATCGACTCTTAATAATTGAAGTTAAAGTATTTACAAAAATGCATATATTATGTAATAACACGGGCATGTGCCTAGCATGGTGGTCGAAAAACCCTCAATGCATGGAACAAAAAATTCAATGAATAAAGAAACTTAAAAAAAACAAATGTATGTACCCATTATGGTTTTTCTTTAATTTCTAAAGCCGGGTCTCCAGCGACCAAATGTTTTCAAAACATCGTACAGAAACAAAAACATTCAGTCGGGGCCACAGCGTTTTTTTGTTTTCCATCGGCCCCAATGTCTTCTGACCAAATGTTTTCAAAACATCGGACAAAAATAATAGCATCGGGTGGGGGCCATAACAATTTTTTTTTTATTTTTCATCGGCCAAGGAAAACGAAAACATTGTAGCCCCTGCCCCAATGCTTCATATTTACATAAACATTTAGTTCATTTTTTGTACTAATGTTTGTGGAAACCCTCCCGCCTTTAGTCTCCAATTTGTTTTCTTATCATTTATGAACTCTGACAAAGCAGGATGAACTATCAAATAAGGAGCTCGATGGTGTCGTACGACCGATACAATTTGTTGTCTGGAATTTCTGGGTCAACGCACACCTTTTATAACCTCGCAATGGCATATCAATTATGTGAGCTGTGAATTATCCATTTTACTGTCAAAATATAAACATAATACTGTTTTATCCATACTTTTCTTTGTTCGATGAGAAAAAAGAGTTCTCCTGAAAACAGCTTTAAATCCAAGGTCATAGGTAGTATAATTAAAGTTAAATAGAAAAGTGTTTTTTGTAAACCGATTCCTACTACCTGCTCACTTTTGTAACCTGATTCCTACTACGCACTCACTTGTTTAATCTGATTCCTACTACGTACTCACTTGTGTAATCTGATTCCTACTACCTACTCACTTTTGTAAAGTGATTCCTACTACCCACTCACTTTTGTAACATGATTCCTACTATCTAATTATTTTTGAAAACAAACATTCGCCTCACAAATTCTGACTCATTCAGATTTAAATTCTAAACTATAAGCGATATCGATTTCGTCTACTCAATCGAAAGGTCAACGCTTAAGGACAAAAGGTCACACCTTCAGTCCTTGCCTTTATTTAAACAGCCTATTTGAAGTGGCACGCGAAAATATTTTAAACAGGTCTCGTGTTGAATTTAATTCGCAAGCTGCTAAAATTATTTATAAAGGACTTAGAGGAATATTTAGAAATGTTAATTGGTTTTTTAATTTAGGATACTGTTTATATTAGTCATTTGGCACCAAAAGCATTAAGTATAATACTATTATAAATGTTTTTTTTTTAAATTAATTTGTTTGTGCGGTTTTTTGGTCTAATGTTTTGAAACTTCCTTGCGTGCGCAAGCAAATTTAATTCGTTATTTAATTCGTTATTCGTTTATTCATTAATCACAATCAAGTTGTTTCAAATGGTTCCATGATAACTCAACACAGTAACAATTCAACTCCCTTTTAAAAAGTGATATAAAGTCATTAGAAAAGATGAAAAATAAATAATTTAAACCTAACCTAACCTACTTAACCCAGTTAATAATGTTTTAGTTTCATCACTTTCCATGACTTTATATAACTTTTTAAAGATGTGATGAATTATCATTTTAATGATTTATCCGGTCACTGTTTCAAATATAAGGTTTTTCGTTTTCAAGGGTGCTTCAAAGATTCTGCTACGTTTTAACGAATTAATTTTCACATTCCTTCTTTCTTTCTTTTATTCTCATCTTCATCATATCGTAGAATATGAATAATAATTTTGTTTTCACTTCATTTCATTGTGCGGGGTGCGCAAAACACCCCCATATTAACGAAACCTGCAGGGGTGACACAAAACTACGCTATACAAATGTTCTGTTATTATTATTGTAGGTTTGTACCTCATACGCAAATCTAAGAAGTCAAATATCAAAGTAAAAGTATCCATAAAAGTTTAAAATAAACCATACAACTTTTTATACAAGCAAATTGAGAATAGGAGGTAGGAGGTCAAAAATTAATAGCCTTACTAACAAACGCGTTTTAAATTTAAACAACCATTGAATTTTTGTCGTAAACGGTTGTTTGTGTAAAATTTAAAGCGCGTTAGTTATATTTAAATTAAATTTATGTTAAATTAGTAAGCGCCTAAATAAAGTACTAGCAAATGCTATTAAGGCGATGCCATACGTAGTAATGCAAATCATGTGTTTTTGGTTTGAATATTTGGTCGCCTAGAAATGTTTCAGATGCTTTAATTAAATACTGCGAGTAGAATACATCTTGGCCTTTGAAATAATCGAGTATTTTTTAGATAAATCCTAGTCCTATGAAAACTGCTGTAAAGTTCAAAATCTCCTACTTACGAACCCATTTTCAGTTATTATTTTATTGTATAATGTGGCAAATTAAGTTATTTATAAAATGATCAAAAAAATTAAATATTTATCCCTGAACATCCACAAAATAAAATAAAAGGCACTTTTTGGCAATGTTTTTTTCTTGCATAAATCAAAACAGGCGGATGGTGTTAAGCGGGAATTTAAACCTTACGCCATCTACATAAGGGTTGTTATTGACAGCAGCTCAATTTAAAATATTTCACGACGTAGTGCATCGCCTTAATCAAGGTAACGGTTTTTTTTCAATATTGTCATTGTCAGGTTATTCGTATTTCTTTTCCAAAAGTGCACCTAAGTAAAATTATGTAAGTATGTCATCCTAGTTTATTTACATAGTAAAATAATACGTTCAAACAGAACATCCTTTCATCCGAGGTTAGACAAGTCGAATATTTAGGTTCCTTTCACAAAATAAATATTATCATTTTATAGTAAGGGCGAGCGTCACGTCGCTTCGCGTCGCTGACGTGGAGAGGCGTAGTGGCCTATTGGCAGAATGGGCAATGTCCCGCGGACAGGGAGTGAGAGGTGTAGTGACCTATTGGCAGAATAGGCAATGGCCTGCGGACAAGGAGTGAGAGGCGTAGTGACCAATTGGCAGAATGGGCAATGGCCCGCTGACAAGGAGTGAGAGGCGTAGTGACCTATTGGAAGAATGGGCAATGGCCCGCGAACAAGGAGCTTAGCATTTAATTTTACATTCTTTCAAACCATAACGATTCTTAAGATTTATCTTAACTATAAAGTAGTACATATGTGGTATGGTGCAGCAGAAACTCTCGAATGTGAGCTCTGAATGAGTTGAAATTTGCATAGTTTTTTTTTCTATGGAATGTCAGCATCAACCTAACATTTTCTTTTCGAAATTTATTTCCATCACAACATATGAAACTTAAAAAAAACGTTTTATTGCCGAAGAATAAGACAAGATATCACATTATTAAATATTATATTTTTTCAATGGTTCAATAAGAAGAAAGTTTTGAAATTCTGATAATAAAGTAGTACCTACTTACTGATCCTGAAATTTACTTCTAATAATAATGTCTTTGAGTTATTTCGCGGAAAAAATTATAAAGTAATTAAGAGCATGAAAAGTTTTAAGGTTTTCAATAGAAGTATGAAAAAGAATGTCCCGTCGTAATGTATCTTGGCACCTTCTATAAATATTCATGGAATATTATTATTTTTATTTCAAAGAAATCTCGAAGATAATTTAGAAGTTGTAACTTTTCGGCAACATCATATTATTCTTAAAAGTTTTAAATTACTTCGAATGGAAGAATTTGTTGCTCATTTTTCGGCACAGATTTAAAATATACAATGTTTACTTAAAAATATGAAAAAGCTACGTTAAAAATGTATTTCTATTCGCCGTAGTTTTGCTAAAACTTTTTACTTAAATCATAAGTTTTTAAAATTAATATTAGCACAAACGATACTTCAATATAATGTTACATGAATAATTTAGTAAAAAGCACTGAAAAAACATTTTATTGAGGATTTATCTTATAGGAGGTAGTTTCATAACAATAAAAAATTAGTAGAATATTTCATTTAATAATAAATAAAACAATATTACTTCGTTTGAATCATTATATAAAGCCGACCGGTTTCGACACAACCATTCCCTAGGGAAAAATATAAATACTAACATAACGTTACAAAATAAATGGGCGAACATAATATATTTTTAAGCTTTAAAGTGGGGGTGGAGGCATGTAGTGAAGAGTGGGGGGATATAAGGAACGGTGAATGGGAACATATCTAAAATGGAACTGTCAGACAAAACAAAAAAAAAAATTTGCAGTCTCACCTTAGATATGTTTCCATTCACCGTATTTTCTATCTCCCAGGTTCTTGGGTAAATTACGCATTATAAAATACCATTCAATTAAACAAAATGAATTGCTAAAATAAATCTCTTTGATCGCTTATTTGTTTATAGTCAAAAACAGGCTAAATATTCTTAAAATACCCAATTAAAGATTTACAACATTCGAGTCTCGCATAAAACTTTAACGACTTCGTAAGTAGGGAATTTAGTATCGATATGAGAAGCATTAATTATACTTTATCGACATTTACGATGCTCGCATAGGGTTGGAAACGCCATTAAAATCAATGGCCGAGAAGAAAAAAAGAAAAAAAGTAAAGATGAAAGGAACGCTGGAATAACATGTTATAATATCGTGGGCCACTACTGTGTTACGACTGAACCTGATATTAAATTAATAGAACTAATTTATACAAACAAGTATTAATTCTCCTCGGGGAACCTCGGAGGGAAGTTACCAATTATCTTTGATCTATGGATTTCTGTTTTTATTTTTAGGGTTTGGAACATCGATATATTGAGTTGGGTACCAAATTTGGTGGTTGTAACTTGGAACAAATTGTTTTGATTTTTAAGTTTTGGAACATCGAAATCCATTGCCGATGGTTGGAACTTTGAAGGTAGATATTTTATTTTCTCTGGAACGCAATTAGCAGGTGGGTTTTGGAATGATTATAGAGGTCCAGAGATTAATCCTTGTCTTTTAGACCCGCTTTAACACAATTCCTTCCTTCAGCACCTTCCTTAACGCGCCTCACAACGTCGCCCAACTGGATACGGATATTAATTGATTTTCACAGATCAGGCATTTTGCTTTTAATATTAGCGTGCATTCAAAATACACCTAAAATGCTTACATAATCCGAAATATAAAAAAGAGTAAAGGGAACAAGCATTAATAAAAAAAGTTATAAAAAATTCTGTATCCTTTCTAATGGTAGGGTTTCATTCCTTGTATTTTAAGAAGGTCCTTTTTTGTTGTTGTTTTTTTGTATAAGCTGTATTAAATATAAGAGTTTATGATGCCCCGTCATTGGGATCTATTATTTTTATTATGATTAAGAATGCGTATTAATAAAATCTGTCCTATTTATTACTTTGAGTATTTCGACTTTAATTATTTGTTTGACTAAAGTGTTCTTTTGACCGGTTAGTGGATGCGAGGACAAATGCCTCGGTTTGCCACCCAGGCGTAGTTGGTTTATTTCCTCTGCTAGCAAAGTCCTCCGTCATTGCACAAGTAACATAATAACAATAATTATTAGGAGTTTTTAAAGTATGTCAGGTTATTCGTAACCCAGGAATGTTTATCTTTCGCACAGACCCGTGAAAAATCATGGTATATTATAATTGTAGGATTTGTGAAGCTGATTGTGTTTATAAAATATTTGCCTCAAGATCATTGTCGACTATCAAATATTAGAGAGACATATTAACATAAAAAAATGACATTTCAAATAAAGAAATATTAATCGAAAATCGATTAAAATATTTTTTGGTTCCAACCTACTTTTTCGCTTGGTTCCATTGATGAAGTAATTAGTCTATGCTTGGTCCCCATAATCAGTTTCACTTTTAATTATTTAAAGTTGATTTAATGTCAATAATTTTACGCATTACAAAATCATATTGCGTAAGAATATTTCACCTCATCACAGACAACCAAAATTAGTATGTTTGATATTATGTATTACTATTATTAATTATAAGTCTTTGGAATCATTGACAGCAATCCCAAAAAATAAACAAACTATAAATTGTTAATACAAGATACAAAATGTACAAAAGTACAAAACAAAAACAAACTTCTTCAATACGAATAGACAAACAACGAATGGTTGTCAATTTAGGTACTAAACAATTTGAACGTTTTTCGTAACACACGCAGTATCCTTTTTACGATTTTATTTGACTATATCATTTTTACTGTTTTCTTTGAATATTTCATAATTAAATGTTTTTATGCGCTCATTGCGTGGTCATGTGGTTACCAGTGCCTTTTGTGGTTTTAATGGTTTAGGTTACCCACGTTGTTATGTCTCTGTTTCAAATTTGATCGCGTTTTGTCTTTCTGCAGCGTCTCCAAAGTCTTCATCCACTCACGTGCGAGTGGTATATTTATGCACGTGCGTATCCGTTGATGTAATCGGTCGATGTGCGTATCATATGGTCCTTTCTTTAAGCGTCCCTTCTGTATCTTGTTCATTGCGCATTAATCAGCCTTCGCATTCTTTCTCGATGTCCACACTTTTAATATATGTGGTCTTGAGCAGTTTTACCACCATAGTTCTTATTTCTAGAGCATTCAGTCAGATTTCATCCTTTCTCTACCAGTTCCTTGCCTGACTTCCATAAATCAGAGATGGTATCATCACTCCATTGTAGACTGAACTTTGCCTCCAAACTAATCTGTTAACAAAAGTCAGGAATTCGTGTAGTATAGATCACGACCCAAAAATTACACGAAGATAGATTTTGACCAAATTTCGTATCGTCCAAAACACTCTTAGAAAACCCCCCACCCTTTGTAAGCTTACCTGTTCAGTTATTGTGTTTACTGATTTACAGATTAGTTGGGCTACCGAATTCCACAGTGGGTCGTGTAAGGAATGCCTAATACATCCATACATTATGCCTTTATGCTTCCAAATTTTAGTTAAGTCTATTTAACCCTTTGAATTCTAAATACGATTATCGTCTTTGAAAATACTTTTGAAATATTTCCGACAAAGAATCGTCTTCTGAATCCACGAGCTAACGCTAAGTTAAAAAAAATATCATTTACTGAAGGATTTATCAATCTAATTTCTTTTTTTTCTACATTGAAATAAGTCCTTTATTATTTTTTTATTAATTTTTTTTTTTTAAATTAAATAATTTCTTTTTCTATTCAATTCGCAGCGAAACAGCGTTAAATAAAATAACACGTTGCAAGACAAAAAAAAATGTATATATAATCATTTTCATTTCTCAAGGATAAATCCAATCGTCTTCAACTAAAATAATTATAATAATTCATTACATATTTACAAATTTTTAAAATTAAAACAAAATTTACCCATCAAAAAGCAAAATCTTTTGATGAGTGTTTCTTAAAAAAGTTCTTCCGACAGTGAATAAAAAAAAAAAAAAAAATTACATTTTTATTTATGCTGAACGTTTTTTCGATTAAGTACTTTAATTTCACAATCCTAACCCTAATACCCTTAATTGGATATATGAACTTATTTATCATTTAAAATATAATGTTCTTTATTATTTATTGACCGTAGTAAATCTCCCTTCAAATTGGGGCAGCCATAAATAATTTCCCTCGCAGTGCATTTTCCCATTTCACACAGAAGTCTATTTCCAAATCAATTATAACAAAACCCCGAATGCGAAAGGAACGCACGATACGCCAAATGCAGAAATACACGGGTTGAAAAGAGATAAACAATGCATGTGACAGGTAGCGCCATGTGCGCGGCCGCCGGAGAAAGCTTTCATTTCAAATAAAGGACCGAATGAAATGACTAGCGGGTGCGCGATATAAAACGGATGTTAAAATACACACTACCAAATCAAAAAGTTTTTAATTCATTTGGAATGCTTAAAATAGCACTGCGTATTATGTAAATTTTTTTGGTGAGTTGCTATTTACTTAACGCTTGACTCGTCGAACGCAGCCCGAGCGAAGCTGCGACGAGAAACGAACGATCTTCTCAGTCCGGTTTCGGCCGTCGTCAAGGTGTGGTGTATACTGTTCACGTCAGTTTGTTTTTCAAAACATGACTATTCAATGCCCGTTTTTTTGATTTTGCAACTGTTTGTCCGAATAATCTATTGTGTTATACCGATATCCTAACCTAACTCGAGTGTATCGATCCGTAATATTGTGTGAATCCTTTGGATTACATTGTGACCGAAATTGTGTGGTGCCAAATATTATTACGGGCTCAGCGGACGGATCCGACGAAACCAAAATAAAAGAAGGTGTTTGATTTGAAATGACGTAACGTTGGTTTTGATTTACGAACGATCGTGTGGTGTTTTTACTGTTTCTGACGTTACTATTGTTTTGAAAAGTACGTGGTTTGTGAACTTGTTACTTAAATCAATAACTGACCTCGGTTGCTATCAACATTGCCAGCCGTCTATTTTTACCCGATCTCTTGGTGAAATAGTGTCAAAAGTGACGAGCTTCGGATTTTATATTATTGAATTTGGTTGGTTATTTTGAGTGGTTTGTGAAAATTTTAAGTGTTCATATTTTGAGTGGAAGATTTTGCCATATGTTTTTGGCAATAACAGTTATGTGCAACTCTATCATGGAATGAAACGATTGAGATCAAGATGATTGTTGAAGAATTATTTTAACTCGTCTTAGACCCTACCGAAAATAAAGTAAGAATATTTATTATGACATGTAATATTTCATGTTATTTTCATAAACTTATGTTTTTTTTATTTATTTATATTTGTTCTATCAGCAGAACAACTACTGTCAAATTCAATGCCCATTGGCGTGCCATGATGCTGCCCGAAATAAATAATACGTATCGATTTAGTTTTATATTCCTTATGATTCCGACATTTATGAGATATTTCAGTAAACCTAAGGGGTATATTTTTCAATGTTAGGTTATGTTTATTTTGCTTATTATACCAACACAAACGGGTTTATTTGTTATTCATGTGGAAATGTGTTTACAATAATAACAGCTGTTGTGTTACAAATTTTGTCAAATGTTTTTTGTTTGTTTTTTTTTTACACCACGCCATACCGTACGGGTTGTTTATTTTTTTATTAATGTGAAAAATATTATATTCGACGACAGTTGTGGCGACCCCAGAATAAGTATCTCATTTTTGTACGTACCTACGAAATTATTGTTTCGTATTAACTGTAGCCTTTTTATGTATTTTTTATGCACCGCACAACAATGGATTTAGACTATTAGGCCTTTTTTGAAAATGTGATTAGGTACCGTACTAGGGTTTTAACTGACCTGATTCGTTGGGACTAGGGTATGCTGTGAGTTGTGAGGCTGAAGGGTGTGGGGGAAAGGAAGGCGACGAGGAAGATTTTGGGATGTACCTGACTACTCAGATCTGTTCACTAGACACGGCTAAAGCCATTTCAAGCATTGTTTCGACTCGGAATGGTGTTCTTTTACCGGGGTAAAACCTACCACTCAATTAAACACCTCGAACGGTATTTTTATTTGCTTTCATTTTAATCACTGTTTTGTGGTTAGAAATCAGATTTTAACAGGTCTTTGAGAAGATGTAAAACTATTGAAGATTAATTAAATAATTCGCCTAATAAAATCCAACACTCTTTATAAATCAGTCAAGAACTTTTTTTAAATTTCGAAATAATTCCTACCTAAGTAGTTTAGTTTTGAGGTTTGCCTTTTTAGCGAGTAAATTTCTTATTTTTCTCTGACTTTGATCGAAATTCTACTCGGATTTATGAACGCTTACCTTTTTTTCATGTTTTTCTTTATTCAAGGTATCATTCGTACGCGGTTAGATTTCTACTAACCACCTTGAAATCATTATTATGTGCTTCACATTTTTATTATACTGCCAAGTTCTCAAAAACACATTCGGTAGATAATCTGTTTCCATTCTGTCATGATAAACCTTTCTCAGCGTTTTTAGTGAATTAATGTTAATTTGTGACTTACTAGCTGTACCCCACCACGCATTGCTGTGGCTCAGTCTGTCTGTGCAGATAGACAAACAATAGCGCGTGTTGCTTTTACGTTGCAACAGAAGACGCTGTTTTAAAAAAAAAACATTTTTTAACTGTCACAGGTGACATCTTTATAATATAGGTACATTAGGTGACGTGTACCCAGCGTTGATCGACTTTTATCTACTTTTAATAAATATAATATTTATGTATTATAAATAAATATATAAATAAACCTTGAAAATAGTGAAAACCCTATTAAACTCCCTTGCATAGTTTAGAAAAACTAGCGCACTAACAGACAGACGCAGATAGTGACTTTGTTTTATACAGGGTTTTCCAATAAGAGGTGTTATTTTGATATTCAATCGTAAAAGATCAATGGTTTCGTTGCTTGTGTATCAGACAGGAGTGTATGACACACAAGACTGCAAAATAGGGCCGGTGATCCCAATCCGTGGTGGCTGAAGGCGTCTTCCTTCAGTGGCGTCGAGCGGGGCGTCGAGCGGGGCGTCTCTGTGGCCGTCGTAGCTGGTCCGATGTTGATGCTGGTCCTTGTTGTAGAGTCCGGGTAGAGGCAGGAAGGTCCGGGGTGAGGCGAGGGTCAGAAGAAGAGAAGGCGAGTAGATCAGATCAGAAGTCGGAGCGAGGTAGGAGGCAGAGCAGAGAGTTGTAGAGCTGGTGGAGGTTGCTGGCTATCTGCCCTTCCAAGGGACTGTCGCCCGTTTTATAGGACCCCGGCGGCCTTCGCTGGCCGAGCGACGTTCACACGGGCCCGCTTTCTCTTTGATTCCTGGAATCGAGGCCCGTGTCTGTTACGTGCCCGCGGCCCGCCGCCGGGTTGGCTACCGCCTCTCGGCCGGTACTTTCGGGCTCTTGGTCGAACGCGACCCCGGCCTCTCTTTGTTCAGGCACGGTTCCCAGAATCGAGCTTGTGGAACGCTCGGGCAGCAAACCACGCTATGACGGCGCGCGGCCCCTTGCTTCGGGTCGCGGCCGAGCGTCCCTTCACGTATAAGCACGATTCTCATAACCGTGCCCGAATTAAATGCTATGCTCTTAATCCACCAGCTCTCTCAGTATACTTCTCTGCCCGTGCCCCCTAGCCAAGCTCCGATGTTTTATTTATTGTTTATCATTTTTACATTGTTTCATACATACATTTACATTTCTTTTACATTTAAATTTCATACATAGTTCAGTTACAGTTTATACACATTTGACATATTTCTCATAAATTCTCATTTTAATTTTAAATTTTTATTTTATAATTCTATACCGAGCCCGGAGCAGTACGTCCGTCACACCCCCCGTGGAGCTCGGCTACACCCATTTTAGCGGGAGGCGTGCTGCGACTTGGTGCGGCGTGGTCCCCGGCGTCCGGTCCCCCTGGGGTGGCGAGTTCGTCGGGCCGACGTTGGGACCGCTCCCTTGAATGTGTCCTTAGGGGCGGGATCACTGGCCGGCAGGAGGACCGCGATCTTAACTGCTGGTCTGACGTAGGTCCCCGTGCTGGTTTTGACCTTCACGGTCCTGACCTGTCCGTCCGGGGCTGGCGTGGCCTCGAGGATCCGTCCCCGTGGCCAGCTGTTGCGGGGCAGTGCCGGGTCCGCAATCAGCACCAGGTCGTCCTTCTGTAGAGGCTGCACCGGCTGCTGCCACTGCTTCCTGGCGGCGAGAGTAGGCAGATACTCGCGGACCCAACGTCTCCAAAACATGTCCGCGAGCTGTTGGCCGATCCTCCACTGCTTCCTGAGGCAGACCTCCTCCTCGGCCGCCCCGTACATTGCCAGATGGGGCCGCCTCCCCGTCGAGCCCATGAGGAAGTGATTGGGCGTCAGCGGCTCCTCGTCTCTGGGGTCGACCGATAGGTGGGTGAGTGGTCGGGAGTTGACCGTGTATTCTGCCTCGGCCAGTGCCGTCAGGAGGGTCTCCTCTCTTGGCGCTCTCGCTTTGAGCGTAGCTGAGAGCGCCCGTTTAACAGAGCGTACGAGCCGCTCCCAAGCTCCCCCCATGTGGGGACTGCGGGGAGGGATGAAGCTCCACTCCATCCCTTGCGTGGTCGCATAATTTTGGACCCTTGGGTCCCGACAGATGTCCTCCACGGCGTCTCTCAGTTCCTTGTCTGCGCCGTGGAAGTTAGTCCCGTTGTCGGACATCAGGGTCGCCGGCTGGCCTCGCCTGGCCGACATCCTTTGGATTGCCATTATGGCAGAGTCGGCACTGAGTGTGGTGGCCAACTCTAGATGCACCGCCCTCGTCGATAGGCATGTGAAGAGGGCGATGTAACGTTTTTCCTTCCGGCGCCCGATGGTTACTTCCAGGGGCCCGAAGCTGGCGCGCAGTTCGGCCATCGTCGTCTCCACACTCGCATGATCGGCTCGGGTGTGGTATTGGCGCACAAGCAGCCGAGTGTAGCTGTTCCCACCGTCCAGGATGATGGGTGACTCGGGTACCCCCTTTACTCCCTTGATTCTCGAGCCCATTCTAAGCACCCCGTTGTGGAGGTGGGGTGCGAGGGAGACGAGGCGGCTACTGCTGGACACGGCCCGCCCCGAGTGGAGCTGGCGTAGTTCTGCTCCAAAGGCTGCTCCCTGGGAGTGCCTTATCCACCGCCATTCTGCGGCCCGGAGCTCCTGCAGGGCTAGGGGGCCCTCGGCTGGCCTGGCGGGTCCCTGGCGGCATCGCCGAATGAACCGCAGCATCCATGCTGTGGCCCGGATCAATCGGTTCCAGGACGAGAACCGCAGGATGGAAGGCAGCCCGTCCTCCACGGCGAGAGTGAGGCCCACAAAATTTGGCCGCCTTTCCAAACTCTCGTCACCCGGCTGCTGGTTCTGCCGTTCCTGGGGCCATTGGTTACTCGGCGCCGTCAGGAAAGAAGGGCCGCTGAACCACCTTCCGCTCTGGGTGAGGTCCGGCTCCGCCAGGTCCCTGGTTCCGATGTCAGCCGGGTTCAGCTTGGTTGGAACCCAGCGCCAGCTGGCGATGTCGCACAGCTCGTCTATCTCCCCCAACCTATTTGCCACGAAGGTTGAGTAGCTGCGGGGGTCCGTACGGAGCCAGCACAGCACCGTGGTGGAGTCCGTCCAGTATTCGGTAGAGGTTATAGGGGCCTGGCATTCCTTTCGAAGGGTGTCAGCCAGGCGGGCAGCCATGAGCGCAGCCTGCAGCTCGAGGCGGGGAATGGAGAGCGGTTTCAGCGGTGCCACCTTGCACTTGCTGGACAAAAATGTGGCGGTGCTGCTTCCCTCTCCCGTAGTCTCCACCAGGTAGGCCACGGTGCAGCAGGCTGCCTCAGACGCATCGCAGAAGAGGTGTAGAGCGAAGGAGTTTGCCTTGCTCAGCAGGCAACGCCTCGGTATGCGAATGCTGAGGCCTTGTAGCATTCTGATCCACTCGGCCCACCTTGCTGCGTGCGCCTCGTGGATGCGCTCATCCCAGCCGACGCTGGACCTCCAGACATCCTGCAGGAGAATTTTTGACCGCACCGTGAGGCAGGCCACGAAGCCCACGGGGTCAAAAACTTTCATGACAGTGCTCAGCAGCTGCCTCTTGGTCGGGTGCCGGATGAGCTCGGCCTTCTCCGTCTCCTTGAACTCATACATGAAGGTGTCGTTGGCGGGATCCCACGACAGGCCGAGCACCTTCTCGGTCTCACTGGCGCCGCTGCTGATGGCTATGGCCGCCTTGGCCTTCTTGTCTGCCGGCACGCTTTGGATTGCGGCGGGTGCGTTGGAGGCCCAGCTTGCCAGGTGGAAGCCTCCCCGGGATAGGAGGGTGCCGACGCCTCGTACCAGCGCCGCAGCCTCGCTCACGGAATCGGCGGCGTCCAGGTAGTCGTCCATGTAGAATTTATTTTGCACCGCTGCGGCGGCGGCGGGGAATTCCGCGGCGCCTTGTTCGGCCACCCTATTGCGGACATACTGCGCGCTGCTGGGGGAGCAAGTGGCCCCAAACATCATTGAGGACAGCTTGTATGTGGTCGCTGCCTCTTGTGGGCTGGCTCGCCATAGGAAATATTGCGCAATTTGGTCCTCCGCTTTTATTTTGATGCGGAGGAACATCTCCTCTTTGAAGGTACACCCACCCTGTCCCACCCCGGTATAGGTGACTTATGGTCACCCCTTCGGAGCTCTCGCATGAATCTAATTTTTTGAATAAACGGCTCTACAATTTATATAAATGAAGCTAGGCCTTCAAAGTCCCCGCATACGGTGTTATGAAGCGGTATGCAAGCGCTTACAAGTACTAAAGTAAGGACAACACAGAAAAATAACAACAAAACAATCAAGTTCAAGTGTCAGGCAGATAGTTGGTGGAGGGGACCCACACTCCAGTACCTGTAAACACATAAAAGTAAAGTAAACAATAGAGTGACGGGGGAGTTTCGCCGAACCACGACTGGCAGTCCTGTTGAGAAATTGGTGGTGGTTGGGGCGACTGGTGCAGGTCAGGACTTCCACACCCCTTAGCCGACCACCCGGTGGTGCCCTGAAGATAAGTATTGGAAAAAGAGGGATAAAACCCTAAAGAACCTAGGGGAAAGAAGCGTCAGGAGGTCGGAGGCAGGGTGGAGGTTACCCCAGCCTGCACAGTCACCCCTCTGACCACCAACGCTCATCAGGGGTGGCGCAGGTAATTGGCGGAGTCCTCCGGTAAGAAAGAATAATAAGAAGCTCCAGTCGTGCATGCGGGGACGAGGCCCGTTATCCAACCCCTAATGGGGAAAATAAACAAAACAAAACAGACAACGGAGTTCAGTTCTCGCCTGTAAACTCGTTGCTGTTACTAAAAAAAAAAAAGAAAAGAAAACCGGAAAAAAATACATGTAAAAAGAAGAGAAAATAAGAGGAAAAATGAAAAACAATAATCAATCCAAAAAGTGCCACACAAGGGCAACGGTAAATAAGTAAAAACAAAAGTAAAGGTGTAAAAATAAGATCTGCATGGTCTGTAAAGAGGACAGTAAGTATTGAATAAGATAACAAAGTAAAGTAAGAGAGATAATTAGTAAACACAGATATATAAGAGTGCTTACAGTGTCTGTAAAAAGAAAAACAGTGTGTTAACCTTAGACAGGGAAAAAGAAACATATGAAAAGAAAACAGAAAATAAGAATTAAAAAGTACAAGACAAGTTAATTAAAAAAACAAAATATAAACGAATGGAAATCATCTGCAACAGCTGGTACAGTAAAAAAAAGAAATAAGATAAGAATAATAAAATAAGAAAAACAGAATAGCATATACAGTAATGAAAGAGTTGTAAAAGAATAAGTCATGGAGCAGGAGCAGTACACCGGGGTTTCCCAATTATTACACTAGTCAGCGACTCTAAGCACAGGCCATCTCTCAACCCAGATCCTAGTAAACTTCCTCAAACATTCGAAATTCACACTGTTAGAAACAAGATCGGTGTTCCACACCGGTCTAATGGGGACATTCAGACCTTCTATCATTTCGTCTCTGGCATCCTTCAAAATCTCACAGTGCCACAGAATGTGCTCGGCCGACTGGTAATTATTGCCACAAGCGCAATTGGGGTGGGTTGACAGGGCAAAGCTGTGAAGCCTTCCCCTGAATTCCCCATGTCCTGAAAGGAGCTGCGTAACGTGATGGTCCAGTTTGAGGAAAGCCCCTTCCATTCTGAGTTTAACTGAAGGGAAGAAGGAGAAGGTCCATCTTCCCTTGCTCGACCTATCCCAACGGACCTGCCACTCTTTGAGCGACAGGTCCCTCATCGTTCGGAGCAGTCCTGGGAGAGTTCCTGGTCCACCCGGTGTCAGGACGACACCAAGGTGGTTGGCCGGGGATCCACGGATTAGTCGCTGCTTCGCTAACACCTCCCTAATTTCTAGATCGATTGGTAATATACCAGCCAAAATTGGCAAAGCGTCCGAAGCAACGGTTCGATATGCCCCAGATAGTGCCAGCAGGGGAGTGCGCTGACCCCTAGTGAGAGCAAGAAGTATTAAGCAGTTATCCAGGCGATGCTCCCAAACAGAGGCGGCATATGCGACTTGCGCAACATATACCCCCTTGTAGAGAGCGTGCAAAGCCGGTCTGCGAAGTCCCCACTCTGCCGTGGAGATTCTTCGAAGCTTCAGAAACAGCGACTGAGCCCTGCAGGATACATCTTTGACATGAGCCAGAAAGGAGGACGATCGATCTAGAGTGACACCTAAATATTTAACGTTATCCACAAATTTGATATTAGTGTCTCCCATACGGATGGTAGGGTTTCTTGTCTTATTGAAAGAACCCTTCATCAGGAGGCCCATAGTCTTCTGGGGAGCGAAGGTCATTTTATTCCTCTCCCCCCATTTAAGGAGGGTGTCCAAACCTTCACCAGCCTTACGTTCGACTTCTCTTCTACTGTCCCCAGAGACAAGATACATTTTATCATCCGCATAGTCGATCATGATACATCCTTCAGGTAAGGGTAACCTAGAGGAGTCATCGAAGGTTATATTCCAAAATTTAGGACCTAGGACGGAGCCTTGAGGACACCCCATATCGGTCTCGCGTTCAATAACAGTGTCACCATGAGAAATGATGACAGTTCGGCCCGATAAATAATTGTCTACTGATTTAAATAGAGTTTTTGGGCAATTCCTATTTTTAACCTTGATACGTATCATGTCCCACCATGCGTAGTCGAAGGCACCAGTGATATCTAGGAAGATTGCAACTACATACCTCTTTGTACAAGCCTTCACCCAGTTAAGCGCAAACGAAATGGCGTGCACGGTGGATCTACCGGAGACGAAGCCAAATTGGAGATCACTAGACGGGGAGAGTGATTGTTGTAGCCTATGCCGGATAAGTTTTTCCAGGATCTTGCCAAGCACTGGAAGTAAGGTGATGGGCCGATAGGCCTTGACATCGGTTAGTGGCTTACCGTTCCCCTTTGGTATGACCCTGAGCACGCCTCTCTTCCATTCAGAAGGGAAAATTCCTCTTCTCAAACACGTTTCCATCACTTGGAAGAGCTCCTCCCTAGCGTGGATCCAGACTTGCTTCACTATCATGCCATTAAGTCTGTCATGCCCTGGTGCCTTCTTAGAACCCAAACCCTTAATTATTAGGTCGATTTCTGCTCTAGTGACTGGAATGACTCTGTCCTCTTGGGCGAGGTCTCTAGGTGGAAGCCGTGCCAGGAGTCTAACCTGTTTATGGTGGTCACTTTCCCCAATTACTGATTCTACAGGAACTAACTTGCCCAAAAGTGTATTGAGAGTAGAGGCCACATCTATCGTCTCAGCGTTCCTACCTTCTGTGATCCCAATGAGACTAGACAAAAACCGATCCGATCCTTTTCCGGATTTTTCAATTGCGCTGTGGATTTCCCACGGGTTGGCGTTTCCCACATTATTAACCCAGTCATGCCAAGCAGCTCGTTTCGCAAGGAGAACAGCCTGTTTGAAAGTTGCCCTGGATCTCCTGAGAGCTGCCTGAAGGGTAGCTGTCTCCTCCTCCGTACAGCATCCCCTCCTGGACAGTCCCAAGGCCCTATAGGCTCCTTTATAGGCCCCCTTTAGCGAAGTCAGCTCAGGTGACCACCACGGCGTTCTAATTTTCGTCTTTGGGTTTGATCTGCCCAGAGAGGAATCAGCCGCAGATACAACGGCAGAATTGAAAAAGTTCCCCAAATTGTCTGGATCACTAGCTGCTACGTGGTGAAAATCCCTTAATGTATCTCGTAGCGCCTCCCCAAAGTTATCCCAATTCGCCCTAGAGGTGTTGAAATTCCAGGAGGATCTCGGAGTTTCAGTTTTCTTAACACCTATTGTAAATGTGATTAATCTATGATCCGAGACTATTGCGCATTCATGGACCCTCCATTTAGATATCCTGGCCGCAACTGATCCAGAGCAAAGAGTTAGATCAATGTTGCTCTCTCCCATTGTGTTTGAAAAGGTAAAGAACGAACTCTGTTCGTTAACGATACAAAGGCCTTGCGCAGCAATAAGGTCTTCAACGGCGTCAGTCCGTGATCGTACTGAATGGTTTTTATTATTGTCAAACCAAAGAGGAGAGCGAGCGTTAAAGTCCCCTCCGATAACTACGTTACGACCTTTAAGCGCGTTTAGGGCGCGCGTAAGACTCAGGATATGTGGTCCTACCGGATTCCCCCATTTAAAATAAACTGAGATCAGATAGATTTCAGTATCAGCAAATTTAATACATACACAGGTTTGGTACTCATTAGACAGCCCTGCCAGAAGGAGGGGGCTGATCAATGATGTATTGACCAGAACACCCGCCCCCGGCGATGAGCCGACTTCGAGTACCGCTCCCGGAAATTCAATTGGTGTTTTACCTTCCCAGGTGTACTGCTCCTGTAAAAGCATTATGTCAATATTCAGGTCAGACATGACCCGCTGCACATCCAGTGTGGCCAACCGGGATCGCTGCAGATTGATCTGACCTAAGGAGAGAAGATTAACAGGAGCCATAGTCAGTCATTCTAACTTGTGCATTGATGGCTGCAAGCTGTGCAGGACAGTCTCTATCCCCAGTTGGATGATCAGCATTCTTCCTAAAACGGGTGCAAGTGGCACAGACAGCGGGAAGTGCCTTCTTGGGGCAATCCTCATGTTTGTGTCCCACAGCGGCGCAGTGGCGACAAGTTTCTTTCTCCTGAGAGCAGGACTTACTAATATGACCATACTGTTGACACTTAAAGCATCTGGTCGCGCCTGTATAATCGCGAGTGCGACAGGCATTCCACCCAAGGAAGCACATTCCGCTGTCTAGTAGGACCTTTCGAGCAGCTGGATGACAGGTCACCACCATATTCATGGTGGGGATGTCCCGTTTTCCGAAGAGCGAAACTCGTCGCATGGTCCGAAGGTGATCCTCCAAAGACAAAGAAGTCTGGCCAGATAAATTACTCGCGTAGATCTCGGAGAAAAGCTCCTGGTCGGCAGATTGTTCACATTTAGGAACATTATAGATGACAATTTTCGGAAGACGGCCTAGAGGGTTGATCATCTTTAGACCACTTGCCACGAGTTTTGCCTCAGCCTTTTTAATATTTTCCAATCCCTTGATGTCCTTGGCTTGAAACGCCATACCAGCGCCTTTGATCTTCCTGGAGCGTACGATTTGGAAGTCGTCCTTCCTCGGGTTCAAAATTTTCTCCAGGGTCTTGAGGGTTTCCTCCGATGTTTTACCCTCTGGAGTTTGCGGATAAACCAAGATCGTTAGTGGCTTCTGTGGAATTGGACGCTCAAAGCCATTAACAACTATCTTTTTGGATGCTGGCATTCCAGCTGCAGCATTTGCGTAGGAAAGTGTTTCCCTGTGAATGGGAGTGTGAGAACTGACTGTGCGACTTTTAATAGCTTGATCCAGTTTTGTGGAGAGCGTCGACTGTGCACTTAGCATCTCGTCAATGGTAGAAGACCTGGTGGAGAGCGTATTCAACTCAAGCATCAGCCTGGTAATGTCCGACATCAAGTCGTCTAATGTGGTGTTGAGAAGGCTTTTGTCCGCCTTATTTAACTTATTGGTACCGTCCATCAAAACTGCTCTTATTTTCTGGCACTTATCCAAGGCTGGGATGGCCCTCCATTCCTGGTTACCCGGGGAATCGCTATAACGAGTGCGTTTTTTGTTCTCCACATTAGGGGTGGTAGAGGGCACAATGGAAGGCATCTCATGGTTATCCGACGAGAATGGATTGGGACGAGTGGTTGTTTTATCGGTTCCCGGTTCACTATCAGAGTCAATAACCGTTTTGTCCCTCTGGGATTTTGTTTTGAACCTTTTCCGAACTTTAGAAGGCCCGGGTCTTGGTGATCTAGGATTAAGTATGTCTTTTATTTGTTCCATAATTTTTTCCCTTTCCCCCTTAGGTAAATCTGGATTTTCAGAACGGCCATCTGAATCTCCAGACGAAACTATGTCTGACGGCATTTTTCACGAAAAAGTGGGGTAAATGTAAATTTACCCCAGATTTTGAAAATTTTCCCCAAAAATGGGGAAAAAAAATGGGGAATTTTTTTTGTCCAAACTGCCCTTAGATTTGTAAAAATGTTACTTTTAAGGGTACAAAATATTTTTTTGGGACTTGGCAAAAATTTGACTGAGAATATAAAAATTTAGTATCCCTCCCCAAAAGGAAAAAGAAATTTAGATTTAATGTTCAAATGTTCACACTTTACTAGACCTCCACTTCAGAATGATTATTGAAAATTTTTAGGAAAAGAAATGTCACTGTCACTTTGAAAAAAAATTATGCTTATCAATACAAAAAAGGAAAAATATTGTCTAAATTTGACGATATTACAAAGCAAAGGATGCGTCCTCCCATAAGTTCTTTCATCACTTTACATAAATTGTCGTGGTATGTTCCAGAATAAATGGACACGTGGCGCACACAAAAACTCTACTAGCGGAAAAAGTATAACACCCACAGAAAAAACACGACGATCACTAGACGCAGAAAAAAATTCTGCGTCGAATAAAGTATGTGTCGTCGAGATTCACTTATAACTGTGCACTTAAATCGTATATCGATGAGGAACACCGCACATAAAAAGAAAATCACTATAAAAACTCAGAAAAAGGTGTCAAAAGCACCGGGAATTTTTACAAGACGATTCAAATGGGAACTTTTCACCCAGTATCAGTAGTGGATACCGGGGATGTGGTAGAAACCACCACTAGGGCGGATTTTTAGTTTTTTGACACTGAAATACAATTATAAAACTAAAGAAACACAATCACAGAAGAAAAAGTATTACAGGCGGATAGCCCGTAAAAAAATACACCTGGTGGCGCTTTAACGATTGTAGAAATCTTGACCGGAACCGATTTTTAGAGTAATAGATTGCGGAGCAAAATTGTGTCATGTTCTAACCTCGGAGGCGAGAACTGAACTCCAAATCTTTGAACATCTGAACATCTCCTCTATGTCGGCGGCTATGGCGATCTTGCCCTCCCGGAACCTCAACAGGTTGCCCAATAGGGATGACAGGAGGTCGGGCCCGGTTAGCAGCCGGTCGTTCAGGGAGGTCCCCCGGCAGCGGCTGGCGGCGTCAAAAACCACTCGCAATTTCCCGGGGCTGTTCGGGTTGGTGACCGCGAAGTGGGGCAGGTACCACTTCCGTCGCGACGGTACGCTAGCCTCGGCGTCGGGTACCTTTACTGCGTACCCGCGCTCTATCAGATGGTGAATTTTGGCCGCGTACGCTGTCGCCAGCTCGGGATCACTTTTCAAGCGCTTCTCGAGGGCGTTGAGGCGGTTTACGGCGCACTGTCGGTTGTCGGGCAGCCACACGTCGTCCTCCCTCCACAGCAGCCCGGTCTCCCAGCGACCCGAGTCCAGCGGGCGCGTCGTTCGTTCCATGAGGCTCTCGGCGCGGCGTATGTCGGCGGACACCCGGCTCACTGCGGTCACTCCCAGCGAGTCAACTGAGAAGTGCTTTCGTATGAGCTCGCCGATTTCGCCCATTTCAGCCGTCTCGCCGATCATGTTTAATGTGGTACCGCTATCTACGTCCCGCCGGGTGCCCCCATGTTGAATCCAGCCGAGCGCCGTCCGTGACGTCATGCGGCCGCCATCTTCTTCTTGGACCTCCCGCGACACGATTAAATGAACATTGTCTTGGCCGATTAATAGCCGTGGTTTCACTTGCCGGCGGCCGGCCACTGTTTGTCGCGGGAGGTCAAGGTCGGAAACTGTGTGGGCCACCATTGTGTATTCACTGCCGTCACCGCAGCTCTTGTTTCTAACAGAGTTAATTTCGAATGTCTGAGGAAGTTTACTAGGATCTGGGTTGAGAGATGGTCTGAGCTTAGAGTCGCTGACTAGCGTGATAACTGAGAACCCCTGGTGTATTGCTCCTGCTCCATGACTAATTCTTTTACAAATCTCCGATTATTGTTTATGCTATTCTGTTCTTCTTATTTTTATTATTTTTCTTTCCTTACTGTACCAGCTGCTGCAGATGATTTTTCTTTCGTTTACATTTCTTTTAAATAACTTGTCTCTTATTTTTCTTCTTATTTTCAGTTTTCTTTTCTTATGTTTTACTTTTTTTTGTTATCTTATACTTCACATGCTGTCCTCTTTACAGACTATGCAGATTTTATTTTTACACTTTCTACTTTGTTTTACTTAATCTACCGATGTCCTTAAGTGGCACTTTTGGATTGTTTATTGTTTTCCTTTTCTCTTTTCTTTTCTCTTTTTTTATATGTATTTTTTTTCGGTTTTTTTTTTCTTTTTTCAGTAACGGCAACGAGTTTACAGGCTAGAACTGAACTCCGTTGTTTGTCTTGTATTGTTTACTTCTCCCCTATAGGGGTTGGACAACGGGCCTCGTCCCCGCATACCTTGCTGGAGCTTCTTTTATTTCCTTTTTTTTTTTTTTTTTTTTTACCGGGGGACTCCGCCAATCACCTGCGCCACCCCTGAGGAGCGTTGGTGGTCAGAGGGGTGACTGTGCGGGTTGGGGTAACCTCCACCCTGCCTCCGACCTCCTGACGCTTCTTTCCCCTAGGTTCTTTAGGGTTTATCCCTCTTTTTCCCATACTTATCTTCAGGGCTCCACCGGGTGGTCGGCTAAGGGGTGTGGAAGTCCTGACCTGCGCCAGTCGCCCCAACCACCACCAATCTCTCAACAGGACTGCCAGTCGTGGTTCGGCGAAACTCCCCCGTCACTCTATTATGTCACTTATTTCTTCTTTGTGTTTACAGGTACTGGAGTGTGGGTTCCCTCCACCAACTATTTGCCTGACACTTGTTACCTGATTGTTTGATGCTTATTGTTCTGTGTTGTTCTTAGACTAGTACCTGTAAGCGCTCGCATTACCGCTTCCTAACACCGTATGCGGGACATTGAAGGTCTAGCTTCACTTTAAATTGTAGAGCCGTTTATTCAAAAAAATTAGATTCTTGCGAGAACTCCGAAGGGGTGACCATAAGTCACCTATACCGGGGTGGGAAAGCGGTGGGTAACTTCAATGCCGTCACCGCGCACCGACAACTTGACCCGTTGCGACTTGGCATCCGACGAACACATGCCGTTGGCGCCGTGAATGCGCAGGCCGCGGATCGGTCCCGCGGCCCCGACAATGTCTGCCACTTCGGCGTCAACGAGGGTCACCGTCGAGCCCTCGTCGAGCAGCGCGTGCACGGTCACTTGGCCCCCGGGGCCGCACAATGTCACTGGTAAAACTTTAAGTAGCACTTTTTCCACTTGGTCCCAGGTGTTTGTCACTGTCTGCACCTCGGGGGCGCGAGCGTAAGCGGCATCGTGCAATAGGCGGTGGTGGGGAACCCGGCACGCTCCCACCCCACAGTTGACACGGTATTTACACGCTCTCGTTTGGTGCACACCGTCCAAGCACTTAAAACATATCCGGGCCCCTTTCACTAATTCCCACCGCGCACTCACTGTTTCACTGGCGAATTTGGGGCACCGGAATAACTTATGCGTAGCGTCTTTGCACAGTGTGCACTTCACTTCACTGCGGGGTTCCGGCCGCTCTTCGGTAACGAAGACACTGTCGCGGTGTGGGCGGGCGGCCCGCGGATGCTCGGCCACGCTCGGACGCGCTGCTCGGCCGCTATCGGTGAGGCCCGACCGCGGCACCGCGTTGGTCAGCCGCTTCAGGAACCCGGCGAGCTGCACCACGGTGGCGGCCTGGGCCTGGTCGGCCACCCTGTCCAACCATGAGAGGCGGAGGGCGAGGGGCATCTTCGAGGCGATCTCGCTGAGTAGGGCGGGGTTGGAGAGGTAGTCGCTCCTCAGGTTTCCCAGCGAAGCGACCACGTTCTGTACCGCGCCGGAAAATTCTACCAGAGCTTCGGTAGACGCATCCTCCGGCAGCCGAGTCAGCCGCCTTATTCTGTCAAACATGACAGTGGCGATAGAGTGCGCGCCCCCAAAGCGGTGCTCCAGGACGTCCATAATTTCCGGCACCTGCGCCGGGTCCAGGAGGAGAGGGCTGACGGCTTCGCGTGCCTTTCCCTTCAAGGCACGCTGCAGCCGCATCAAATTCTCGGCTGCCGTCATCCCGCAGGTGGCCGTCGACTGCAGGAACTGTGCCTTCCAGGCCTGCCACTCTATGGCGTCGCCAGCGTAAGGCGGCAGGTCCTTGGCGCTGGACTGCCGGGCGATGAGCGACGCCATCCGCTCATCCTCGGGGTGGGAGCGGGGTGTACCGCCGGCCTGGGACTGCCGGAGGGCGTCGGCAAACATGGCCGTCACCTGGGCGAGAGGGACACTCCCCTGGTTCACCCAGTCCCGCGTCTGCCTTGCTGCCTCGTCTGCGCGGTTGAAAGCCCCGTATCCCTCCATGGGGGGCTGCGAGGGGGAGTCTGCACTCGGGGGAAACGCTGGGAACTGGGCGGGCCCGCGGGTCACGCCGGGGTAGCTGTACTGCGGCTCTGGTCCACCTCGCAGCGTCGCGACGCCTGGGGAAGCGCCGTCCGTGAGTGGATCAGCCGCCTGGTTTTCCGTCCCGGTTTGAGCCCTCACTGCACGGCTCGAGCTCCCGATGGCATCGCTGGGCTGGGCTGTAGCTGGTGGCACAGTGGCGTGTGTAGGTACGCCCGGGGGCGCCGGCGTCGGCTTCGGTCCGTAGTCCAGCCGCGGCGCGGTGGTGTGCGTCTCCGCCGAGTAGCCCAGGTTCCGCCCGAAGCCGCTAGATGGCGCCGCCGTCGGCGGGTACTCCGCCAGTGGAGCTCTGGCGTGCGTCTCCGCTGTGTGGTCCAGGTTCCGCCCGAAGCCGCTAGATGGCGCCGCCGTCGGCGGGTACTCCGCCAGTGGAGCTCTGGCGTGCGTCTCCGCTGTGTGGTCCAGGTTCCGCCCGAAGCCGCTAGATGGCGCCGCCGTCGGCGGGTACTCCGCCAGTGGAGCTCTGGCGTGCGTCTCCGCTGCGTAGCCCAGGTGTCGCCCGAAGCCGCTAGATGGCGCCGCCGTCGGCGGGTACTCCGCCAGTGGAGCTCTGGCGTGCGTCTCCGGTTGCCAGGCTGCAGGTGAAGCGGTCCGTGGAAGGCCCTTCAGCGTAGCGATCAGCTCGGCAATCTGTCGGGCGCTGTCCTCCTGCAGCTTCTGGTTGCGCCGCCTCTCAGCTCGTAGCTCGAGCTGCACCTGCCGGAGCGTGTCCTCGCTCGAAGCTTCACTTCTCGACGAGGCGTCGGCCGTGGCAGGGGGCGTCTGTGGCGGCGACGCGCCGGAGGGGCCAGCCAGTAGGTCCGCTCGGGGGTCAGAAGGGGCCAGGGGGGCGGTAGGCTGAAGTCCGGGGGGCGCGGCTGCGGCCGCCCCGGTTGGTGTGGGATCGTCGCTTCCTTGCGATGAGTCCCCGTCAGCGCTGTTCTTCCCGGAGCGCAGTGAAGGTGACATCTTCCACGGAGAGATCCGGCGGCGAAGGACCACTTATGTATCAGACAGGAGTGTATGACACACAAGACTGCAAAATAGGGCCGGTGATCCCAATCCGTGGTGGCTGAAGGCGTCTTCCTTCAGTGGCGTCGGGGCGTCGAGCGGGGCGTCGAGCGGGGCGTCGAGCGGGGCGTCGAGCGGGGCGTCGAGCGGGGCGTCGAGCGGGGCGTCTCTGTGGCCGTCGTAGCTGGTCCGATGTTGATGCTGGTCCTTGTTGTAGAGTCCGGGTAGAGGCAGGAAGGTCCGGGGTGAGGCGAGGGTCAGAAGAAGAGAAGGCGAGTAGATCAGATCAGAAGTCGGAGCGAGGTAGGAGGCAGAGCAGAGAGTTGTAGAGCTGGTGGAGGTTGCTGGCTATCTTTTTGAAATATTGGCATATACAGCTCCGGGCCAAAAAGGCCCCTTTCTCTTTCATCATGATTTTAAAATTGGTTGTAGGATAAATTTTAAGTTAATTTTGGTTGTGTTTTTAAAATATTTTTGCAAGGAAACATGGCTGCAATATGGGGGATTTAAGGTTTACGGAGGATTTGTTTGGGTTTTTTAAAGGTAGTTATTTCATTTACATCGTACTGTGCGAGACAGTTGATGGACGCGTTTTCATGGGTGGGGAGGCCCGCATAAAATGTTTCCGCGAGACTTAAGATATGTTCTTTAAGGAGGGGAACTTCAGAGTCCCGATGTAGTTGAGCAACCCTCATCCATCTAGGAGCTCCCAGGGCAATGCGTATGGCTTTGTTTTGAAATGTTTGTAGTCTTTTTAGCTGGGGCTCTGAAGCGTGTGCCCAGATAGGGCTAGCGTAAGTGAGTTTAGGTCTTATAGTGGATTTATATATTAGTAGTTTGTTCCTTGGAGATAATTTTTTGTTATTTTTAGATATCATGGGATAAAGGGCTGCAAGAGTTTTATTTGCTGAATTTAGAGTTTCTGTTATATGCTTTTTCCAAGTTAGTCTGCTGTCTAGAGTTATTCCGAGGTATTTAATGTTTTTTTTCCAAGGTACGTTTTCGCCGAACAAGTGGATGTTAGGGGGTCGTTTAGGGCGTCTACGGGAGAAAACACAAGCGGCGCTTTTTGAGGGATTGATGCTAATTCGCCATTGTTTAAAAAATGATTCTAGTTTCGACGCGTGGTCTTGGACGCGTCGTGTAGCGGTCATTTCGCTGACTGAAGTCGACATGACTTCAGTGTCGTCTGCAAATTTGCCTATTTTGGTTTTTTTGGTGCGAAAGTTATGAATGCTAGGGCGGGGGATATCGCTTAGGTATATATTGAAAAGAGCTGGCGAGAGAATAGAGCCTTGAGGGACACCTGCTCTTAGCAATCTCACTGTGGAAAAAATTCCATCTAATTTGATTCTAAATTTACGGTCTTTAATAAAATTAGCTATGAGTTGAAGCATTGAAAGGGGGATACCGAGGAGGTACATTTTATAAATGAGACCTCTGTGCCAGACTTTATCGAATGCTTTGCAGACGTCTAGGGAGAGGACTACAGTGTGTTGGCGAGAGTTGAATCCGTTTGTAATTTGTTCGACCACCCGCAGAAGTTGGTGGAGAGTTGAGTGGCCCGATCGAAAGCCGTGTTGAAAGTCGGGGATGATTTTTAAATCGTCGACTATTTTTTTCAATCTAGCGAGGATAAGCTTTTCAAGAATTTTACCTGCACAGGGAAGCAGGCTAATCGGTCGGTGGTTTATGGCTTGGAGGGGGTCTTTACCAGGTTTAGGGATAAGGATAACGTCTGCAGTTTTGTAGTCTTTTGGGAATAAACGAAGTCTAAAGGATGCGTTGCTGATGGCTGTGAAAGAGCAAATGGCTTTGGAGGGGAGGCATTTTAAAATTTTATTTGATATTAAGTCGGGACCGGGAGATTTTTTTGTTTTCAAAGATTTTATAATTTTGGAAATTTCTTGAGGGGTTGTGAACGGGATTGGATTGTCTGTGGGGGTTTCTGTCAGGATGGATGAGACTGTTGATTCTACTGTTGAAACGAATTGAGGGTCATCGTAGGTCGTGGTCGGGGAAAATTGTTCTTCGAGACTGTCGGCAAAAGTCTCGGCTTTGTCTCTAGAGGAATACACTGTGCCTTTTGGGCCCGTAAGGGGACTTATTCTGGTCGGGGGTTTTCTAAGGGTTTTGGAGAGTTTCCAAAAGGCTGTTCTGTCGTCGTCGAGAGTGGAGATGAAGTCGTGCCACTGCTCGTCTCTGTATTTTTGGAGTTCGACTTTTACTTGGTGAGAGAGACGATTCATACGAATGCGATCGATCGGGTTTGAGAATCTTTGCCATTCCTTTCGGGCGAAGTTTTTTTCTCTTATAAGTTCTTTCAGTTCTGCGGGAAGGTCGGGTCTGTGTTTATCATTCGCGACTTCGACGGTGGCAAGGTCTACGGCTGTTTTTATGTCGTTAGTGAAATTTTTAGTGGCTAAATTGAGGCTTTCTTCGTCGGTAATTGATGTTTGAACTTTTACTGATTCTAGTAGTTTGGGGAGTTTTTGCCATTGAATTTTTTTACGTGTGGATCTATGTGAAGGTACTGAAGGTAGGGAGCCGTCGGATAAAAACAAGAGTACAGGATCGTGGTCAGAAGATAATTTTTTAACAGTTTGAAGGGTGTAGAGTAAGGGGCAATTTTTCATTATTATTATATCTAAGACATCTGGGTCGTGATTTGCGTTTTTGGGGAAAAATGTGGGAATATCGGGGGCAGATACTATAAGTGATTTGTCGGCTACGTAATTAAAAAGAATTCTACCCTTAGTGTTAGTGGTTCGGGAATGCCAAGAGCCGTGTTTTGAATTTAAATCGCCTGCAATTATTGTGGGTAAGGAGTTATCAAAGAGTTTGTCGAGGTCCGGGGCAGTGAATTTTCTTTTGGGGGGGCTATACGCGGAAATGAGTTTAATTGGACCATTATTTAGAGTATTTATGACTATAGCGGTAGTTTCGATATTTTCTGAAGAGGGACAGTTTATGATACAGTGGTCGATTGAATATTTAACAATGATTGCGGTGCCACCGCCTGAAGAATGGGTGCGGTCGGTACGGTAAGTTATGTAATTCGGAAATTTAATTGTTTTGCTGGGTTTTAGCCAGGTTTCGTTAATTAGGAGAACATCGAGATTAAAATCCATCAGAAATTGATGGATTTCTCCTCGGAAATCTTTTACTTTACCGTCTGCATTCCAGTATGCAGCTTGAAGATTTGATGGTTTTCTACATTGTCTGGACATTTTAAAAGATTTTAATGGTTGTTGGAGATTTTAAATATTTTTTTTTAATGAATTTAAAAATAAATAAAATAAAATAAAAAAAAGAGATTTTATTTTAATGATATTACTGGATTGAGTTGAGAAGGATTTGAACATTGGAGAGCAGCCTAGAGTTCATCTCCATGGCAGTTTTGAGTTGGGCGGCAGCGTTTTGGAGTGCTTTAACAGGTCTTTGAGAAGATGTAAAACTATTGAAGATTAATTAAATAATTCGCCTAATAAAATCCAACACTCTTTATAAATCAGTCAAGAACTTTTTTTAAATTTCGAAATAATTCCTACCTAAGTAGTTTAGTTTTGAGGTTTGCCTTTTTAGCGAGTAAATTTCTTATTTTTCTCTGACTTTGATCGAAATTCTACTCGGATTTATGAACGCTTACCTTTTTTTCATGTTTTTCTTTATTCAAGGTATCATTCGTACGCGGTTAGATTTCTACTAACCACCTTGAAATCATTATTATGTGCTTCACATTTTTATTATACTGCCAAGTTCTCAAAAACACATTCGGTAGATAATCTGTTTCCATTCTGTCATGATAAACCTTTCTCAGCGTTTTTAGTGAATTAATGTTAATTTGTGACTTACTAGCTGTACCCCACCACGCATTGCTGTGGCTCAGTCTGTCTGTGCAGATAGACAAACAATAGCGCGTGTTGCTTTTACGTTGCAACAGAAGACGCTGTTTTAAAAAAAAAACATTTTTTAACTGTCACAGGTGACATCTTTATAATATAGGTACATTAGGTGACGTGTACCCAGCGTTGATCGACTTTTATCTACTTTTAATAAATATAATATTTATGTATTATAAATAAATATATAAATAAACCTTGAAAATAGTGAAAACCCTATTAAACTCCCTTGCATAGTTTAGAAAAACTAGCGCACTAACAGACAGACGCAGATAGTGACTTTGTTTTATACAGGGTTTTCCAATAAGAGGTGTTATTTTGATATTCAATCGTAAAAGATCAATGGTTTCGTTGCTTGTGTATCAGACAGGAGTGTATGACACACAAGACTGCAAAATAGGGCCGGTGATCCCAATCCGTGGTGGCTGAAGGCGTCTTCCTTCAGTGGCGTCGAGCGGGGCGTCGAGCGGGGCGTCTCTGTGGCCGTCGTAGCTGGTCCGATGTTGATGCTGGTCCTTGTTGTAGAGTCCGGGTAGAGGCAGGAAGGTCCGGGGTGAGGCGAGGGTCAGAAGAAGAGAAGGCGAGTAGATCAGATCAGAAGTCGGAGCGAGGTAGGAGGCAGAGCAGAGAGTTGTAGAGCTGGTGGAGGTTGCTGGCTATCTGCCCTTCCAAGGGACTGTCGCCCGTTTTATAGGACCCCGGCGGCCTTCGCTGGCCGAGCGACGTTCACACGGGCCCGCTTTCTCTTTGATTCCTGGAATCGAGGCCCGTGTCTGTTACGTGCCCGCGGCCCGCCGCCGGGTTGGCTACCGCCTCTCGGCCGGTACTTTCGGGCTCTTGGTCGAACGCGACCCCGGCCTCTCTTTGTTCAGGCACGGTTCCCAGAATCGAGCTTGTGGAACGCTCGGGCAGCAAACCACGCTATGACGGCGCGCGGCCCCTTGCTTCGGGTCGCGGCCGAGCGTCCCTTCACGTATAAGCACGATTCTCATAACCGTGCCCGAATTAAATGCTATGCTCTTAATCCACCAGCTCTCTCAGTATACTTCTCTGCCCGTGCCCCCTAGCCAAGCTCCGATGTTTTATTTATTGTTTATCATTTTTACATTGTTTCATACATACATTTACATTTCTTTTACATTTAAATTTCATACATAGTTCAGTTACAGTTTATACACATTTGACATATTTCTCATAAATTCTCATTTTAATTTTAAATTTTTATTTTATAATTCTATACGTGGGTGACTGCGGCCGAGCCCGGAGCAGTACGTCTGTCACAGCTTGTGTGGCACGTAGCGCCGTCTTGTTAAAAGTAAACGTTGTACAGATCAATACCATCCAATTCCGGCCATAAAAAATCATTAATCATCTCTCGATAGCGCAATCCATTCACCGTAACTGTTGCTCCAGCCTCATTTTCGAAAAAGTAAGGTCCAATGACTCCGACGGACCATAAACCGCACCAAACAGTCACACGTTGAGGATAGAGAGGCTTTTCAACAATAACTCTTGGGTTTTCCGAGCCCCAGATGCGACAATTTTGCTTGTTGACGAAGCCACCGAGGTGGAAATGGGCCTCATAACTCAAGATGATTTGCATTTGATTCACTCAAGTGAATTTTAATAATTTCAATGCGTTGTTGAATCGTGTATCGTTCCATTTTTATTAATGGCGTAGTTTCTACTTGTCAAATGTCAAAAAATGACAGCTTCAAATGTAACATCTACCGAAATAGCGGGTTATTCAAAATAACACATCTTATTGGAAAACCCTGTATTATACAGGTATATAAAAACACACGCGTATTCGATGGCAGCGTTGTGTCAAAATTTCAAAGCATTGGTGAAGAACTTTCGGAGATTTAAGATTTTGGACAAACGAACATTTACAATTTTATTTATTCAGATGTATTATAAATAGTAAATACGTAATCGATGTCTTAGTTCATCGCACGAAAGACCGCGGCTCATGAGCCACATGCGGCTCTTTCCATAATTTGCGGCTCATGCTGATGTTATTTATGCGGGTGTAACAGCACGTACCCGGAGTATTTTAACCTGCGATTTCTGAGCATAATTGGAGTAAAAAATGTAAATGTCATTTACTCTCCGACGACATATTTTTTTCAATTAAAAACGAAATGAAAAAAAAATCCACCACACGTCGCTGGGTTCAGCCTAGCAGGTCACGTGATAAGCAGTCCGTCTCGTTCCAGTAGCACGGTAACAGAGGAGAGAGAACGCATATCACGTGATCCCGTCGCGACGCGTAACAGCGTGATCAGTGGCGACGTGTGTTAGAAAAATATTTTTTTTTATTGAAAAAAAAATCATCGAGCAAAATGACGTCTACTTTTTAACTCCAAATATGGTCAGATAAAATCATTCGGATACAATCTGTTACACCCTGCATAAGGCTCTCTGAATCATTTATTATCCCGATTCCTTGACAACTTAAGTATTATCACTTGAAAGTCTGCCGACCCTTGTCCTAGTTTATGATTATTCTGCGAATTTTGCGTTTTCTAACAAAGCCAATGTTTTGAACTGCCTAATTAAACCCAAATTTGTAACTGCGATTATGTGCATTCAATGAAAGACTGATATTTTTAATATTTCCATTTTGTATTCAGGCCAGAAGAGTGGGTACATATGTAGATGAATAACTTTGGAGGCTGAGGAACCAACGAACAAACGATTTTTTTTTGTACGCCACCGACTAGGTACAAAGTTGGGCTTGATCTGTACCAAGAGGCATATAGATTCATCGCATTCATCTTTCTCATAAACGAAGCATGTAACAAAACAGTTACAACTAATGACAGAGGTATTAGTGGCAGGACCCTAATTAATTAATGTGTGTTTTATTGCTTGGCTATTAGCTGCACGTAAACTATCGTCGCTGTTATGTGAAAAATTTGCAGGAGAGTGAAATGTCGCAATTTTTCCACGAGGTGATTCCATTTATTTTTATTTATTGTGTGCCTTAATAATAGTTATTAATATAAATATATTTATTCACACCATGAAGGCTTTTACATGTATACAATGTTTAAGGTAAGCTGATCGGAAGTACAATAATGAGAGTATATTACATAGCATAATAGACCGAGTACGGATAATATAAGCAGGTACAATACTAGTTATCGTTGAGAGTTGTTGTACATTCAAGTAATAGTTTTTGTACATTCAAGTAATAGTTGTTGTACGTTCAAGTAAGAGTTGTTGTACATTCAAGTAATAGTTGTTGTACGTTCAAGTAATAGTTGTTGTACGTTCAAGTAAGAGTTGTTGTACATTCAAGTAATAGTTGTTGTACATTCAAGTAATAGTTGCTGTACATTCAAGTAATAGTTGTTGTACGTTCAAGTAATAGTTGTTGTACGTTCAAGTAAGAGTTGTTGTACATTCAAGTAATAGTTGTTGTACATTCAAGTAATAGTTGCTGTACATTTAAGTAATAGTTTTTGTATATTCAAGCAAGAGTTGTTGTACATTCAAGTAATAATTGTTAATTAAATAATAAAAAGTAATAATAAATAATAATAAGAGTACAAGATAGGTATTATTTGCAGATCCACCTTCAGTTTTCCTGCTTCAAAATTAGTTATTTACTTTAGGGTTGATTCGATCGCAAGCCTTTTGGTAAAAAGGGGGTGTCGCTGGCACCCCGTGCAAAGTTAAATGTGTCAAGCTGTAGGTACTTCTGTGCATAACAAAGTATCGTACTTGGCTTTGTCAGCGTTTTGCTGCCAGTTTATATCATATCATTGAAAATTTTAACTTTTGTTGTTTTTTTTCATCTGCCTACCCACCTGCTTAACTCCACATAAAGTTGTGCGCTGTCTAAATATTGATAAGAGAAGAATATTCACCTTTCAATACGTTATTATGTTATGTTTTTCTTTCTTTCTTTTGTAATTCTTTGTAGCACGTTTTCAATGTTGAATATTTTGAAAACCTTGTAAAATTATGTGAATAATGTTCTCATCACAGTTGTGTAACCTCAAAAAACCTTTTTTGGTATCTGAAGGCATCTCTCTCAACCATAATACTCCATACGTTATACCTTTCAAAAATGGTACATCGCCTTGTCAAAATCGAGACTTGCGTTGTTTGAATTATCTTCAGCCTTGTTAGGTGACCAGATCTGTATAGACAGATGTATCCCAACCTTTCTCTTCCCATCTCCTTCCTTTCAGCCTCACAACATAACCCCATAAACATACCAAAATAATATCTATTTTAAAGGATTCAACATATTCAATGAACTACCGACGGATGTTGATAAAGCCTTATACTAGATATAAAATGTAATTAAAATAATAATTGTTCCGGGCAGTTGGGACCCTCGTACGGTATTCACATGAAAAATCAACACTTGAAACAGGTTTTTATACATCAATTTCAGATTTAAAAATAATAATCGTAAAATTTTCAATATTTTGCTCGTACGCAACCAAGTGTAGTATATTTTTTTCTAGACGATTAATTTTATTAGAATTTCGAACAGTGCGTGTCATATTATTATGTTTCAGTGTCACGAAATAAAAATTATACTAACTTATATTTCGTGACACTGAGCTCAAAAAAATCTTACAAAAAGTAGGCAGTGCCTGTTTTGTGACACACATATTTCGGGCTAAGCCTACTTTTGGTGCTAGCCGCCAGACGACTTGAGCATTTAGGCAATCAATATTATTTAAAAGTTTAAATACTTGATTGAGTTTAATTTTATTGTTTTTATCTTCCATCTTCGTTATTATTGTGGTAAATAAAACAATTAATGTATCTAAAGCCTGTTTTTTCTGCTGCGTTCTGGTTTTTGTATAGCTTAGCATTTATTACGAACACCAATATTTGTCTATGTATGTCTATTAACTGTAGGATTCGGCTTCACGATTCCTTATTTCAGTAACATCTGTATTTATTCTTACTTGTAGTAACAAAATTTCTTTTCGTTTTGAACATTTTCATAATAAACCTTTCAACGCTTCTTAGTTCATGATGGAAACGACGTTGCTATCTGTCAATAGTAGTGTTGGCCTGTCAATTTTGAGAAACAAATGCCCTGTTAATTTCATGACGCTAGAGTTCACCGTTCGAGTTTTTTCTTCTTCAGACTTCTTATGAAAATAGAGACAGCGATGCTCAATTCGTACGTTTTTTTTAAGCAAAAGCTATACCAATTTTATGATGTCGGAGTTAAAATATTTTCTATTTGTTTTAATATAACATAACATTGAGAAGTCAAATAATGTTAAACTCTAATTTCTATAATCATCGTTCTGTTAGAATACAGATTCCGTGGAAAATATTTTCACATTAAATTTGAATTCAGATAAATTCGCTATTTCTGAACTAAAATCAAAATACTGTTCTTGAAAGCAGATGAATTTGATTTTGATTTTGTCGTTTATCGATTTTTTTATTCTGTAAACTGTCATTATTATTACTTTACACGAAACTAACAACATATTTATTTATCCTGTAAACCTTAATTATTATTACTTTACACGAAACTAACAAAATATTTATTTATCCTGTAAACCTTAATTATTATTACTTTACACGAAACTAACAACATATTTATTTATCTTGTAAACTGTAATTATTTTTGTTGTTTGTTTTTGGGGTGTTATGCCGTGTTGCGCTAACTCCTTCTTTAGCCGACGTTTCGGACAGCGTTGCAGTGTCCATCATCAGGGCAGATCCGGTAGATCCGAAGATGTGTAAATCTTATCATTTACAAACTAAAACGAGAAAACGAAACTAAAAACATGTTTATTTATCCTGTAAACTGTAATTATTATTACTTTACACGAAACTAAAAGCATATTTATTTATCTTGTAAACTGTCATTATTATTACTTTACACGAATCTAACAACATATTTATTTATCCTGAAAACCTTTCTGTAAACTATAATTATTATTACTTTACACGAAACTAAAAGCATGTTTATTTAACCTTTAAACTGTAATTATTATTAGGTACTTTATTTAAAAATATGCAAAACTTGACAAATATTTTTTAAATGCCAACTGAAAGCGCGGTATTCTCTCTTTCTAACACTGTTTAAATCGTATTTCTCTCCATAATACAAAATGAGCATAACTTTGATTAGAACGTGTCAGGCTGGATATTGTATAATATGTATCTCCCAAAAGACTCTACGGTCGTTTCTTGTCTGTGAAGAATATCTCCCAAAATTGCCCAAGGGGTTAAAATGATTTACCTGTACGTTTTTTTCGAAATGCAAAATAAAAAAAAAAATAAGAACAAATAAAAAATATCTGTCGCAAAATTACAATCTGACCTCAATAATCGCATCACTGGCCACCGGACCTCCCTCACGGGCTGCGTTCACGTCGCACTTGTTTCTATCTCTTACCCGTTATACCTGCCTGTAACAGGTCAGGCTTGAGTGGGCACCGGTCACTCCAGTGTTATAAGCCCGTCTAATCCATGACGGTGACTAGCGATGACTAGCCGGAATTGCAAAACCGCTTTTTTTCGATTTAATAATAGATCTAAGTCTAACATCTCATTTCGCACTGGTTTTTGATCTGATTTCATTACATTTATCAGTCGGTCAACTACCAGCAGAGAAGAGATCTTCTTAGAAAAAAATAATGCATGAAATTTTAATGTTATCTTCTTTATACATGTAAAAATTCAGCCAAGTATTCTTATTAGTGCCAGGAGTGTTTAGAGAGTGGTTTGAATGGTAGAAGAAGTCGTAGACGCTCAAGGAATACTTATCGCAATATCTCTGCACCTGAATGATACACGGAGTCGAATTAAAGTCGATGTAATATAGTTTTTTTAACAGTAACATTGTGGTATACAGTAGTGAATGGTGGAAGTAGTCGGAATCGCCCGAGATAGACATTAGCAATAGCGAAGCATTTCGGGGTCCACTAGTTTAAAAAGATTTTATATTAAATGGTTTTATAAGTATGCTTTTTTTTGTGAATCAGAAGATTCCCAACTACTCTGAGCTAGTGGAACTATGTCATCCCAAATTGAAGTACGTTGTGAGGCTGAAGCGATTGGGAGGAGGAGGTGGAAGGTTGGGAAGTATCTGGTTATTCAAATCTGGTCTTAAACACGGCTAAAGTCAATTGAAGCAACATTTCGATACTGAACGGTGGTTTTCTCCAGGGCGATACTGAGAGTATCTGGAACACAGTTGTATGAACTTATATTTGTTACTCTTCGCGATGTGACTAGTTTTAGTTGGCAAATTTTTTATTTTATGTTTCTTAGAAAAAAGTTTTTTTTTTTAAATTGTCTTACCAATGAAACTCGAAACAAAATGAAACATTACACAACGCTCAAATGTAATAACATGAGTAATGTCTTCTGCTTTCCAATGGATTGTTCCATATTCCAGATAAAATCTGACAGACTCTGTTTTCTGTTTACAAAAAATATTCACAGCCGATTCAACGTATCATTAGAATGAAGAATGCGGCCAATTCATGAAGCCAGATTAGCAATAAAACCTGTTTCATCTCTAGTACTTAACTTTCCGCACATTTCTTTCGCTGTTTTATAAGCACATTTTTTGTGAGACATCACCAAGGCCGTTTTATCCCGGTTTTATGGAATAGTTATTAATTAAAATATATATATATAAACTCACACAGTAAGGACCCGAGAAAAATAATTTTCCTCAAGGCCTATGTCATCCTTGGAGATGCTGTCTGGAGAGTATTTTTAAGGAAATAGAGTTAAGTTCTGAGAAGTAAAAGGTATGAGGCGTGGATAGGAGTTTGGGCCTGTGTGTCGAGAAGTAACGAACGTACACGGAGTAAAAGGAGTAATGCTGATTTATTAAAAATCTCTTCAAATTATGATAAACCTGTTAAAAACCGGACTGTAAGCCGCTTCCTCATAAAGTGTTGGAAAATTCATAAAAATATCGGAACACGCGTTCATTCACTTCACGTTTGTTAGAATTTTTACGAACATGTTTTCTAACATCGTGACTAAACATTGGTATTTTACTTATAGTTTATTAGTATACCCGTAAATTCATTGGTTATTGGCCTACAATCCCGTTTTTGACAGGAATACGAATAATTTTGAAGAGATTCTTTAAATGATTTTTTTTTATCAGGAAGTTTTCTCCCTGTATGAATCCATCCCTCCCACGGCGAAAGGGCCCGCCACGCAGTAGTTGAGCAGACGCCAAAAAACAGACACACCTCACCCCATAAACCTGATCACAACTGAAAAGTCACAAAACGTACCAATAAATGGTTTCTATACTGCCTATAAAAAAGCAAAATTAATTAAATTTAAAATTTATAATAAATAAATAAAAAATAATTTTCTTAGCGGAAACATCTTTTAATAATAATATGTTTTCGTGTCTTACAACAAAGATTATTTTATTTAATTATTGAAGACAATATTAGCGATTTCTAATCGAAAATCTTAAACAGAAAAATCAGAAAAGGATCCGGTCACATCTAGGATTAAAATTAAATATTACAATTTGAGGTTTTAGGGTTCGAGTCCTAGATGTGACCGTATCCTTTTCTGATTTTTCTGTTTCAGATTTTCGATTAGAAATCGCTAATATTGTCTTCAATAATTAAATATTACAATTTGAGGTTTTACTCAATAAAGTTATTCCAAAAAATAAATATTATTTTATTTCTTCAAATTCTTTATTTTGTATTTATGAAGTTGTTAGGTACCTCCTAATCGAGACAACATTAAAGCATAATTAGGTAGTTGAATATTGCTTCTTTTACTGGGATAAAGAGATGTTTTAAAACTAATTAACGTCCCGTGAAGCTGGCTTCGGTCCAATATAGCTTTGGGCTACTATTCCATTATTATTCTACTCAGATGTTGAGAGCAACGTCTTGCGTTTTGATACCGAAATCAACGCCGCTTTTTCAAAACGGCAATTGTAATTTTTAACACGATATTTTTTTAAGTAATTGATGTTCAATTATAATTAGAATTTACATCGTTTTCTTCGATGCTTTGGCGCTTCGGGTTTTTTCTGATGTAATGGCTTCGTATGTCTGTGGTTTATATGAATAAATTTTATTATTTAATATCAGGTTACACACAATTTTTGAATGGTGGTCGGACGTGTTTTAACCGCTCCGGTTTGTTTAATCCTTTCAGAAGGTTTCCCTTGTTAAGAGATCGCTGAAAATTGTTCAGCATCCGTGTTTTATATAGTGCTTACCTTCTTATTTCACGAAATGCGCTTAACTTCTACCGTTTAGCCGGAATTTGCAATTATTATAGCATTTTAAACCGATTAAATTTTGAAAGTGAAGCTAGAACAAAGATTTCTCAATGCAGTCGAAGATTTTATACCTGACTCAAGTGTCAAGTGGTGTCGGGATTTACGGGACCTTTTCAACCGAGGATGCCTGCCTGGAGGACAGATAAGCCATATTTTGTTTAAAGTTTTTGTTTTTGTTTTTGTTTTTATTTTCTGTTTTTGTTTATGTATTTTGTTACAGATGACACACATAAACTTCACTTTGACTTTGGTTCAAGATTTTGCTTATGATAGCCTGCGATAAGCGAGCCCTAAGGGTCTGAGACAGAGGTGTGAAATCGTCGGATCACGACAATAGAAAGAATGTATTGGAGCCAGGAAGGAGTCTGAAAGGGTCGAGAGGATGCACTAGGTGGCATGAAAGGCTGGGAGGTGACTGGAGAGACTAAAGTAAACTAGGATGAGGTGATTTTGCACAGCGGTGCTGCCAAGGTCTGTTATCTATGTGAGGATGTTGTGTCGGCGCTCTTTATTGGCAGCAGACACATGTCAGCGCTATATTAGCGGCGGACACATGCCTGAACGGATGACGAGCCTCGTGCTGGCACAGTTGGTGGACGGGGTAGTCTCTCTCCCTGCAGCAGCTGGTACAGTTCCTTCGCTACCTAGGACTCTTGCAGCAGAGTCTCCATCTTCTGTCTTCGTCGAGCGTCACAGCGGTGCTGCCAAGGTTTGTTGTCTATGTGAGGATGTTGTGTCAGCGTTCTTTATTGGCAGCAGACACATGTCAGCGCTATATTGGCGGCAGACACATGCCTGAACGGATGACGAACCTCGTGCTGGCACAGTTGGTCTAAATAACAAATGTAGATCCTAGGAAATAAATTGTACAGCGCCCTTGAGGTGATTTTTCACAAAAACGGCGCTATACAAATTATCCAATTATTATTATTATTATTATTATTATTATTGTGCACTACGGATTTAAATTACCTATGGCCCGGTATATCGGATGATTTAAAGCTCGGCTTGGTTGGAATGTAGAGCTTAGCGCGGCTTGGAACGTAATCCGTATATCTGTCGGAAGCCTAGATATCATCAATATTACACGTATTGTCTATGTTTTTATTAGAGGAAAGTACTTGATTTTCTATGTTACATGAGTGGTGTATCTATGCTCCTACGTCATCCGGAGTTCGAGAGCTTTCAAAATGTCAAATATTTTTGGCGGGGTAATTTTCGAGTTGATTTCTTTGATAAAGTTCTCTATTTCAATCAACATGATGCTATACGCGAGGATATTAATTTTAAATAGTTTTTTTTCGGGAGTCAATGCACCATTCATGAAATTATGACAAACTTCTCGTAAAAATCTTCTAAAAATTTCTCGTATAATACCTTACCAGACTATTCGTCTATTTTAGATTGATTATCAATTATTGACAAAAACATCCCCCATCGCTCAATGAATGTAACAGTCCATACTGATAAAATTATAAAAATTTCGGTGAGATTGGAGTACGTAATTACATACGTAATCGCAGGTGTATAAAGAGGGAACCATTCTGCGGCTTACCAAAGCTTAAGCGGCCGGTTAAGCCCGCTTATATTTGCGCGAACAATGTCGCGCATCACGAGGATACGGACTGACTGATATACCGGGTCTATGTGAACTAGTCTAGTGAAAATGAGATTTTTTTCATCTCCTCTTTTAAAAACTTTTGAAACTTTTTGATCATACAAATTAATACTTTTTTAATACAGCTCATGATAAAAATGAAGTAACAATGTGAAAGCAGTTGCGTTGACTTAGAATTTCCTCTGTACAATTTTCACGATACCAAAACTCACCGTTTTGTGTACGTGTTGATCGTGCTATGTCCTCCTCGGGCGTAGCTGACTTCTTCTACCATACGCGTTCCCTACCGATATGACGCTACGTATACATACGCGAGCTGAACTGTCGAACTGAACCTCAACACATGCAACTGCAAATGGCGGGAAACGCCGCTTGCATTTGCTTCGTTCCTTTCCAGTAATTCGTGGCCCGGCTCGCGTTTCGGTACCTACCTACCCAAAAGATCTAACACTTTCTAAACCGACGTATTCTTTCCGAATCTATATGGTTTTACCACATATATGCCTCATGGATCTTTAGAAACAAAATTTGATTCAATACTGGCTTAAAAATATTTCATTTAGAATTCAAGTAGACCTCACCTAGTGTAATCTATATCGATCATTTGTATTATGTGTAATACACGAAATTGCTCATATCTATGTGCGTGTTCGTCCACCACAGAAAAAAATAATGCTATTAAATAACTAATAACGTGTAATTTTAGATAGCAACTCCCGATCCCATAGTAAATTACTGTCCTAACCACTAGGTATATTACTATATTGTACTGTACAGTTCATTATATTTCGCTCTGTTAAAATATCTTCGGCTGGAAAATTCTATTGTATTCATAAATTCCATTATTATATTTTCCGTTCATATTCAGTTTCATACGCTATCGATATTAGGATGAAGCAAATATGTGATTTAATATTTATCATGTATTTGTAAACCTTTTAGAAAGGTTCATTGAATTTAGAATAATGGCGATGTTAAACCATGTCTAGTAATATAAATTTGTATTGAATTTATTCTATATTTACATATTTTATGAGGTCTGTTATAATTCAATCATACATTTCATTGTCATCGGACTTGGAACAAAAATGTACAACATATCAACGTAGATAATTTAGTCTAGCTGCTTTGTTCTGAAATTGTATTATTTTTATTTTGGTTGGGTTCAATGCTATAGTTTTTATATGAATGTAGTTTTAGGTCTGTGTAATTTGTACTTACGAAGAAAAGTGTCCGTGGGATTGTTTTTCATACAAATCTACGGTTTTATTCAGATATTTATGAGATTTTGCACATTTCACCATCAAAACAAGAGGAAGGTCACTTTTTACACGAGATTTCTAAAAACCAACCCCATACAATTTTCCAACCCCTTAAAACATAAGAAAGCCCGACTAACCCTGGGTACTTCAGCTAATTATGTATAAAATTATAATTAATTTATTTTTTCATTTTATAAGACGCTCCGCGTCATAAAAATTTTCTCGTAAATGAATGAATGACCTTTTTTATTTTATAAATTTTAAAAAAATTACAAATTTGGTGATTTTTTTAACTACCATACTAGGTTCATGCCCATACGATGGTATTCGTACATGATTTATGTAAGAATAACTATAATAATAACGGAAAAGAAAATTGTTATGGTAAAACAAAAATTTTAAAAATGCATATTATTATAGAAACCATATTAGAAATAAAACTAAATAAATGATAAAACTTTTTAAACCTATATATGTATATTTAGGACACGCCTACATTACTAAGGATAATATATTATGTACATGAACTTAAAAATGATTGTTTGTCTTGTTGGGTTCTATGACAAATCAGAACACTTTTGGAATGTGATATAAGTGAAAAAATAACCTAAAACCTAACTTAACCTAAGTTAAACTAGTTTATTTTTTTCATCATTTTTTTTATTACTTTATACCACTTTTAAAAAGTGTTCTAATTTTTCCGGTTACAGTATTGTTGTTATCTTACCATTTTAATGTACTCACCGTAAGTGACAAATCCGATAGTGAATTTCAATATTTTACGAATTCGTGGTTCATTGACACATTCAAATAAAACGTATTCGATTTCATTGTTCATGTAAATTCGTTTCTACTTCCACCTGTCCATAATCTATCAATTTAATTATTGTCCTTATTTGCTTTTACCACGAATTATCAATGTTTCCACCATCATTATCTTCATCGTCGATCCCGCCCTTGGAGTGTCCTAACCACACCCAGGAACCGCCTCCAATCCTAACAGCCTCCCGTCGTCTCCCTCCAGTTTATTATTTCGTTTAATACGTCGTTAATTAATCAGTCCTTGGTGCGATACTTACTTTCTGTAAGCTTCCTAACAGATAAATAAGGAACGTTTCCACTTTCAAAAATACTTAATGCACGTGTTCTTGTTAATGAACCTTCCGGCGTCTAGTTTTGGAATTAGACCTCCCTCAGATATGTTAACCTTCTGGCGTCCAGTTTTGAACATGGACCTCCCTCAGATATCTTAACCTTCTGGCGTCCAGTTTTGAACATGGACCACCCTCAGATATGTTAACCTTCTGGCGTCCAGTTTTGAACATGGACCACTCTCAGATATTTTAACCTTCTGGCGTCCAGTTTTGGACATACACGTCCCTCAGATATTTTAACCTTCTGGCGTCCAGTTTTGGACATAGACCTCCCTCAGATATGTCAACAAGTTTTCTTGTAGGCTGTCACCAATCTGTCTATTCCTTTAGTTTATTAACCCATGTAATCTGTATGCAATCTGTGTTCCTCTCGTTGGAATGTTGGAATTCCAACGTAATCCTAATCTACTCATTAGTATTTGTATTTCCCAAGAAAATAGCTGGAAATCGGTACCTCTTAACTTAACATAATATATTATTATTCTCTATCTAATTCGATGATTTGACCTATCAATCTTAAGATTCGCAGTGTATTATCTTCTTTTCTTATCGTCCTGATCAAGTGATATCGTTTCCCGTGTAATTTATCCGACGTAATATGCGATTCTAGGTCTAGGTGAAAACTTAAGTCATATCATTTTATAAGTCTATACATAATACTTATTTACACTCATAGATACTTGTGAGTCTTGTGACCTGTTTGACTTATTTATATTTTTCCAAAAATACAAAAATAAGTTTGTTATTTTTGTGATAGAGGTGTGATCTGGTTTAAAAGAAAATGATGTTTCCAGTTAACATCAAATCTTTCGACTCCTAGGCCCCGGACAAGCCAGTGAAATCGACCATCTGTTCAGTCAAAATGAGCCTAGTTTCGGCACACGAACACACACCTTTCGGTGTATATCTTCAGTGTGTTTTTTGATCATTTTTGTTGGATATAAACGAAACATACAGTCTGCAATCTGTTATTCAAACAAGATAAATCACCAGTTTGTATAATTATATTATTAACCTCTAAAGTAAAAATATATTTGTTGATGGTGTTTGCAAGTGATTGAGTACTTTAAGTCTTATAAACAAACGACCACCGAACAACAATGTGACCCCATTTCTCTGCATATACGTTCTGGGTGGGTACCAATTTATTTAATGTGACTTGTATTCAAATCTACTCTAAAACGGTCTAGAGGAGATTCTTAATACCCCTGGAATACGCGCCTCTTGAAAATTAATGGCTTTTTTATATATATATATATGATAATATATTTTTTTATGTGAGGAGGGGTATTTATGTCCTGAAGCCGAAGGGAGTGGGGAAGGGAAGAAAATGGGGAGGAAGAAGGTTGGGAAGAATTGAATATCTTTCTCACTATCATGTATGCATTGCAGATTTTGTCAATCGCACGTAATGCTATGCATTTTTTTTTTTAAATAATAAAAATGTAGCCTTAGCAGTGTTCCTGGTTGCACTATTCTTCTGATTTTATGTATTCTACTTGTTTGCAGGCCTTATTTAACAATACTATTAGGATTGTTCTCTTTAAAATTCCTGCCCCTCCAGCTTTGAGACAAATTTTAGGCCGCATTGTTCGAACGAGCGTCAAAAATTAAGGTCGGCGAAAAAAAATATTTTTTACCAAATTTTGACAGGCCAAGAGGAGACCGTTATTACAAGTTGTAAATAAAAGAATACTAAATGGTATAGATCAGTCATTAGCAAAGTGGTGTATAAACCAACCCCAGGGGTCGATTTTGACCTACAGGGGGTCCATGTGAATGAAAATAGTGCTGCATAAGATATAAATGGGGGGTCCACTAGAGTGGATCCCGTTTATACCAATTTAGTCTTCATTTTCTGGGAATGTAAATAGTTATTAAAGTACAACAGTGATGTTATTGAAATTCTGAAATATTGATGAAGACCTCAAAATCTTAGGAAATCTCAAATATTCTAGTGAAAATTTCGAAACATTCAAATTATCGAATTAGTGAATTCCAAAATATTGGGAATCCAGTATTGAGCAATCAAAATACATAATACGTGCAAACCCATTCTGAAATATGGGTTTGAAAATTCAAAATTAGGAAAGCAGGGGTTCTTCCCAAAACAGAAAAAAATCGGTAAACTAACTGGTAACTACGGAACTAACTGTTCTACGGGACAAAACATTTTCGGGACCTCTGGTGTAGATAGTCGATTTGCTGACATGTCAAGTGTGAAAGGGGTTCGAAAACTGTTTCTAAGTTATTCAATTGATGTCGGTGTGTGAGTCCAATGTGTGTTTGTTTTATGGCAATGCTCTCAGTGTCATCCTGGTCAGATACCACTTTTCACAATCGAGACGTTTCTTGCAAATGATTAAGATATTATAGTAATCATATACCAATTTCACTTTTCATTTCCAAAGCACCTAAAATTACCATCCTACTTTCAAAAGAGAAAAATAGGTCTATTTATCTATTCAATCAAATTTCGTTCCTATTTCAATAATTCCATAACCTAAAAGTAGGTACCTTTCCTATCTTAGAATTATAAATTTGAATGCATTCCTTTCCGATGCGTTATTCACATTTCTATGGAATTCTTTTTTTGAAACTCCCATAAATATTATCTCTCCGGGTGATTGACAAGCGCTCATAAATGATTTCACCCTTTTCTATGAATACCGGGCAGATCTCTATGGACATCGTTCTATTTATCTACGAACATCATTCTTTTTATGTATGCCTCTCAAAATATGACACCCAGTTCTGAAGGAGGATCGTTTGGTATAATGAGGTCCGAAGGGACGGTATTATCCATTTTATTATTAGACATTAAATTAATATGCTGGCGTCTCTTTACGCAGTATCTACTGGATATCTGAAAGCAAGTATAATTTAATTTGACGTTTGAGAAATAGAATGAAGATTTTTTATGCCCTAAAGGGGAAGAAGTTGTAATAACCTTATGACGTTGATGAATTTGAGTCAAGATATCTCTTTTTCGATTTGATTTCATCTTAAGCATATCCAATTTCTACCGATTTATAGCACATTTCTCGTCAACTCTTTATGTTTAAAAAAAACTTTTGAAGATAATATCTATACATTTGTTATGCCGAAACGTTAATTATATGAAATTCTCTCGATAGAAAAAATCGCAAAGTAAGCTCCGAAAATTAATAAAAACACGTGTTGTTCTGTTATTTAATGTTATAGGCATGAAAAATTCAGTGTATCTTTAAATGCAACTTTTAATATTAGCGCGCTTGTGAATGCTTGAATGATATTTCTTTGCAATGTGTAATATTATACTCAATCTATGATTACATAATAAAATAAATATAACATAATGTAATTGAATTAATATAAACTAAAAAATAAATAGTCAGAAAATAGGACGTAGATATACCATATATTCCAATTATTCAATTGAAAAAAACCTGAAAAGTGTATTGAAATTGTGTAACTGCATTGTACCTGCAAGAAGGGAATAAATCTTTCCTCTACTGTAAAATGCACATTTGTTGCAAGATTTAATAGCCCCAACCGTGTTAGCGTGTTATTCAGAGCCACTGTGGCGGTATGTGGCGCCCGGGGGCAATTCACGTGTTTTACGACGCTGACAGCAAAAATACGATTATAGGCCTACTCCTGCTGCGCCCCTGATTAACCCTTACACCGGCGTCCAGGTGCAATTTAACGCCTGACAAAAGCACAACAATTGCGCCCTGGGGCAGACGCCCGACTGCCCCGCCCTTGCCGCTCCCCTGATCTAATTTTAAACGCCATCCTATTTTATTTCCCGGAATCGGTAGGTTGCTTGAAATGGTGTAACCGCGTTTAGTGACCACTTCTGAATAGCTATGCACTTCGCAACCTTCCTTTTCTCTTTCTCATCCCCTTCGTCTCAGATGCCATAGTCCCACTGACTACAGACAGTCAGGGGCAGTTGGGACTGTTGTAGGATATTCACATTAAAAAATCTTACAAATCAACAACATGAAAAAACAATGTGGAAGCTTGTCCTTTTCGACGGTCAATTATTGTACAAATATGTATCTTAGTTCAACAGCTCATGATGAAAATTACGTTGCTAGCGGAAAAGTTACGTTGATTATTATATACGTTATTTTATTTAGATTATTATTTAATTAATTTATATTATTATTTATTTTAATTACATTATTATTTATTTTATTTAGATTATTATTAATTTTATTTAGATTTATTCACGGTTTAGGACGTAACAAATTAACTTAATTTGTAATTTTCCTATCTTATTTGAGTAAGTGTTCTTGGAAACTATTCCTGCCACGTGTTAGATTAACTAATATGGCGTCAGCTTTTGATAGACATTCTGCGAAAATGTGTTAATCGTAAAATGTGTAAATAATCGACTTATCAATTCTGAAACATTTAAAACAGGCCCTTGTACACAGGTCGAGATAACGGAAATTATCATTTAACAAGATATTGATTAAAATAGACTATTCCACTGTGAAGGACAGCCGAACGCAAACATGTTTGTCCAGTAATGTAAAATTTCAAATTCTTGGTAATAAACAAAATATTTTGTAACAATTATTTTTATAAGCAATAATTATTATCCTGAAACACTCATCCACATTGAAAAATCTCCTGATAAAAGATACATGACGCCAACGGGACTCGAACCCGTGTCCTTTCGATTTCCGGTCGACAGCTCTGACCACTAAGCTATGGCGGCTTATCTCTTATCCGCGAAATAATTCAATATATACTAGTGTTTCATTCAATAATTTCGAAAGGACACGGGTTCAAGTCCCGTTGGCGTCATGTATCCTTTATCAGAAGATTTTTCAATGTGGATGAGTGTTTCAGGCTAATAATTATTGCTTATAAAAATAATTGTTACCCTTTGTGCTATGCATAAAAAATCTTGTATTAAACATTAGTTTACCAAAAAATAATCAAATATTTTGTCGTAAAACAATTCGAATTTATCTTTGTGCATAACTCGCAACCACTATGTGCAATTTGTCATTGTTATATTCAGATGCAGTTGGTTTTGTAGGTACCTACAAATATCTTCTTTCATTTATATTGTTTCTCAGCTCTTGTTGTATGTTGTGTTATTATTGGATAATAGTGTGTAGACAAATGTAATAAAAAATAACCCGTTCCCGATAGGATCCCGTGCAACTCTTCTTTCCCCTCCTTTACCTATCTCCATTTCTGCTGTTTCTTCTCTCTCTTTCACCTTACAAAAAATACTTATTCATTTAGATTTCCGCTTCTCGTGTATACGTACATAATATATTTATCTGTTGCTCAAAACTATTGATGTATTTTAAAATTTATTATATTGAGAACAAAATATTTGAATAGATTCCTACAATATTTTTAGTTTATATAAATAAAAAGTAAATTAAGTAGAATAAGAATAGATTTATTGTAGTAAAAAACTTAATGTAAAATTTCTTCTTACAGTGTATACATAAAATTCCATTTAATTTTTGCTTACAGGTCTTCTAAAACTTGATTCTTCTCATATCTACTTCATGGAAAATAATATAAATTTTCCTAAGAATGCTCTTATCTCATTAATAAAAACATAATCGCTTGCATACTTATTTAGTCTACCTTCTCAGATGTCGGTGTTTATTGTTGCCAGTGTTGTATTGTTTGCGTACCTTATCTTCTTGGGTCTCAAATTCATGTAATTTAAGATTAAAATCCCTCTAATTTCAAATTCTTTGGACATGAAGGTGAATACTTTTGTAAATTCATGACTATTTTTACAAGACACGTGTAAAAATAGTCTGTATCATTACAGCTTAACACAATTAACTTTACAGATGGCCAAAATAGGAACTAACAAAGCATTTGACGCCTGCCCCTGTTATCTAATATAGCAAAATATACCTATGCGATATTATTTGTGCTCCCGCGCTATTGCGGTGCTTTGAAAATTTCCTAAAAAGGCCACGTACACAGCTTTGCCTCCCTCATCGCTGGTCTCAAAGAAAGGCTAAACGCGTGCAACAACTCGATAATTCGAGCATCGTCTGGTAATACCAGCATTTGTTGGTATTATAACAGTACGTATGACCACCCATCATCCTAATTGCTGGACATCTATAACAAATAATTCACCTACAATCAACGCCCCTTTGGCCACGAATCTCGGCCAGGTTTTCCGCACTGTTTATTCCTCCTGTTTTAACGAGATATTCGAATTTTATATCACGTTTTTTAAATTTAATTTTTAATATTATGTATAATGACTGAAGTTCTGTTTTAAATCGACCGTTTTGCAATTCATCTGTTTGCAATTTGTTTTTACGTTCCGGGTTTCGAGAAACTGCTGTTACCACTTTATTTTTCAACTGAGCCTTATTTTGACAAGGTGGCTAAATTTGATTGAGCTTTTCAATATTATGGTACCTACATAGACATATGAATATTAATTCATATGTCTGTGGGTACCTACGATGACCTAATATCACCTTTTAAAAGGGTTTTGAATTGTAACTGTCCTTAGTTGCCATGGAACTGTCTAGCGTCGTTACACTTTCTTCAGGAGTACCCCAGGGAACCGTTTTGTGTCCATTTCTCTTCCTTTTTATCGATTATAATAATCATTTGGTATTTTGTCTCACCACTACGTACCTGCCTGAAGAAAGTTTGATAAATAATTGTCATTGAGATAGTGACATTTATTTCGACAAATTGTATAATTCCTTATTTTTTTTTAAGTTATGTTAATTATTATGTGGTATATTAAGTCGGTAGGTATTTAAGTACCTGATTACAAATCTTATGATTTCACAGTTAAATTTGGTTTTGAAAATAAGAAACGTGTTTTTTCAAATGCGAGGTCTACTGTTCACAGAACTAATAGTTTATAGCAGATTATAGTATTGCACACACCACACTACCATTCTGGAATAAAAAAGCTTATATTATTATATATCAGGTAGGCAGCTTTTCTAAGTAGCTACGAACAATCGAGAAACGTGACTTATTGATTTCTATGCATTACCAATCAGGTCTATGAGGGTAATCCGTATTATAATCTTACTAGCTGTGGTATGCTTACCAGCTGGAATCACTCGCGGACATGGTCGTAATGAACCTGCACACTTATTGTATTGTTGAGATAAATTGCTATGAAATTGATGCAAGCCATTCATGTCGTAATGCCCGTAACTCCGAAACAATGCCCGGTATGTTGAGTGCTTTGATGGTGTTAATATTGAAAAGGATGTAGTTAAGTGATGAAAGAATTCAACATAATCTTCATACAATGTTACAAACCAAGATGGCGGCACGTTTATATATGTGATCGTCTTATCTATTATAAATATTTGGTCAATGTTTGTCAGGTTTTGAGCTTCTTTCATCCTAGCAAGTGGATCACTTCGAGACCTGGCCATTCCTTGCTTTTCTTAAAAAGACCCTGCAAGCAGCATTCTAGGTTACGACTGAGGAAATCGTTTGTAAAGAGATTAGAGGCTAAGTAGTTTAAAAAAAACTGCATTATGTTGCTTCTAGGACTGCTGATACTGCTGTGGCCTTCAAATAAACCTGTTCTTTGACGCACCTTCCATTTGAATACCTGTACAATAGCCAATCTTCCAACACGTTCTCGATAGTTTTTTATCACTATTTTTGAGATATTTATTGTTGCATTAAATAAAATACTGTGCATGGACATTACACAGAACAGCCGTGAACTAGTTTCGTCAGTCGGCTCTTTAATCAAAAGCATTATTATTTTTGGTTCGAAATTAATGGGCGAATTACATCACGTCTCGCGGTCGCAGCTGAGCGCGCAGACGTCAGTATTTAGCTTGTAAACGTCGCCTTATCTTTTGCCTTTTGCGTTATTCGAGCTCTACTTAATTTTAAAGCTGACCGTGAAATGGCCAAAGGAACTTGTAACTCTCATAACGTAGACAAAAAAATAGAATGATTTGTACCTAATTAGGGTAAATTATACACACTCTGTTTCATTTTAGCCTTCGCCGTGTCATTTTTATCATTCCTGGTGAGAGACCATGATGTGTTAAGATACCTATTACGTTTACTTAAGAATACCCAAGCACGTCTCAATCCCCTATTTACACTTATTTCTCCCCAGCATCACAAGATCCCTCAAATTGTTCCATAGTCTCACTGGCTCCAGACAGTTGGGACTTTTGTGTTGTTTCACATAAAAAATAAACATTTTTCGTTCGAGAGTTGCTCAGTAGAAATGAAACCTTTGAGACTGGTAAAATCGTGGTAGACCGTTTTACGAATTATGAAATTTGAACATAATGCTGTTTTTTCCCTTTCTGTATATTTACTATCAGTCTATATTCATCTCAACTTTATTTGGATGTTTCTAATTACTCTCATAATTGCTCAATATTTAGTATGTAACAGAATCCTACATATGTACACCTACAGATGATCCAGAAGTTCCAATTCAGATCCCTCAAATTGGGTATTCCATATTTCTGGTTCCATGATAACTTTACACAGTGGCAATTCAACACACCTTTACAAGGTGAAATAAAGTCAAATGCGACGGAACAACCTTTAACCTACGTATCCTATTTAACCTAGCCTTTGTTTCATCACTTTTCATGACTCTATATCACTTTCTATTATCACTCTCCGGTTACCCATATTTCCACTAGCTCCGGGCATTTGGGACTTTTGTACGACAACACGTAAGATTCTAGTACCTACTGATATCCATTGCATAATTTGTTTGTTGTGATTCATCATTACTTCGTTACAGTAAAATTTCTGTTTTTTGTGTATTTATTTATTTATTTATTTCTATACATTTTTTTTATTTTTTTTTTATGCTGGGTGTGAGGTAGGTTTGAGTAGGTGACACTGTGGTGGGTAATGTTATATGTTTCGTGAACACCTCACTGGGAGAACCTGTGCTGAGGTGTTTACGTGGTTATGATTAAATGGTACATGTATTTATGTGTATTGGTTAAATTTTCTTATAGAAGTGTAAGTTGGGATTTTAATTTTTTTTTTAATGGTTATTGTACATTGTTATTTAAAGAAAAAGGATTTTTTTTTATTTATATGCACATATATACATACACCCATGTATACACATACATACATAAATACACATATATGCATGCATACACACATATAAGTAAACACATGTATACATACATACATACACATCTATTTACTAATTTTCCTATCGTAAATCAAAACCGATACATGAGTGTACCTTTCTTGTATTGTTTACATATTGTTAACTATTGGATTAATATAATAGTACCTGTTCGAAGCTTTTCACCACAATCTGTTCCTTATTGAGCGACAAATCACATTTACGTAGATAAATTCTAACCAAATCCTCGTTAGTAATAAACACTAATTTGACTTGCAAGGTTAATATGGTTCTGTATAATAATTATTATCATCTACCTGTACATTTTATAAATAATATGTACATTTTTACGCAGCATCACGCTGATATTGTACATTTAGGACGGGTTGTTTCGGAGAATCTGAACAATTCATCAAATTTCAAGGTTCATTTTAAAGTTCTGTGAAAGATTTTTTCAAGTTCTGTTTTTATTTCAGTTTTGTCAAGCAACTAGCCTACAATGATATAAAAACAGAACTTGAATAAGTCTTTCACAGAACCCGAAAATGAACGTTGAAATTTGATGAATTGTTCAAATTCTCCGAAACAACCCGTCCTTAGTTTTGGGTATTGACTAATGTTAGTAGTATGATAGTGCCTTAGAAAAAATAATTGTCCAGGGCCCTTGGGGTGATTTTTCGAAATCATCCACCATAATATATATCTGATGGAAAAATGAATAGTATGAAAAAAAAAACACTTTACAATAATTAGTATCTACCATGAATTCAGACATTTGTACCGTTTCACATTTCGTTGGCAACATTAAAGCATACTGTTTTCATACTGTATTTTGTAAATGGCGTTAGCCGTGAAAAGTATAATAAGATATAATAATGGGCATTCCAATAATTATACTTACATCACAATAATGGCCATTACAATTAAACAATAATTAAAACGTAATAACGAGCTCCTTCACGCTCTGCGCGTGCCCGGAGCACAGAATGTACAGAGAGGACGATTAGAATCATCCATTACAGTCGTTACACGCACTCGGGCCGTTCACACGTGGGGAGTCAGGTGCGATATGGCCCTAGCACTAGCTATTCTCCATATTATTTATTATTAGTTCATCGCACCGGACACGAGGCCAGCGTTCCGGAATGAGCAAGAACAGATTAACTACACATCTCGATGGTCCGACTTTATTATGGAAGTAGACATCTCCGTTGGATCTTGGATAGATCATTAACCATTCTTTTGTTGTTTTTTTTTCACTGTAGAACAATTAGAAATAATTGGGATTACTATTTTTTGCAATACCACGATAATTCCATCTCATTCGTTTTTTTTTAATTGAATACAGCACTACGGCATCCCAAAATGGGATATATTGTTAGAGTAAATGGAGTGAAGAGGGGAATGAGAGGTGTAAGATTAAGGACAATTCCTACCACTAAGTTTAAGTATGTTTTCCTGGAGTCTACCCTTTTTTGGTTCAATAGAGCGATTTTTTTATTTATTGTTTTTGTGTTTAATTCGTAGAACTCCATTTAATTTTTTTTATAAATTTAATTTAGATTAAATTTGATAATATTATTATTAAGTTCTGCAAGTGTTTTAGTTTTTTATTATTGTGACAAAAAACCTTTTCAAACTGGCCAAACTTTCAAGTTTGAAAATGGCCTTGTAAGCCGAAACAGCTGTCACAATAATAAAAAACTAAAACACTTGCAGAACTTAATAATAATATTATCAATAGAATCTTTCAATTCAGCCTACACTATTGAACAGTTTTAGAACCAAGCCAATATTAAGTTTGGATGTTTCGAGTTAGTACCTAATATTGTGCAAAAAAAAATTTATCATTTCAAACTAACTCAAAAATAGAAAATTTCACTAAATGGACAAAGCCAAGTAATTCATTCCTGGAACCAGTCGTCAGTAATAATTGGCCGTTTCCGAATACAATTAATTGTGATTCCGCCCGCAAATTTCCGCCGCATAGTGCATAGATTTATGGGATTAATATTTTAAAATACCGCAGCTAAAATAAGTAGTTCATTGCAGATGTTTTCCTAGTACGATAATGCTCGTACGTAGTCATATTATGTGTGTTATTTTATGCGGAGGCCACAGCAAGCTTTGTTCGCGTTATAAATTTGTATCTCTTGAAAACTAAAACTGAGCATGCCAAGTCGTGTTCAAATGCTATCAATTCTCCAACAAACAGTGCAAGAAATAGAATGATATAGAAATTTCTACCAGGAGAACAGAGTTTGGCGGAGTTAAGTTGGCAGAAGTGGCGTAAACTTACTAACCTACTTACTTACTATCATGCATTTTCCCCGCAGGGGTTTGCAAATTAGTCAGTCTCTTACCACCCTTATTTAACATGGCATGACTTAAATATTTGATTTATTATAATGGAGTCTTTTGGGGCATTCTTTCCTTACACTTGCGATTCATTTATGATTCTAATACTTTCTCCGTTCATCCGCTTTAAATCTTAGCGTCCTTTTCAGAATCTTGTTCATTACGTTTATATAGGTCATGTATTTTTATTTTATTTTTTATTTAATATATAACAGCGTACAGTGGTGTTGTATAAATTACGTATCGGTCGGTACTAAATATATTTATAATCTCAATCTCACCAAAGAAGAAACCTGCTTCTTGTGCTTGGTGAGCGAGTTACACTAATTATAAGGAAAATAGAATAACATTATGTATTATTAGGAACAATGGGAACTTCTGGATCATCTGTATCTGTAGTGTACATATGTAGGATTCTGTTACATACTAAATATTGAGCAATTATGAGAGTAATTAGAAACATCCAAATAAAGTTGAGATGAATATAGACTGATAATAAATATACAGAAAGGGAAAACACAGCATTATGTTCAAATCTCATAATTCGTAAAACGGTCTACCATGATTTTACCAGTCTCAATGGTCTCATTTCTACTGAGCAATTCTCGAACGAAAAATGTTTATTTTTTATGTGAAACCACACAAAAGTCCCAACTGTCTGGAGCCAGTGAGACTATGGAATCCCCCAATTGGGGTATGTTCTGAGGCTGAATGTAGCGGGGAGGGGAAGGAGATGCGATAGAGGAAGGTGGGAAAGTACCTGGCTATTCAGATCTGGTCACCAAACACGGCCAAAGCCATTTCAAGCAATGTTTCAATTTTGAATGGTTGTCTTACACCAGGGCGATACTCGGAGTATAAATCAGAAAAAGTTTCTGTCGCATATAGGGATTGAACCCATGACCTCAGAATTGCCTTTGAACTTTGCTATACCACTGAGTTAATCCGACCCTATCCTCTTCGGTAATTTTTAACACAGACTTAGGTCATAGTGGAAACGGTTGGGAGCAGTTGGGATTCTTGTGCGGTTTCACATTAAAAAAAAACTGTATCTTTGACCAATATTATTTTAACGCATATTTTTCTTAACGCATATTTTCAGACTGGGCCTGCTGCGGAGGGCATAATATGTAAATTACATTATTTAATGTCACAATAATATTGTATTCATATATAATTATTTTATACCTCCATCGCAAGTCTGAAAGCGGTAATAAAAAGTATTGCAATGCAAAGCTTTTTATGGACCAATCAAATCCTTTGTTGTCGCCCGACCAATAGAATGCTTTGTTGGTTGCCGACCAATCATAGATCGATACGGCTAAACCCTGTCACTGCGAATGTTGCCAAATTCCGAACTCGAAAGCTTTTACATGTTCCAACTTGGCCGTAATGATTTTCACGTGAGGGGCGAACTATGCAATGCAATATACGTAGGTACATAATTTTATACTAAGTATGGTGTTAAACTTCGCGTGTTTTGAATATCGACATGACACCCTTCAGGTTTGAACGGCAAGCAGTAAAAATCAATAACTGTCATTGTCCTTTTTAAAGGTTTCCCAACCGTTTACATACCCCCCTAGCTTTATTATGGCGCCAAGAAGACTGTACAACCTTGGTAATTATTACCTACGATTACCTTTACCATAATTTTACTGTCCAAAATATATTTTACTTATAGTTTGTGTATTTTCTTCGGGACCAATAATATTAACACCCTGAGTTATTCCGGGTAACAGAAAAATCAAAAAATTTTGGATTTTAATTTTAATTATTTTTTTATTTATAAATTTATATATGTTGTCTCGTCTTTTTTATACATTTATTTTGATATTTCGTGAGATAGAAAATACGTTAGATGCCGAAAATTGCTGCGTTGACTTGAATTCTACATATAAAAAGTTGTGCAAATTGCATGGCGCCAGAGCTCGCCGTCCCAGGTCTTTTTTACTCTCCAGTATTATTTTTCTCGAAATTTTTTGATAGTATTTTGTACATAGAGTTTTTTAAAATTAAATCATCGTATCGATTGATCAACTGTATATAATATTATCGATACATCTCTTGTAAAATTATAATTGTATGTAAAGTTTGTCGGAATTAGTCATTAAACGATACATTGTATGCCCATAAATTAGCATTTTATTACATTGCAACTGCTTCCTCATTTTACGTTTATTATGTTGACTAGTTTACCTCATAATAATTTGATACCCTTGCCATTTATGCGATACCCATTACGTTATAGCGAAAATAGTTTGTTATGTTTGTTATTTGAGGTGATGGTGGCCAAAAGACCATCTTATCGTAATCGTATTCATGATAGGGTTTTTTTAAGGGTTACACCTATATATCTATCTATATAAATAAAAATAAAAAAACGTAAGTGTTCGTTTGTTCAAAATCTTAAATATTCTAAAGTTTTTTTTACCGATTGCTTTGAAATTGACACGACATTACATTCGAATATAAATCACCTGTGACAGGTAAAATATGCTTTTTTGAAAAACATCTCCATCTGTTGGACGTAAAAGCAAAACGCGCTATTGTTTCTCTGTCTGTACAGACAGACTGAGCCACAGCAGCGCGTGTCAGGGTACAGCTAGTTATAAATAATATTGTATTAAGAGGAAGCTACAAGCCAAAAATGTGTATATTCTTGGTATACCTTATATTGTAGGTAATAGGCATTAAAATTGCTTGACAAACGGAGTCTAGAAACTTTGAACTTCAAGCACAAAACTGGTTTTTATTTATTTTATAAATATTTTTATAAGAAAGCAAAAAATATAATCAAGTGAAACTGTCACAGATAATCTTAGCTATAGTACTGTATTTTTTTGAAGTTGTTTCCTTTACGCGTTCATACATTTCATTTGAAAAAAAAAAATTTTAGTAGCTTACTTTTATATTTTTTATTGAGTATTTTTTTTATTTTATTGGTATTCTACTCAAGCGAAACGATTGGAAAACCTTCAATTTATCTAAAGCATATTTTTTGGTATTCACAATGTAAACCAATTCGTCATAAAGATGAATCAAAATAGTGATTTAGCATTAAGCTTCGCCTTGACGTAGCGCAAACCAATTAATAAAATACATTATTTATTTTTATCAGATTGGTATAAATTGTTCATCACTTAATATAACTAATCAAATCACTAATCACCGTTTCAATTGAAATTTTAAAGAACTGCGGTGTTATGATTTGGTAACATTTCATAAGCAAGCACTTGTGTTTGATAAATGCGAACGATTTGTTTTTCCGCTGACTGATAGTGACGTCATCGGATACATCTGTAATTCTATTAGCACTGACTAGTTACACATTGATGGTACGTTATAAAATACACAGTTATCTGTACAGTGTACATAACTGCTACGTTATACAGTCATCTGTACATAAGTGGTACGCCAGACGGACGTCTGAAACTACTGCCTAAGCTGAAACCTCATTGCGCAAACGGTGAAACGAGTCGTTCGCTTGCGGTTTTAACTTTCTTCTGGTGTTGGGTTTTTTTCAAACACTTCTGATTTGAAGTATTGATCAAAATATTTTTAGGTTTTCAGTTTTTAGCACTTATCTGCCGTGGATGGATTTGCTTTTAATTTAAGCATCATTTTAAGTGTAAAATATCAGTATTATTAATATCTTTTTTTTTCTTTAAAAAATCATTACAATTTAGGAGGCGGGTATGTTTAGTAGGTACCACTGCCCCGGGATACACTTATTGGATAACCAACACCTCTGCCATAGGTCTCTCCAAGTGTTTCGCTACGTTTGGTGACTTAGCAGGGTTCATGGGGTGAGGTTCGTCCGGATCTTGGCGACAGATGCGTCTGCCCACCAAGGATCGGATCAGGAGAGACTGTTTGAAGCAAAATTTTTGACCTCTCAAGCAGGACTCTCAGGACATCACCTTGCACCGCAGTGGGAGGGATGGATTCATACGTTCTTCACTCCTGTACATACTGATCCCCAAATTCCTACCCACCACTCATACCTTTTTCCTTCCCAGGGGAATTATTTTCAATGATGATTTCGTTGCAATCTCTCCCTCTTTCTCATAAACTACGCATCCAAAAGAAAGATAAGTTGCAACAGAGTTCTCAGCCGCAGGATCATACCCATGACTGTGCTCCTAAACTCGCCCTCTTTCAAATAAACGACACATTTAACAGAAAGAGAGATTATAATAGAGCTCTCAGCGGCAGGACCATTTGTCTAGCATCCCAGCCAGTCATTACTTAATTGCTTGTAATTTTACAGTAAAGTACGGGTCCTGAAAATGTTGCAACCAAATCTGTCATTGGAATTGTTAGATGTTCTAATTACTTACATTTTTAATGGTTGGCATTGATTGTCGTGTTACTAATTCAATTTCTATTTTTAAATTAAAACTGATACATAATGCGTAGCGGAAATAGTTCTTGGGAAAGTTGACTGACAGGAAAAGTTGCATATCTTTTTATTATGAATTTCCGGCATGACGGAAGGACGGAAAGAGAATATTACCTTGATGGATTTGCGATAAAATGTTTTTATTTGAAGTCCACGCATTTAATTCGTTTCCTTATGATCTTGTGTGAAAAAAGTTGAAGTTGCATATTTTTTTTATTATCATCTTGTGTCACTTATATTTATGTTTTTTCGCTTGGAAGTAATGCAAAATTATTTTACAACAATCATAACAATAATAATGGAAGTAATAACATAATCTTCCCACACTTCATAATTTTAATATAAAACTCTTACTTTTCATACGTCATGATGAAAACATATCATGTGTATTATTATTATTTGTAATTTCCCCAAGAGAATCTCCGTGGGAAAGTCTGATGCAAACTCATAAAATATAAGATCAAAGACACACTTTCGATTGCAATCAAATGCATTTTAAGATTTATTACGAGAACCAGTGGAGTAGCGACTGCCTGGGCAGCTTGGGCGTTTGCCAGGGGGCCCTGAGCTGAATATGTAAAAATATGAACAGTTCTACTATATTTCTGCTCGGTGCTTCTTTTTCTCCTTCGTAAACCTTCAGTCATCCCGTTTTGATTGGAGGTCTCTCAATTTTTTTTATTTTAATAATTTATGTGATTACCGCCCAAAAGTCCTAACTGCTCCTTGCTAACGACTATGACACTCACCATTGGGATATGTTCTGAAAAATGAGACTATGAGGAAGGGAAGGAGATGAAAAGTACCTGGCTGTTCAGATCTGGTCACCAAACACGATTAGAGCCATTTCAGGCAACGTTTTGGTCCTGAATTGGGATTTTTCACCAGGTCGATACTGGGGTATGGATGAATATTGTGTGTTCTTTTATTTTAATTAAATGTGAAATAACACAATTTTCGTTTCGTGCCGGTTGCTTTCTCTCGCTCAAATTTTGTCCTGTTTATACGCACCCTTAGCTATGCAATGTGCCCAGTATCGTCCCTCCCGGGTGAGTCCGCCATTTAACTTGCTTCGAATACACAGAAGTATTTATATTTCGAAAAGACATGGCAATACGAAAGGAAATAAGATGGAAAGGAGGTGTCTCTTTGTGTTGATGGTCATTATAATTTTTGGTTAGATACACATTAATTATTTAATATGTAAACGAAAGCTGCATTTTTTTAATACATCACAAGAGTCCCAACTGCTCCCAACCGTATGGAGCCAGTGAGACTATGGCAACCCCGATTGGGTATCTTGTGAGGCTGAAGGTAGTGGGGAGGGAAGGTAGATGGAGAAGCACCCGGCTATTCAGATCTGGTCACCAAACACGGCTAAAGCCATTTCAATACTGAATCGCGGTCTTACACCGGGTCGATACTGATAGTATCTTCCACTCTGCTCGCTGCAGTACCTACAGTTAGTTTCTACTTAAAATTACTCTGTAAAAATATTATTATGTTTTATATTCGAATTCAACTATGACAAGAATGCCCGGGCACAAATTTGTTGCTACACCAATGGTCTTAACATATCAATATCAGAGTTTGTAGCAACGCACGTACTATAAAATCAATACGTCTCAATAATGTATACATCTTTGTATGTACAGACTGTAAATATCAACGTAAAAGTCATTCACGTAATTGTAAAAAGCATTCACTTTGTGGCTCATCATAATTTATAATAAAAACACATAAATTTGTTTTTGACCACGATAGTTTTATTTTCACTCTACCGGTTTCGGAAGATCCCTTCCTTCGTCAGGAGAATATTTAAAACAGTTTTAAATATTCTCCTGACGAAGGAAGGGATCTTCCGAAACCGGTAGAGTGAAAATAAAACTATCGTGGTCAAAAACAAATTTATGTGTTTTTATTATAAAAGTCATTCAGTCCGTGGTGTTTGAATTTCGTGGCAAATTTTGTTGCTTTTACATTTAAAGATGGTGTATTTTTTTCCTTTCCCAAATATATACTTTACAAAAATTTTCCATTTATGCTACCATTTTGGCGTGCATTAGTTCTTCCTCGGTCGACAAAAATATAGGATAATCGAATATTATTTATACGATGAGATGATTAAATGCTTATCTTTGAAATATTATCTTGTAATGGGCACCTTTAATGGCGCAATCCATTGCACAACCTGGCGTGAAATGCGAGATCTTCATTATCTCTTATTAAGCGTGTACCTTCCTACAGATCATGCCTATGAACTCGAGTTCAATGAAGAGGTCATTATTTTTAAACGGAGCGAGAAGAAACAAACTAAGCCTACGTAATCACTAATCACTATCTTTAACCCACACTTCTCGGCCTATAATTATGTAACTTTCTTCGTAGGTAAAATCGTTAAAAATATTAAGTGTTGAAATAAAACCGAAACGCCTCGAGAAAAAAATGTGTGGGAAGTTGTGATTGAGAAATGTTCTTTGGCGAACATTTAAAATATTCGCCCTGAAGAATGCATGCTTGAATCCGAAACTAGTCATCCACATCCCAAGAAACCCTTCACAAACGCACAATTAGAGTGCACCCAAGGGCATCGAACCACACAATAATGAAAAAATAATGGGTACAGATTGTTTTATGTATCTTTTACGTCCTCCAAACGTTTTATTTTTACAGGAGCCGGTGGGTCTATGACATCCCTAGTTGGGCTATTTTGTGAGGGTGTAGGAGGTGGGAGTGTTGTGAAATATGAAAAAAGAGGATTAGGAAGTACCTTGCTTATATATGTGGTCACTAAACACACCTAAATCCATTCTTATTATAGCTGTTTTGTGGTCTTTCTCCAGAGTATCTACCATTCTGACGTTAGGCAGCTAAGACAATTAGTCCTTACTTACAGAATCATGAATTTTTCGTGTTTTATTATATTTTTGTTAATGCATATATCAACAATACAATTAAAGGCATTCAAAAGACACATTTTCATTATTGTTTTATAACCTATTCGTTTAGAATACATTGCAATAAATATTTGAAAGAATTCACCACGTTGTTATGCCTAAAAGCCTACCACATACAAAATTAAAAATTGGATTCCATTCAATTTTCAATAATATGATTTGTAATGTTTAACTCCCATAAGCCTTGTAGAGATTATAAATATTATGTATTAAGTATGTTGCAATTATGTATTGTGATTGTATGCGGAAATTGATTCTTATTTTTAATATTCCCCGCTTCGGTAATTACTAAAACAATATAATTTACGTCTGATTGTCTGTATGAACACACATAATGCTTACCTTCAAACAAATCATAAAACAATCATTGATTAACGATTCGAAGTTAGTAGTTTTCTCAGAAAGATAACTACGTTATTTTATTAAAGGCCTAAGATAATGCATGCAAAAGGTTATCAATAAAAAGTACTAGGTACCTAACGGTACCTAAGCTTAATTCGATTTAATATTAAATAAAAATTGAATGGATTCGTAACACTGAATCCTGTCGATGTTTTTACATTAAATCTTCTTGTCATTATGTCAAAACGAAAATATATTTCGCCCAGTCAGTTTAGGCATAGAATGTGTAAGTATCGAAATAATGTTCAATCGCTGTATAATGGCTTGTAATAAGTTTTTTTCATATTCACGAAATAGATTTCCAGCATTTTGTGTAGCTGGTACAACACTGTGATATTATCACGAATCTAGGATTCAATCTATTTTTTGAATTGGCGTTGTTATTATATTCCGAATTGGTATTCGAGTAGCGTAAAATTGACACAGCTATAAACTATTTAATTGCGCTCATGCTATTTAGTTTGTTTGATTTGTTTGGTTTATTTACCCTGAACGTCCGATTTTCAGGTTCATCGAGTTTGGAAGAATCTCGGACTAGTTCAAGTTCAAAGGTGCCGAGTATTATAAGGCTAATGCTAAGCTAAAAACTTGGGTAAAGTAGGGAATACCACAGGGTCGCGGGTTTAGCCTCGCTTATTTGTAACGGTAGCTAAAGCCTTACTAGTGTAGGTCTTCGGCTGTTTGGGTATTAAAACCTTGCATTATTTATTTATTTGTAAGAAACAAACAGCTTTTATATAATATGCAGTGATAGATATAAATATACATAAATAGTCAAGCCACAGAAGTTTCTTATGTTACAGTGCATTAGAAATGAAGTTTTAGTTTCTTAAAATTAATTTAGTGTTAAAGGAAGGGGAAAGGAAGAGGAAAATAGGAAGAGGATAGGAAGAGGAAAATAGGAAGAGGATAGGAGATGCTGCCGATACATTCCATACTCTCATATTAATAATCGATCGTACGCATTACTTCATATCAATATTTCTTTAGGTTATTATGAGATTAACAATGTCATAAATACGTTTGTTGTGGAGCATCTAATTATTTTCTATGGCAAACACCGTATTGGCCGTAATGATAGGTGTCCGAATTTTCAGATACAAGCAAACTTACTTTTGTCATTAGTTTTCAAGGATGGTACCTATACCTAAATTTATGTCTATTACACATGAATACACATATTTAAACTTTATCTAGATCTGTATTGAGGGCTACTAAAAACAAGATTAATTGAAAGACGAGCTTTGAACGAAATGCGTTTGCAATGCCCTGAAATACAATGGAATGCAAAATATTCTACTACGGTAAAAATAAATATATGCATAATATTGGTGATTCTTCACTCTCATTGAAACATTTACTTTGGTCCACTTGATTAATTTGCGTAACTATTCGGCTCATTACATAAACGATTATTAAAATAAGTATGTATTCGAAGATTTAGTTAGATTTTGAAGTATTTAGTTTTTTCGTAACGTGTTTTGTGGTATTCCATCCTTCTAAAATGGACTGATAGTTAGTTTTATAAAAAGTGAACAATCCATTGTGATATCGCTATCAGTAATAGACATCTTTATACTGGTTGAGTATAATCTTAATTGTAATTTTATTCTCCAGACCCTCAATATCAAATCGGTATTGAACAGAACGGAAATTATGAATAATGTAATAAACACGGCCCACTGAATATTTGTAGGACAAAGGGCCCCATTATACCCGGCCAAATGGAAACGCCTGTTCTAGCGGGGCGCGGAAAGAAAGAGTATTTCCAACTGTTGTGGAGGAGAACAAAGGAATAATGATAATGAATAGCTGTTTTTAAAAATGGCCTTTTGTCTTTACCTTTTGCTTGTGGAACGCGTCAGAGCACAACACATGAAAATACTCCAGTTTTTTTTCTTACAACACGTGTGTTTTGTTGTTGTAGAGAACTTTCCGACTGGGGCAGTTTGTTTTCGTTTGAAAGTTCGTTCACAGTTTATTTAACAACAAAGAATTCTTTTTCTGAATTTTCATATAATTCTGGTGATAATGTTATTATTGATTAGAATTAAAGTAAGCGAGAAACCTTGATATTTAATTATATAATATTATGTGTATTGTATTATCAAGATCGGCGGCCATCTTGGATTTCAGTATCTTGTTACCGAAGGTAATGGTGGAAGCAGCTTGGGGATTAGGTACCTACTTCATCCAGTATTTCATCGCTGATAGCCATGAATTGTGTCCAATTCAAATTTTGTCAATTACCTACTTCGACTTAGCACCCAAGAAACTTTTTGACGAAATGCTGTTGATTTTACTTGCAATTTGTCGTATGTTATTGGTTTTCAAAATTTTATATAATTTAATTTAAATTACGCCTTTGTTTCCAACACAATTCCAATCAACCACGAATACAATATTATAATAATTACATAAAGGTTTACTTCAAATAATAGTTGCCATAGAAGTTTAGAAAACTGTAAGTTATTGAGCCGGTTTAATTTTTAAAATGTCGTATTTGAAAATTCAGGTAATGTATGATTCACCAAAGAACGTTTCTAGGTAGGAATCAACTTAAAAACCCTCTTTCGATGCCTTAAAAATACAGTAAAAGTATCGATGACAAATTGGCAAGAAGCAGGTAAACCTTAAAAGTATATTACGAATTCTCCCGCTGCGGGAATATCCTGTGTAGTCATGCATTGACCTGAACCTTGTGGATGAATCATACTACCTGCCTTTAAGTTTATGTATATCTTTTAAATGAATTTTTGTAATCATTCCATGTAATTTTGATATGTAAATCTAATTGGTCATTAGTAGTAACTTGTAATTGTAAATGTTCATTAGTAGTAAAAATATAATTGTTCATTAGTAGTAAGGTTGAATTGCATTCTCATAATACGGTTTATTGATTAGTGCGAAGCTACTGACTATTGAATAGATAAGGCTTTCGATAAGAATACATTAATGATTCTTCATGGTAAATAGATATAGTCTTGTCGGTTTTATATCATCAATCGGTGAATCCAACGATAAAATACGTCACGCAGTAAGGCGGAAGTGGGGAGTTTTGTGTTAAGTGACAATCTTATCGTGTTCAAGAACTATGCCTTTTTATATTACCTACACCTACTAGTAGACGTTACCCGGCGTTGCTCGGGGTTATGAATGGTTCGGGGTCGAGTTTGTGGTTGTGAATTCTAATGTACCTGAAAACTGGTTGCATTTTAAACGTGTAAATAATATAATTGCAAAGATCCGAAAAGTTTACTTTTAAGTATTTATTATTTTATTGTAATATAAATAATTTCAGATATATTGCATAATAAATTAAAAAATATATTATACAGGGTTTTCCAATAAGAGGTGTTACTTTTATATTCAATCGTAAAAGATCAATGGTTTCGTTGCTTGTGTGGCACGTAGCGCCGTCTTGTTGAAAGTAAACGTTGTCCAGATCAATACGATCCAATTACGGCCATAAAAAATCATTAATCATCTCTCGATAGCGCAATCCATTCACCGTAACTGTTGCTCCAGCCTCATTTTCGAAAAAGTAAGGTCCAATGACTCCGCTGGACCATAAACCGCACCAAACAGTCACACGAGGATAGAGAGGCTTTTCAACAATAACTCTTGGGTTTTCCGAGCCCCAAATGCGACAATTTTGCTTGTTGACGAAGCCACCGAGGTGGAAATGGGCCTCATCACTCAAGATGATTTGAATTTGATTCATTCAAGTGAATTTTAATAATTTCAATGCGTTGTTGAAGCGTGTATCGTTCCATTTTTATTAATGGCGTAGTTTTTACTTGTCAAATGTCAAAAAATGACAGCTTCAAAAGTAACATCTACCGAAATAGCGGGCTATTCAAAATAACACCTCTTATTGGAAAACCCCGTATTTAAGATATTAGTCATGTATACTCTTGTGCCTGATAAGGATGATTCTTACTTTGGTTGAATATTGGAATATGTTTTGTATAATATTTAATTTTATTTCACTTGATCGTGTCATGTCTTCCTCGAGTGTGCCCGACTTCTTCTTCCATCCTCTTCCACGTCACACATCCTCCTTACACCTCTTGCTTCGTTCATCACGTATGCCTCAGTTTACGACAAATAATTATTTGATTCATGTCTTCCCTGGTCATCCCCAACTTTTTCTACCATTCATGGACTTCACGATACTAACAAAGACAAACATCGAAATTTTCAGTGAAATTGGTCAAGTAGTTTTTGAGTATAGAGCACACACATACGGACATTGCATTTTTATTTACGTAGATAGATTATTTATTAGAAGTAGGATAGAAGGGTGTTCGGTTCAGCGTTACGCGGTTTTGAGAGGGAAGAATACCGTATATAATGCAGATGCTATGGTGCTATAAAGCTTTTAGTAAAATCTATGTAACTCAAACTATTTTTCAGTTCTTTCATCACCCCGATATACCCTCTTGATCATCTAATCCATTACAGGTCTTCAATTATTTGTGTCTCTGCATTCAGGTCACTTATGATACCCTTTCTTGTTAGTTTATCTATGTGCTTTTTAATGTGTTCTTACAACATCTCCACGAACTGATAGTCAGTATATCAGCTCCTTGCAATCTAGTACAGTCTAAATACTATATTCACAGCGAATCTTCATGTATTCCATTACGAAACCTGTCAATGAGGAAACTCAGCTGATATCGTAAAGGTATGGCGGCCTTGAAAGCAGCAAAGTAGGTATCCCTACAGTTTCTTCGCTCTGTGAGGTTAAGAGAAACTGCTGCGCCGCCCTTTTCATGCAAAACATAAATTTCACAACAGAACTTTCATGTACTAATTTATTTATTTGTGTTCTAAATTAAAAAAATATAGGCCTTTAAAGAAATTTGTTTTTCACGATTTTAGAGGCAACAAGTCCTTACAAATCAATGCCCGCTTATGTACCGGTCTCACCGGGACAGGAGTGCTCCTGGTTAGGGTGGTACATTCGATCGTATCATGATTGCATATTGGTGATGTATTTTTCTTTGTATCGTCGTGATATATTAAAAGCAATTTGTTAAAACCATTATTAAATTGATGTTTTATTAATAAGGCTTGTTAATTTATCGTGAGAGCAAAAATCTATTTTTCTCCTCCTAGCTTTTTCTTAGCTCGTTCAGTTTGTTCGTTATCTTTTTGTGTTTTTCTAAAATTTATATAAATGTATATATCTTTTTTAAAGAAAGACAAACATTCCCGTGTTACGAATAACCTGACTGTTAGAAAATCTCCTACTACCACTACAGTAAACGGAAAATGTTGTTTGTGTTGTGATGGAGGATTTAGCCAGCCGAAGAATTGAACATATATCGGTCATATTATGAATTATATTCAATAATTCTTGAATGCCTGGAATGCTTGGAGTCTTGACGATTGTTTCCTTTCTAGTCAAACATTCCAATTTTGGCTCTTTTAATCTTGTTATGTCTTCCTGAGACTATATAATATATAGATGACTCTAGAAGAGGCCAAATATAACCAAACCTAACATTCCCACCTCTCGTTCGTCTACCAAAAACTTCCAAAGTTTTGATGTGTTTTTTCTGTTATTTTGAGTTACAAAATTTCACTTTGAACGCCTTGTTTATCACCTCCACATACATCTCTGATCCCCCTAAACAATTTCTAACATAGGTTCGTAACTTTCTGTGTTTCGACTTCGTAAGTTTTTGTGTTGCTTTAATAGGCCCTACGCACGATCCGACTTTGCAGAACCCGACAAGTCGGGTCAGATAGTGTGTACGCAAAACCTCCAACCGAATTATTACTATTGACGGAATAATAATCTTAATTCGGTTGGCGGTTCAACGTTTTGGTTTCTGCAAATCGGATCATGTGGAAGGCCTTTAAATTAAAGTTTTTGTTTTGGTCATTTTTGCTCTGTGTTCCTTTATTTTAACGAATTAAATATAAGTAGTTGTAATACTTAGCATTTGTCAGCTGTTGCTTAAGAAATTAAATTGATACAATATCTGTGGTTTGAATTATAAAACATATTTGATACAAAAATATTATTTGAGCCAGATTTCTGCTGAACATCCAAAAAGAGCTTAAAATTTATTTCAGGTGATTCAATTTATTGTGTGATATCCTAAATAATTTTGAAGTTTAGGATAGGTGAGGTTAGATTTTCAATATGATTCTACATTCTCCTACATTCCTACTGGCTCGATCCATGATCGTCTGCACTTACCAGGAATTCTGTTAATTCAATGACCGTTCGAAGCAGCCGCGTCGTGTTGTGTGGTTCCGATACAAACATATTTTAACTGTAATTTCCCGTACAAATAACACAAATAATTATTTTTCTACGCCGACCAAATACCACTTAAAATGTGTTGTTTGTGGGACGTTGTGTGACCCTATCGCGAATATAATGAAAATGGCTGTAAGTATGAAAAATAATGTATATTTTATGGTATACGTGTAGATTACTAAAATCTACTAACCAACTTCTTTGAATTCACTTTTACAGTTGAGTTCTTGGTGCTCTACTCGAATGTTCAATGTTTTGTTTTGTTTGGTACTTGACATCTTTCTTCTATTTACTATAATGTATATATATTTGAACATCAAACACGCTCAAGAAACTAATGCGTTTGTTGATTTGGTTACACGTTTCATTGCGCTGTCTGCTTTATCACATTTGTTTACTGTTTTAGTTTGTGGTCGAGAGGAGAAAGCACTAGAAAAATAAAATAAGCGTATTAGATTTCCATTCTGAATCATTCATCCACTTAAATTATTCTGTAATTAGTTTTTTTCTGTTATTTGTTTTGTTTTTCTGTTCTCTCCCTTAAAGACACAAGACTAATAACGGGTGTTTGCTCGAGGCTCACATTTTAATTAATTCCGTATCTATATTACCCTTTTTTCAGACCGACCCCCACGGGTGGAAGTTATTATTAGTTTAAAATTAATAAAAACAGTACCTTACCATTAAAGTATTTTACGTAAAAGATTTTGAAAGTTTTATAAAACCTTGTAATATAACATTACCTTTAATCACTTGATTTTATTTTTCTATGCGATCAATAAGTAACTTCCCGAGGTATTCATTTAGAAACATCTGAGATTTTAATAATACGTTAATCAGAATTCATTAAAATAAACCCAGTGGAAAGATCAATTCGACCGTAGGTCCGTCAAATACACCTGGGCCGCGCGTCGCATATTTTTGTTCATGCCTTCTTCACTTACGTCATTAAGATTCCGACTTTATTTTAAGGTATTGTTTCGTCTTGACACTTTAATTTGTGATTTTTAGTGATGTGATCTTAAAACCTGGTCCCACTACCGTACTACACAGTAAAATAGAATTTATTAAGTTCTGAACCAAAACATATTCTTATTTCTTTGGGGTTTGCCTCAGGCCACTGAATTGTTAAAGACATATTAATGAAAATATAGTAAATGAGACAAAGGCGTGGTAACATTCTAACGGCAGGGAAATATCTCTGTTCGCCTGTGTCGCAGTCCTGTGTCACTGTCCTAGGACATAATGTGTGAACAAACACAAGCGTAGTATTCTATGATCAAACTATAAATATATTTTCTTTGTACAGTGGTCTAATTCAGGGTCAAGAAAGTGTGATCAATCACATTTGTTACTTGTGAAAGAAACGGGGGCCGGTTCACAAATTTGCCCCGAGGCCCTAGTAACTCATTAAGGCGATGCCATACGTAGTAATGCAAAATCATCTGTTTTTGGTTTGAAAATTTGGTCGCCTAGAAATGTTTCAGATGCTTTAATTAAATACTGCGAGTAGAATACATCTTGGCCTTTGAAATAATCGAGTATTTTTTAGATAAGTCTTTTTATAAGCCCAGAAATAAATAATGTAAAGGCCTATGAAAACTGCTTTTAAGTTCAAAATCTCCTACTTACGAACCCATTTTTGGTTTTGATTTTATTGTATAATGTGACAAATTAAGTTATTTATAAAATGATCGAAAAAAATTGAATATGTATGCCTGAACATTCACAAAATAAAATAAAAGGCACTTTTTGGCCATGTTTTTTTCTTGCATAAATCAAAACAGGCGGGTGGTGTTAAGCGGGAATTTAAACCTTATCGCCATCTACGTAAGGGTTGTTATTGATAGCGGCTAAATTTAAAATATTACACGACGTAGTGCATCGCCTTAAAACTATTTGTTTATTTTCAGTCGGTCCATGTTAGCTCACAAACCGAACATTACAAGTGAAAAGCTAACAACTATAACGAAATAGGTAATATTTTAAAACGATCTTAACACGCAGAGAACAGTGTGTTTTACCCATTTATGATTGTTTGCTTTAGGTTCCCAACCAAAACGTTGATGGGAAAGTTTCAGTCTAGTTGAAAGGAGGTACTAACTCACTTGTTATTTTAACAGCTCCACAAATTGTACAAATAGTCCCGGTTTAGTTCCATTGAATTCGATCCGTTGGGGAATGTCTGCCATGTCAGTCTTGTCTATGTTTCAAAGGAATGTTTATGGTAGTATAACTTCTTTCGAAACTTGAATAAATGATAAATATCTACGATTTTATATTGTTGAATTCTTTGAACATTCTAGGTCATTTCAAAATGTCTATAGACGTTTGATTCCATAGATTATTTCAATAGAGTTCCAGCATTTAAACTATGTAACAATAATACGAGAATTACGTATATGTACCTTCTTATTTTTTATTTGAATACCTCACAATAGGTAATACGCCAGTGAGACTATGGCATCATCAATTGGGGTATGGGGTATGAAGGTGAGTGCGGGGGAAGGAGATGGAAAGAGGAAGGTGGGGAAACAAACTGTCTATGTCTTGTTCTCTTTATTTCTACTATTCAGAGTACGTTTCACAATTATTGCATAACCCATCATCAAGGTTTTATGTGCTGGAAACCGCGTCCGAACTTCTCAAGGGCCTATTTCGTTTTCTAATTTAATTCATTTCATAACCTCATAGATTATATAAGTAGGTACTTTATTTGTACTTGACTTCGTTATTTTTGTTTAAATGCAAGGAAAGTAACATATTTTCCATTGGGTGTCAAAATCTCCCATTGAAAATAATTTAAAACAATAATTTTAACGTCTTTTCCACATTATCTGCTCTGTAAAAGTGAATCATTTTTCTTAAATATTTTTAATGATTTCTTTTATTTAATTTTATCAGCTTGACTTCTGAACGTTTGAGAAAATTATACAATTTATTTAAGATCAATCTGGATTTATGAAGTCAAAAAATGGTTACATATAAGTCAAAAGGCCTTACACACCTCCCTGCAATCGGAGACGATTTAGGGAGTGTGGTCGTGCAGGGTAAAATTGGCGTCTTCTCTACACACCCACCCCTGCCGCAGTGTGAAACTGATCGTGCAGCAAAGCGCTCGTCGCTCAAGATGGCGCCAACACTTCCCAAACATCAGAAAAATAGGAAGGGCTCTGACGTTTTCTTGCATGCAATTGTGTAAAAAAGGAAAACGAAGAACTGGTTTATGAATCGCTTTATTACATTATAACTGATATCGTGGGGTCGATTTGTCTATGATTTGTCTCACTCGGTGATCAAGCAAGCGATCTAGGTTCGCGTGCTCCCCACCGCTGCCCCGATATTGCCTCCGATTGCAGGAAGGTGTGTAGGTCCTTTTAGCCAACCTAATTTTCTATATATCTTTTGGATTGTAAACAAGTACAATAAATATGTATTTTGAGACTAACTAACTCTTCTTGAAACGTGTTCACGCCAACTTCATAATAACAACAGCTGAAACAATGTACATATTTTAATTTCGTAATGGTAGTATCTGTGATACGTTCGCCAGAGCGATACTTTAGTGTCTTCCAGTCTATTTTCCGTATTTAAAACTGAACATCAAACTAATTTGCAGTCATATTTTTTTCTTATTTCAAATTCAATAAACTCCAACTTAACAAGTTAACCGAGAAAAAATCGACATTGTACTCGTAATTGAACACTGTAATATTGGTAACACTTTGATTTCGCAAGAATCCATTTGTGACGCATTTAATCGTACCATTACCGATCAAAATCATCAAGATGATTATTATAAAACACGGATTTAAGAATGTAAAGGATCCCTTTAGCATTAATTATTTTATGGGATGTGTGGGATTGCACAAACCTCCCCACATTCCGAAATTATTATAATTAATTCGGTATTGACGTTACCGTGTAGTTTCTATTATCTTAATTATAAAACTGTAGCAAAAACTCCCGAGTTCTGGCCTAATAAAATTTCGGACGGGATTTTCTAGGTCGACACAACTCTTTTCAGCTTCTTCTGTTTTTGCCTGTCAAAAATATAAGACAGGAAGCAATATTGTTTTTTCATTCTCAGTCTTGGGTAAAGCGGGGTAGTAAAGTTGGTCAAATTGTTAAATAATAATAATTTTAAAAAAAAACTGCTTATCTCTAACCGTTCAATTCGTCACGTAGAGTCAATTGCACTAACGTTGAACGAAATATAAACAATAATATATTATATTGTTTATGTGTATATGGTACCTTAAAAGAAAACCATTGTTAAAACATTACGGTACGTGCGTTTAGCTCTTCAATTGGTGCACTGTATCGGCTGAAAACAATATCTTATGTTTTAAATACGAAAATCAAGGCGTTCAATTTTAGCGGACAACACTGCCATATAACCGTTTTGTTCTTAAATCTGCCAAGTAAAAAATTGTGTTTCTTGCAATAATTGCAGCACTCAAAAATTTGTTTCCAATTTAAGTATTTGGCGTTTTTATATTTTTCTCACACCATCTAATTCAGTTTAGAACTAAATTCCAACCCTTTACTATGCCTTAATTCGAAGTAAACTTGAATATGGAAGCACTATTTGGAATCCACATTATTGCAAATATGAAAATATTATAGAATCGGTTAAAAAAAAATGCTTAGACTATTATCTTTCAAATGTGGACTACATGACCATCTTAGATCGTACGACGCACGTCGTGAATACTTTAAGATTAATACGCTTAAAATAAGAAGGCAATTGACTGACCTAATATGTTTGCATAAAATTATCCACGGCCATCTTGATACCTCATTATGTCTTGGCAATATTGAAATAAATGTCCCCAATTCCCATTGTTTAAGACACCATAGCATTTTTCACCTGAATATTTTCAAAAATAATATTGCCTATTTTAGCCCTCTGACCCAAATGTGTCGACTGTATAATACGATTGGGTGTGCTGAATTAGATATTTTTGTTGATAATTTATATGGATTCAGAAAAAAATTTCTCCTATTGTTAAATATATAATATGTTGCACTGATTATATTATGTATTACTTGCGTCTCTTACTTTTCTGTAATATTTGTATTTCATATATATTTTTAATTTTGAAATTTTATTTTTATTTGTTTTATATTTTAATCTTTATTTAGGTATATGAAAATTAATGTGTCTTTGTATGTGTATTTGTATGTTAACTGAGTTTTTATAACTGGATTGTTCTCACGTAAGTGAGATCGTCTGTAAAAACCCAGTATAAATAATAAATAAATAAATCCACAATCTACACAAATTTCCCTGTTTGTCCCATTATCTTAAATACCTACATTTATAAATCTAGCTTGAATCAAAGCTTGATAGACAAATTGTCCCATTTACTGCTCTTTGACCTCAATAAGGGGGAAGTATCATAAATAGCGCTAAACATCACTTTGTATTTACCTAGTAAAAGGAATACCACTAATAATTTATCTAAAAATTCTATAGGGGTAGTTAGAAAAATGTCTTATGTTACCAGTGAATTAACTTTTTTTATCGTAAACTTTTTTATTCTATATGAAATACACATTGCAACTTTACGTAAAACTTCAAAAATGCCTTCGCTGGAAGCAGAATAGCTCCTATCAGAGAGATTTTTTTTTAAATCCATCGGTCATCTCAAAGTAAATATGATACAGGTCATTTTAAATAAATAAAAAACACTTTAACATATATGGATTTTTGTTGTGATTCAATTAAACTTCCCGAATATTTCAATTATTTTCCGTCATACAAAATCCTATGGATGAAATCATTGTCCATGGCTTGACCGAACACCGCTAGTCACTGTCAGTCTCGAGGTGAATTCGGAAGTGAGAGCACGCTTATTTTGTTTATTCTCCAGTCCTCGGCCAACTTTCAAATTTCTAATAGGAATCCAGAGGAGATTGGTGCTATAGCCAAGGGGTAAGTGGAAATTAAATATTATTTATTTTGTAATATATAATTTGAAACTTGTTTTACGGTCTCAACTTTTTTTACCTTTTTCAGGTACAATACGTAAATAATAAAGGGGCACATAAATGGGAAATAATAAAGGGACTAAAGAGACCGCTCCACTGGAGGAAAAGAAGAATAAGGTTTGTCAAAATACATCATTCCGATGGACACGTTTTCTATAAATTTTTACCGACTTCTATTGAAGTCGGTAAAACGGAGTAGGTGGTGGCTTGAACTCGGATCTAATTTCAAAATGCATTATTTCGGCATCAATCATAAATTTCTCCAGTTCTCTACCGATTTAGTTCAAAATCGGGATTAGGGAGTTTGGATGTGCACTGTACTCGGATCTAATGTCAAAATGCATAATTTCAGCATCCATCTTGGATTTCTTCAGTTCTCTACCGATTTAGTTCAAAATCGGGATTAGGGAGTTTAGATGTGCATTGAACTCGGATCTAATGTCAAAATGCATAATTTCAGCATCCATCTTGGATTTTTTCAGTTCTCTGCCGATTTAGTTCAAAATCGGGATTTGGGAGTTTGGATGTGCATTGAACTCGGATCTAACGTCAAAAAACATAATGTTGGCATCCATTTTGAATTTTTCGAGTTTTCTACTGATTTGGTTCAAAATCGGGATTAAGGAGTTTGGATGTGCATTGAACTCGGATCCAGCGTCATAACTTCAGCATCCAGCTTGAATTTCTTGAGTTTTCTGCCGATTTGGTGCAAAATCTGGATTACGGAGCTTGGAGATGGACTTTGCGAGACTAGTGTGAAGGTGCTTTCAACGATTCTACCGATTCCTTTCAAACTGTCGCTAAGATTGGGAACAATGTCTATCAGTTTTTGTTGTTTGTTTTTGGGGTGTTATGCCGTGTTGCGCTAACTCCTTCTTTAGCCGACGTTTCGGACAGCGTTGCAGTGTCGATCATCAGGGCAGATCCTGTAGATCCGAAGATGTGATCTACCGGATCTGCCCTGATGATGGAGACTGCAACGCTGTCCGAAACGTCGGCTAAAGAAGGAGTTAGCGCAACACGGCATAACACTCCAAAAACAAACAACAAAAATGCTTTTGGCCGTGAAAATCTAAAAACTTACCTAATGTCTATCTGATCCATTGATAAATGCACTGAATTTCGTTGATGGCTAATTCCTGGTAGTAGTATTATAAATAAATTATTAAAAAAATATATATAAATATATATATATGAGAGAGAGAGAAAATAAATATAAAATAATATATTACCGGTAACATGCATAGTAAGAATTATAGCGTATTTTATACAATGTACAAAAAACTTTTTTAATAACCTTAACCACAAAGAAAGCCAAAGTTTTGGCACTTTTCGAGGATATTATGCTAAAAACATGAGAAAAGTATTTTTAACCAAGACATTTAGATAATTTTATATCAATTTTTATCAACTTCTTTATATCTATCTTAGACTGTGTTTTTTTCTTAGTTTATGTACTTCATTCTACTTTTTTGTATATCTAAGTTAATATTGTAAAATATATTCTTTCCCGAGTACGAAAAAAACATTGAAATAAATTTTCAAATTACATTCATGATTTACAAATAAACTTTTTTCCATTTCTATCGCACTAAATATATAATCAAAAAATATTTGTCGTAACTTAATTTTACGTTTTCCCTTTTTTCACACCCATTGCTTTCTGGTAATATTATATTAAAAAAAACAGTTATTGTCATTACACAAACCATACCATCAAATTTATGAACCAAAAATCTTTTCCAAGTCAAAACACGATTAGATTCTATGTGACTTTGAGTAAAAAACTGAGACGTCAAAAAAGGTCCAGGGCGTAAAAGATGTGACTGTATATCCATTATTTTGCTAGTATGATTTTTATTCTGTCAAGTTGTATCCATTATTTAGTAAATAAATATAAATTTCATAAGGCACGTGTATTTTTATTTCGTATTTTATCAAAACCGTGTCAATCATCCCCCTATCTACTCAAAAGACGTAGGTGTTGGTTTTGAAACCGCAGCTGTTCTAGCGGCCGACCGATTCATTTACAAGTAGCAATGAATGACAATTAACTCACTAAAATATATTTTTTGTCAAACTCGACCATAGAATTTCCTATACCAATCCAAAATTAATATTTGCTATTTGGATTTTTAAGTGATTCCCCTGATTCTATGCCACGGGTTTATTAAATTTTGTGTTAAACTGGATAAGTCATGAAAAATAAGCACAGCTTTTTTTTGTAGATTCACTGAAAAGTTCATTGAATATTCGTGTTAAGAGTTCATCGTTTTGGCCTGGTTTCTGGCAATATGTGTACGTATTGATATGATGCATTATTATTGTAATTATTATTGATTCGGAACGGTAAAAATAACAGATCTTTTTTCTACCACGAAAGACGAAAGAATGACTTATTGAGAACGTGTTTCATTCGTCGATTTCAATATATATATATATATTTTTTTTAATTCGAAATAAAATGGGTTTTAAAGGCGAAATTTTGATTAATTATCTATCTTAATTAGTTATACAAAATATTTATTGAAAATATTTTTTTATGGTACCTCGAGAACTCTGCGACTAATATTTGGTAGCATTAAAGATAATGTACTGCCGGATTATTTTATTTCCTCAATTGCACGATTGTGAAGATTCATTTATCTATTTTCCATTCTTGGACATGTTAACTGTATTTTAAGTTTTTTTTTACATAGATTTCAAAAATATTGTATTTACAGCTTTACTGCAGTCACTGGTTCGGATTTGTGTAAAAAATTCTAAATTTGCCTAGGTAGATAATAGTAGATACCCAGCTAAGAGTGTATATTTGCCAAAAATATTCTATTTCGAATTATTGGTAGGTTTAACTGTACTGTATTTATCGTTTTAATTTTCTGAAGAGAGAAGTTTTGGGTTTCGCTCTGTTGTTCAGTAAATATTTAAAACTAGCTGGCGTGTACCCGGCGTTGCTCGACTTTTCTCTACTTTCTATAAATAAAATATGCATGTATTATATACATAAAAAAATTCTCTAAAATATAGTGAACCCTATCAAAATCGGTTGCGTAGTTTAGAAGAACTAAGCGTACAAACAGACAGACGCGGATAGATACTTTATTTTATACTATTTAGAGACAATACAATTGAAAAATATGATTTCATCAAGGATCTTGTACAGATCAGTGCTCTAAATAAGCAAGTGATAATAATAAATCCACAATAAAATATATAAATTTGTTTTAGACCACTTTAATTTTAATTGCACTCTACCGGTTTCGGAAGCACTCTTCCTGAGTGCAATTAAAATTAAAGTGGTCTAAAACAAATTTTTATCTTTTATTGTAAATTATGACGAGCCACAAAGTAAATGCTTATTACAAATATGTAATAATGAATCCGCTAGTATTTTGTGGCAGGGAGCCGTTTTTACCGTTCCGCGCTTTGAGTTATCACACGATGTGTCTCATTTTAATAAGTAAATCAATATTCACCTCCTCTTCTTCTATCGGTATGTTCATTTTTTGTGCCCACATTCCGATAACTGTCCAAAATATTAACACTAGTTTCACGTACGGCCGCGTCGAGGTGCCAGAACGTGGTCTATTTTGCAAAATTACCTTTAGGAAATAGCGAAAAGTTATTATTATATATAATTGTTTTGAATTATTATACTATATATATTTTTTTAATTACTTTTACGTACATTTTTTTTGAGTTATTATTATATATAATTGTTTTGAATTATTATTATATAATACCTGCACCATTTTAGCTTACATAAACTAATAATAAATCTTTTTTTTTATTTTTTTTTATAGTGAATACCTCACAAGAGTCCCAACTGCTCCCGTCTGGAGCCAGTGAGACTATGGCATCCCCAATTGGGGGATGTTGTGAGGCTGAAGGTAAGTGGGGAAGGGAAAGAGGAAGGTGGGGAAGTACCTGGCTATTCAGATCTAGTCACTAAACACGGCTAAAGCCATTTGGAGCAACGTTTCAATTATGAATGGTGGTCTTACACCAGGGCGATACTGGTAGTATCTTCCACTCTGGAACGTGCCGCAAATATACTATATATTATTTTAATTAATTAATTGTGAAATAACACAAATTAATCAAGTAAAATTTATTTGCGCACGCCGGGTTCGAACCCGCGACCTTCGGAATGGCAGTCCAATGCGTTACCACTGGACTATGCCGGCCGTCTAAATCTAAACCTAACCTAACTTATTATATCCATCAAAAATTCTTTTTGGGTTGCAAATAATTTAGACTTATTTACTAGGGGCCGTACTAATAAACGTGTTTTAAATTTTATACAACTAATAAATAATTATCAATGTAGGGTAAATGATTGTTTATCAGTTGTGTAAAATTAAAAACACGTTTATTAGGAAGGGAGAAGATGAATAAATTCGTGGTTTATTTTAATTTTAATACTACAGCGCCGTTTAATTATTTAATGACCGGATAACTCATCAAAATGACAAGTTATGAAAAGTGATGAAACAAAAACTAGGTTATATAGGTTACATAATGTAACTATATAACCTAGTTTTTGTTTCGTCACTTTTCATAACTCGATAGCACTTTTTATAGGTGTGTCATTTTGAAGAGTTAATATTCTATTTTTATTTATTTTAACTTAACTTGAATTAAATGCAATAATAATAATAGGTAGTGCTTAAAAATAAATATGCATAGTTTAAAAAAAATGTATTTCAAATTTCCATAGCTTGTGGCGAATATGACGGTGCGAGCTGAGAATAGTTGCGTTGACTTAGAACAAATTTCATGATTTCAAAACTCACCATTTGAATATTTTTACTATACACGGATATTCTACTTTATGGTTAAGATTTACAAAAAGATAAACATTTTTCACTACGTGTTCTGACCCGTATAAGCGACCATTTTCTTATCGCCCACACCATCTTACAATAAAATAATTTTACAACACCGTATACTTTATTAAAGTGTTCTTTCAAGCATGAACAATAATTCTTTCTATATTTAGCCTCAACTACCTTATATAGTTTGTTCAGAAAGATTAACAGCTCACAAGTGGAGAAATAACACTGCATTAATCATTGAATGTTCTCACGAGAATTAATTTGGGATGCGTTTCGTTTGTCTATTCTTTAGCGTTTATTATCGTGTTACTTACAATCATCCTTGTTATACTTGCTAAGGCGAAGCTTAATGCTAAATGACTATTTTGATTAATCTTTGTAATTGGTGTACACTATGAATACCAAAAAATAGACTTTAGATAAGTTGAAGGTTTTCCTATCGTTTCGCTTGAGTAGAATACAAATAAAATAATAAATTACTCAATAAAAATTATAAATGTAAACTACTAAAAAAAATTTTTTTTCAATAGAAATGTATAAACGCGTAAAGGAAACAACCTTTTAAAAATACAGGATTATAGCTAAGATTATCTGTGACAGTTTCACTTGATTAACTTTTTTGCTTTCTTATAAAATTATTTAGAAATTAAATAAAAACCAGTTTTAAATAAAAAACGTTTCTAGAACGTTTGTCAAGCGATTTTAACGCCTATTACCCACGATATAAGGTATATCAAGAATATACACATTTTTGGCTTGTAGCTTCCTCTTAAACATGCCTACCACCTACATGAGGATAGACTATTAAAAATGCTTAACTTGCCTCTTATTTTTTAGATAACATCTTCAGTTTGTCATTTCTGACATCTTTTGTAGTAATAGTTTACAATCTTGTTTTCGAGATAATAAATGTCATAAATTAGTTTCACTTTACTGTAAAACCTGCTACTTTTGTACGTGTGCTTTTACAACTTTGCTATATAGGTGATAAATTCGCGAAACACAAATCCATTTAAAATGATGAGTTTGTTTATGTAGAAAATATCTATGGTTGTATCAGTGGCGCACCAATCTCATTGGCACTGGGCATTTACAAACGCCCATGGTCCGGATCTAAAATGGGACCATACCAATGCCAGTGTATTCAAATGCACCCAAAATAATAATTGTGGTATTATGTGACGGGATACACATATTTTGCGCTATTAACCTACATTTATTTAATGAGATATATTTTAATGTTTTATTTTTTATGGGCTCGTGACTTGAAAATTCCGCCTGCGGCGCTGTCTTCGTTACTTTTTATAAATGTTAACAACATAGCAGTTATTTATTCTTTATAAACCGCTATGTGGGGGAAAATCTTGGTGAGAAAATCACTCCTAGTCGATCTAAGCGCACTTGGGGATGTCGATAAATTGCGCTATATAAATTTTGTGTTATTATTCTTCAAACAAAAAACTTTTAGGCATTAAAATTAAAAAACAACGATATTAAAAATCATCTTAATTAGTAAAAAAATGCACACAAACATTTCTTTTTATGGGGTCATATCAAAGATATTAGAAGAACGAGATGTGCTATGCGCAGTTCGTACTGAGTGGAATTGTTTTGCCGAGTGTCGTCGGTTTTGTTCACCAATACTACTGCACACCTTCGCTTACGCTAAGGCATCGCTAAGGTATCCGCACTAATACATAGAACAGATTTTTGTGCGTACACGTCCCGATACCGTTCAAAGTACCCTAATTAGGTAGTACTCCGGCTACGGTCCGGCGGCCAACATAGCATATCTCGTTCTTCTAATATCTTTGGGTCATATATTATCTTTCAATAAAAATATAGATACATAATTTTACTAATGAAATGTTACCACATATTATACCTATGAATTATTAATCTGTTATCAATCATATTTATATTATGTGTGAATAAATTACCATAAATTTTTTTTTATATATATATATGTATATATATAATATTACTTTGATTGTAACCGAAAAGGATGCTTACCTAGATGAATGAAATGTTATGCTACATATAAACAGGATCAAATTTACGCGCCTCGAACCACAAATTATAGGAAAGGAATAAAGCAACCACAAGCGGCGTTTCGCGTCCATAATTCGTGGCTCGGCTCGCTGAAATTTTATCGCGTTTATACGCAGAATTTAGTATTTATATTAATTTTATCATAACATGAATAAGAATGTATTAGAAAAAACTAATCCTATAGGATTAAAAAAAATATCTACATAGCACGCATATATGATATTTGATATGTGACACAACCGCACTAATAATTAAATACATATTGATTAGTTTTTAGAACTACCATAAATATATTAATATTTTATATTAGGTACTGTATTTTATTTCTTAATTTTTATTTAAATTTGTCTAATTTAACTTAATTTCAATAGAATTAATTTTATTTACGGGGCCTCCGCAAGGGTAACCTCCCATTGAGGCTCACATTACCCAATAATATTTTATAAAAACAATATACTTCTAGTGTATCAATAAAAAATAAAAAAAAGTTGGCAAATTTATAAATTGGAGATTTTATGGCTACGCCACTGGAGTTTATGATTTTAAAAGTTTTAAAGAACGGTAAATGATCTTACAGTTTCCGAGTTCTGATCGAGGCCTGGTTTTCACATAGGTCGGTCAGCGGTCAATAGATGACAGGTGTTCCGTGATTAACTGACGACGCGTTGACCGCGGTTGACTGTTGACACGGGATTGACGCTAACAGGATTATGTTCGCCGTTTTCAAGTCAACTGACTACTGCTAGATTTCTGTAGCATTATTTCTTAACTACGTTTCATACAATATGATGAATGACTAATGATACACGACCTCAACGATATAGTATAGTGGTAACTGGTAATAACAAACGCAATACCCGACGACTTGCAAATAATCAAAAATACTGTTGTGTCTGTCGGTCTGTGTCAATTAATTCTGAATGGTTTTTAATTTAAATGTCATTTAAAAAATTGGAACTAATGTGTCAATAATGCAGCTAGCGATTAAGTATCTACCTATAATAATATTTCTACCCAAAAGTTTTTATAATTCTCTATTTGAAATGTGAAGGTATTTATGTTCAGGGAACATCAAATTTTCTAATTTTTCAAGGGTCTAATTTTTTCCATTTTTAAGAAAGCTTTATTACTTAATTATTTAGCTACACCAAAGGTGTTCTTTCGAAGGGAAAATTTATGATTGTTTCTCTAATTTGTCGAAATAACAATATTTTAACGAATTTTTTTTTTTTGAAAGGTAGGGAAAACAATATATATTAAAAGAGTAAGTTTACAATGTGCGTGTCGCAAAAACTCGGAAACGAGTCCCGGTGCGAACAAGGTAGTTATATGATGTGGTAGCCTTCTATCACCCATACATGAAGATGGTTCCAGTTTTTACCTGAAGGGCGTGCTTTTGAAGATATAAGGGCTGGAAGTTTTGCCCTCTAGAAAATTTCTAGAACAGTCCAGAACCGAGTATTCGAGAGCATTCCACAATCTTCCAGAACTTCCCGAAACATTCTGGAATGTTCGGGAATAGTCTGGAACGTTCGGGACATCAATTTGTGAAAAAATCCATTATCACATTAGAGGTCATCTCGAGACATGTCCGTGAAATAATATGACCTAATGTGATAACACTGGTAACTTAACAAGTGGGTTATCTTTATCTAGGTAGGCACGTAGTACTGGTTCACTTTATCTTTGGAGTAGGAATGCAAACGTGTCGTTGATAACGAGCAGTTGATAACGTGCAGTTGATAACGTGCAACGTGTATTTTGTACAATCAATAAATCGATGAAAAATACACATCTTTAAAGATTTAAAGGAGTCAATAGGACTATGGCATCCCCGACTGGTGTGTGTTGTGAGGCTGAATTTAATGGGATTGGTAAGGGGATGGTTTGGAATTACCTGAATATTCAGATCTAGTCACCAAACACGGCTAAAACCATATCAAACGACGTTTAGATTCAGAAAGTATACCGGAAGTATCTACCACTCTTATTACGTTAGGGGACGACGATCGATAGATATCCCGACTGTGGAAATGATAACTTCACGAAAATCAGTATAATAAATATTATATTATGGTTACACGTAGAAAACCTACTGGTATAAAATATTACTAATTTATTAAGAATCTCTTTAAATTATTATTATAGAATATCAGGTCAAACGCAGGTACATGAACGTATGTGACGATATATAATGAATGTACTAAAAATGTGTTCGGAAAGGGCATGAACTCCCTTTTTTAATAGGGTTTTAATAAATCTCATTTTTCTCCCTGTATGCACAATTCAATGAATGCCGATGAACAATAATTACAACAATAACCAAAAAAACATTATATTATCTTGTGACTGCTCTTAAGTCTAATAATCTTTTTTACACTCTGTTTATATTTGTTTGTATTTTGATAACGATGTTTTCGCAAATCTTCAGCTTATTAACTTAGCTTTGTTTTTGTTTTCACAGTAAACTGATGTCTGGAGCGATCATAGCGAAACCAACTACGCAGTGAATATCGAGTGAGTATTTTCTTATCATAATTCTTGTAAATTTGGGGTTAAAGTCCAACAATACTCAACCTGCGGCCCGCCAAGCTTTTTTTTATGTGCGGCCCTAAATACATTTATTATCAGGAACATGATTTAAAAAAATCTTGAATTCTAAATTTCGTCATAATATATTCGAATAAATCATTTCACAGTTGGCGAATAAAGTATTTGTTTTTGAAGAGAAATTAAACATCTACCACGAAGAAATAGAGAACCAAGTATTCCATAACTTTCCAACTGTAATAAAAGCTAAACGAGATGGAATATATGTTTCTGAAGAAAACTATACCATATTTTAAAATTATTTAGATGCAATGAATTAAGAATAGATTTCAGGACTTTTATCAAGAATTGTTTGTTACTTATAGAAAATCCCCGGTACCTAGAAACAGCAACTTTAACACAATTAGCTGCATTGGGATATGATTATGCAGAGCTTTATGGTGAATTTATCGAATTTAAGAACTATACTAATCTGAAACCTATTTGTCATGTCGACCACTAACCGATCATATCTAAATATTGTTCATTGGAATTTCTTTCCTCATCTCAATTTCACTATTTCTATCTCACTTTATTTGCTTGCTGTCTAATATACTCTAAGCTCAAAGCAATTTCCATTGTACTTAAATTACAACTCCGTGGCATTATATAAGTACGATACACCCGCGAGTACACGTGTACATTCAATGTTAATCCATAGATAAGGTACCTACCTAATAGTACTAGGTAGGATGTATTCTATTTGAACGAGTAATCTCGGCGAGGCACCTTCCGCCTCAATGAAGGTTTCGAAAGTGGATTTCAATAACAAACCAACATTACTGACTGCAGATAGGTACTTGCCTGGCCGATATCTCTCACCTCCCATCGCACAGGTGTGCTCACGATCAATATTCAGAAACGTGCTCTACAAATGTGGAAGATAAAAAGAAGAATGTTTCGAACCAGTCTTTAACTCTTCGTGTGCCGACGCAAAATATTCGCCGTTCGCCATTTGATTATATTTTCGAAATAACGTCATTTCTTTTGCAAAAAAATGTTAATCTAAATTTTACCGTTTTACCATATAATGTGTTAAAATTTTCATAAAATTATATATAATCTACCATAAATTTAGTTTACCCAGAATCGGTAGTTATAGACAGAGAAATGATTGTTTAAATACTTCCTTAAGGATACGCTGGCCTTTATGCACCGACATGCTTGGAAAAATTTTCAATTAACGCGAGATTTCCTATAAACAATGTGATGGTTTTTCAAACAGTCTACAAAAAGACATGTGTCTGAAAGCCTTTAAAACAAAAATAAGTAGAACTGAAGATGTATCAATTGTTGAGCGTTGTGGACTTCTTCAATGAATCTAACATGCTAAGCTAAAGCCAATTCAAGAATCGCCATCGTTTCGATTTTGAATGGTTGTCTTTCACCGGGGCGATTCTAAAAGTCACTTTAAACCCTCACGAAGTTTGAGAACCTTTGATTCATGAAAAAACATGACGTCACAGGCCCTTTGAGAGACCATTTTACATTATCGGCCACTCGTCAAAAGGTAGAATGACAAACATTTTATGATTCGCATAAACCATAACGAAAAATTTACATTTTTACACTCCTTACCAAGCAAATTTTCCACTTAATTTATCACCAATAAAATATTTTACTGTCATCGCGCTGTTTCATATTTTTAAAGGGCACATAAAGTCTTCCACAAATGGCTGTGTTTGTTATCTCTTCTCTGTGTATGCTTGTAATTTTATCTTGTACCAAAATATTTTTATTTATTTTTTATTATAGCGAATATTTAAACATTTTACATAAAAAATGTGATATCAAATATATGGTGACCGGATAAATCATCACAATGATAATTCATCACATGTTTAAAAAGTTATATAAAGTAATGGAAAGTGATGAAACAAAAACTTTATTGTCTGGGTTAAGTAGGTTAGGTTAGGTTTAATTTTTTTTCATCGTTTCTAATCACTTTTTAAAAGTGTGTTGAATTGTCACTGTGTTGAGTTATCATGGAACCCAAATATATTTATAGTAAATTGTATATCTTAGTCCTTCTCACTAGGGTGACCTGTGCTGAGGCGAACTAAAGTTTTATTAGTTTTCTATGACCTTTTAAATGTTTTTTTCATTAATCTCTTTCAGCCAGATTTTTATTCTTGATTTGTAATCATTCAAATTTTCTATTCGCTTTATATCAGGGGGAAGGATGTTGTGGAGTTTCGTCGCAAAATAAATATAATTTCTTTGTCCGAATACGGTTTTATGACCTGGAATATTTTTTATGTCATTTTTATTTGACCTTGTTTCAGTATTTTTGAATAGTTTCAATAGTATATTTTAGCATATATTTACTGTACATTTGACACATCAAAACTATTGAAAATTTCAATCGAAGGTGTTTTTATGGGTAGGTACTTTCAGTATGGTCTTTATAATGATTCACCGTTATTTTTATGTTCCCAGGCACAGGGTGATTGCTTTTAAAGTCTTCCAGAGACAGCTTTTGTTGTCTCCTGTTTCTTTGAAGCTATTAGTTAGTAGGTACCTACCCCCTATTCGCTATTAGTTGCAATACTTAACATTCTTATTGATCATTTGATAAATATGGAGCCAAGAATATGACGTTTTGTCTATAGTATCGTACCTTGGATGGATATTTAAAAGATAGATAGTTCACTAAGCGTTCGGCTAAGTAGTGTAGATTAAAATTCCAGACAGAAACATCGGTGCAAATTTCATGACTCTAGAGGTCACCGTTCGAGAGATTTTTATCACTTGGGACTTCACACAACCTATTATTTATATAATATTAAGTATATATATTTTAAAGTTTAAGTTTGATTCTCAGATAAAAAATCATAGGGGCTTTTATACTTTTTGTAGGTAGGTACTTATCTACTGTCGATAACAATTGATGTTTCGTAATTGCGTGCAGTGGGCGCCATGATTCGGTGCAATTTGATGCGGTGCCTGCCCGTCGGGTAGGTACTGTCAGTATCGCCCTTGATGGTAGGTTGAGGGAATACCGACACCAATTACCTGATCGATGGTAATAATGTAATGGTAGGTACTACTTTCTCTTTTGTATCGAAATCGAATATTGGTATTTGGATTGTGTAACTAGACGGGATGCAGATTAACAATAAACCTAAAAATATTAAGGTAACTGTATATACATCCTTGATATTAGTGTATGAGCTCACCCATAGATGGCGTTAGCTTTTGAGAATAATATGATAATAAAAAAGGTGAGAACCTCAAGGTCGGGGTCCAGATTATTCCAACCGCCTGCTAATTATCACAGCCAAAGATATTAGAAGAACGAGATGTGCTATGCGCAGTTCGTACTGAGTGGAATTGTTTTGCCGAGTGTCGCCGGTTTTGTTCACCAATACTACTGCACACCTTCGCTTACGCTAAGGCATCGCTAAGGTATCCGCACTAATACATAGAACAGATTTCTGTGCGTACACGTCCCGATACCGTTCAAAGTACCCTAATTAGGTAGTACTCCGGCTACGGTCCGGCGGCCAACATAGCATATCTCGTTCTTCTAATATCTTTGATCACAGCCCATTGTCAATCTATCGCAATAAAAGTACAAGTGTTTTTTTGAAGCCGGAGTTTTATTGAATAAGAGAGATTGTCATTGAACTCCGGATATACAACAGTAACATGACCAAAGATATTAGAAGAAACATGACTTTAGTGTTTCGGGCTGGTCCAATCCTCATCTAATGCAGAGTTTTGCGTTTAGCTGCTTTCTTCACTACCGAAGATATTGAATTAGAGTCATCTTTGACGACCTATTTTTACTAAGTTGTTAGGTATTTCTAAAAATGAAGTATCCTTCCCACCGTTTCACCACAGTGGTATGCAGAGAGGATAGACCGCCACCCAATGCTGTCTTGGCACACGCTGTTTTTTTCATTCGGATCATCCACCTTCTCGTACACATTTGCTTTTCTGTTATTCTGAAAATTATTAAAAAAATATATGCTTGGAAAATAATGATTACTTAAAGTTGGTTTAAACAATGTTAATAATCATCAAATCATTTGCTCTAGGAAAGAAAACTTACCAGAAATTGGTTATTGTTATATTCGAAATTTGTACGCAGAGATCATCCGCTTTTCAGCTGATTGCTCTAAAACCATTTTTATCTCGTGTATATAGTTTCATTTAATTAAAAGGTACCATTAAATTTGACCCGGTTCTTGACACGATGTAAAAATTGCATACGTTCATTATTTAGTAATAGAAAGCGGCCATCTTTAAATATATCCGAAAAGACTTTGAATAAATTTAAAGCGTCCTTCATTAAAGTTATTTCATCATTGGAACGCTGAGAATCACGGTCACGGCATGACTCAAGGCTATTTAATTTGAGAAAATACAAAAAAAAATCTGGGCGCGGAACAAACTCAATATTATTTATTACAAGATGATATTAACTTTGATGCTACCTTCCCATTGATTGGCAGCAATGCCAGCCTATAAATACTTCAATCGGCCCCTCACACGTGTTTCGGAGATTAGATACAGGGTGGCCAATTTTTTATGGGCGTTTTACATGATGCTCTTTTTCATACCGATTACTTTACGTAAACTATGTTGGGACCCATATGAAAACTTTTTGCTTTGTATCAGAATCATTTTTATACTTAAATTGCATACAGATAGTTCCAATAGAGACGAATTAATAATTTGGGATCGTACTAAATCGTCAAAAATGTCAACACCTCGAACATAACGATAGACCACAAAAGAATATGTTTCCGTCAAGAAACTCATCAAACAAACGCGCAACAGTAATAGTAATAATACTGGATAATTAATTTATTTATTTACTAACGGACCATGTCCAATTACAACACATTACATATTACACGAAGGTAATACAAAGAGAAGTGTTACAGTACAGGATAATTAAAAATTACAACTGTGACAAAAAAATAGGGCACAAAAACAATAAAGATAATATCAAGTCAAGACAGGAACAAGACTTTGATGGTGTTCACGACTTACGCCACATCAATACAAAATATTACTTTCGTAATTGACAAAAATCATTTAGGCTTACACCAAAAAATTCACGGATTAATTCATTAATTCAAATTATTACAGTTTTTTTTAATAAAAACAAAATAAACATGCAAAATTTCCACAAAATATAGTTAAAATAAATGATAAAAAAATAAAGGTGTCAAATAATGTCTACCATCTTAAACTGTATGAAAATCGGTATCAAAATAGAACATGTCGTTTGTTTCATCCCGAATTATGTCCCATGAAAAGACGTCCCACGTGGAAACTGGAAAAGAGAAGCATCGAAAACCGTCCACTATACTTGTAGGTAATGCGATACATTTGAACGACGTCATAGAGCAAAGATTCAGATGTGAACACTGCACCATTATATTTATGTATCCGATTTTTTTTGTAAAGCTTTACAAAAATAAACTAACGCTTTCTGAGTCTAAACTTAAATTTGAGACTCAAGTTTGATATAAGAGATGACTTGTTTATGCACGATTGATCAGTGAAACTTCGAAGGCCAGAGCTGAATAGCAAGATATTTTCCAACCTTCCTCTTTCATTTCTTACTCTCTTCAGTCTCACAACATCCCGATTGGGGATGCTATAGTCCCGCTGGCTCCAGGAAATTGGGAGCACTTAGGACTCAAAATGTCATATAGTTTTTTTAATAATGTTCCAAGTAACAGTCACCCTGTATTTGCATTTAAGCTCAATTTAAAGTACAAGTTGAATTTATTATCGTTAGCTACTTTAGCCACCCATTTTTTTGATCGAATTAACAATTTAGTACGTTCTGTAATGTAGTCCCATCGGTAGGCAAATCGTTCGATTCTATGCCCAAAGCTGTTTCACGTGTATTATACCTATCTGCCTATCACACACTAATATTGATTAGCCCGCTTTAAGTATTTATCAGAACCAAAAGGTCAGCATACTCCTACTTAACTCATTTACCTATTTTAACTCGAAAATTTGCCATTTCGATATCTCACTGGGTATATTCTGTTCTCGAAATCCATGTAAAAGCCCGTCTGAACTAAAATAAATAAAATTTCATCCGATTCGACATGGTGGCCGTGTTGGATACTACATTTTTATCCCGCCAGAGTTCGCATGGTCGTGTTTCCTATTACGAACTGTCAAATCGGAATAATCAATATTATGGTACCCGAAGAAAGTTTTTTATATCCCTCCTTACAAATCTTAGGATTTCAGGGGAAATTTAGATTTTAATTTATTAAATAAGATAAAATTGGAAACATATTTTTTGGTGCCGAGGTCTACTGTTCACAGTTTACAGAACTACTAGAGTTTTTTTATATTACCAAATATTTACATTTCACTCTAAATATTTGACGCTATTTTTTTCTGTTCATTTGCTTCACATTTCCATTTAATTCATTCCGCTTACTATTAATTTACATCAATTTCATAACTCTTCATTCGTAATATGGCCATACATGTTTTTAGGACACATACGCCTCACGGCTCTCATTTATACAATATTCGGTCTACTTTCGTCCTTTGTCAGATCCAGGTCTGACTAACGTACCCACTACACACCATGTTGTGGACTGCTAGCATCGCTTCTTTGGCTTATTTTGTTAACGACTTCCGCATTCTGTCATCCACAGTTGATAAATTTTATAAAAAAATGCTCAAAGTAGGTATCAGCCCTAGCCTCGGTACGGCTGACAAAATTTCTATACAAACTTGCGCAAAGTATCAGTCCTAGACTCGATACCGTTGACAATTTTTTTATTCAAACTTGCTCAACGTATCAGCCCTGGTGACCGGATAAATCATCACAATGATAATTCATCACATCTTTAAAAAGTTACATAAAGTCATAGAAAGTGATGAAACAAAACCTTTATTAACAGGGTTAAGTAGGTTAGGTTAGGATAAAAAAAAATATTTCATCGTTTCTAATGACTTTTTATTACTTTTTAAGAGTGTGTTGACTTGTCACTGTGTTGAGTTATCATGGAACCATCAGCCCTAGCCTGGGTAATATTGACAATTTTTCTACAAACTTGCTCAAAGTATCAGCCCTAGCCTCGGTACCGTTGACAAATTTTATTGAATAAAATCTAATAATTTATTGACCTTTAAATATCTCTTAGGAATTTATTAAGAAATACCGGCATGTTGTGTGGATAATAGCTACAATTAATTTATTTATTATGTAATGTTTGTTGTAAACCGCATCTGGTTGGTTCAGGTAATAAGTGTTTTGTGCTAACGTAGAAAACCAACCTATGCCTGGTTTTACATCTGCTCAATAATAAATAATAACCTTACAATAGGGTTTTACGTGTGGACATTGAGTTTAGTTATGGATAAGGGTTTCCTATTATCGAATTATCTTAATGCTAATGTACTACAACCAAAGTTTAGGCTGTTTGGAGTCACGGAGCTATGAAAAATATATTTCTCGAAAGTATGTTTTCTTTAACATTTATCAAACGCAAACCGCGAGTAAAAATAATTGACTACCTAAGTAGCGCATTTAACATTTGTCTGAAGGCTTGATGTTGGATTCCCAATACAGTATTTTTTTATTTATGTGATGGATATAAATATTTTAATGTACGACAATCCAGGCCATCCTCAAGCAAAATGGGCTGGATTTAAATGCGATAGTTTTGAAAGTTTTGGCTTTCTGAAATTTTCACCAAGAGTCTGGTTTGAGAATCGGATATGGGTAGTGCCGCCCCGGAAACCATTTATTGGATAACCAACACCTCTGCCATAGGTCATCCCAATTGGTTCGCCACGTTTGGTGATTTAGCAGGGATACCCGGGTTCATCGGGTGAGATGTGTTAACGATGTGCCCGCCCACCAGCTCCGTGTCGTGCCAGATCCGGAGAGGCTGGTTTGAGGAGACCCTTTGACCTCTCCAACTGGGCTCTCGACCCATCGCTTTGCACCGCAGTCTGTGGGATATACTCATATATCCGTCATTCCTGAACACACTGATCCCTAGATTTCTAACCAACCCTCATACCTTTTACCTGCCATCAACTTTCTCTCCTCTCTTTCCTTAAAAAAATACCACCCTCACAGCATCCCAAAAGATGACAAAGGCCCTGAGGAAAATAATTTCCCTGGCCCTAGAGGGCTGGCCTGGCCTGGCCCCGAGGAAAATTATTTTCCTCAGGGCCCCTGTGTGGGGTTAATATTTTTAAAAAATGTCACATTACAAAAAAATATAATTAACTATTTGACAACTTTAAATGGAGCCACAGGAGCACAATGCGGAGATTCCTCGAGGTCCTGAAAAATTGTAATTTATTGATCAAAATGCCTAAAGGAACATTATATATGTCTAGTTTCAAATATATTCCCACTTACTTCCGTCTCAAATACTAGGATGACTGGGCTAGTTTTTTGATCGTCAAATTTTATGAATCATACATAAGTGGCATTGCAGTTAGTTTGTCGTAAAATGCTGCGTATTTTAACAACTATTTTACTCTCCGAAACCATAATTTTGTTAATTATTTACTTGATTTTAGTTATTAATAATTGTTCAAACTAGGCCATTCTTCCAACCAGCTTATTTTACAGTGGTAATTGTTAATTTTTATGGTTAAATAAAAGGAAATATCATGCATATATTTTTACAAAAAGTCTTGTTCGAAATGCACAACGATCGTTATCACATTCGCGGTCTGGAATGGTGTTTTAGTGTCGTGCTGGGTAGCATTTACGGATAGTTTACCAGTTTTACTGCCCGTAAAACGTAGAACTAGAAATGTTATGGGATTCCTATGAACATACACAAATAATATATAGCTAGAGTATTGTTAGCGATATTTCTGTTCAACTTACCGATAAGCTGTGCAATCTTAATTTGAATGGTTCTGGTTCTTAATTTGAAGGTAAGTTATTATAATATCATACCTGTGGCCCGATCCTTCTGCTGAGAGTTCAGAAGAGGATTAATAATTTCCGGTTTCCTCTAAAAATGCAATTCACAGGGGGAATTTGAAAATCGGGAGCGGAAATGATTTATCTGTTCGTAAAAATTGGAAACTAATATTTTTGAAACAGCTTTGAACAGATAATCCCTAGTGAGATCTTATCAGATAATAAGTGTGATCTTACTCGATTTAAAATAAAACTGATGTCGCCAGTTAACTTTCGACTCCTAGGCCCCAGGCAAGCCAGTGAAATAGATTATATTTGTTCGAGAAATGAAAATGTTTGATCAATTTCAGCAGAAGGAAGAAAAAATTGTGATTAATTCGGGCACTCGGATTCAAGCTCAACACACTTATATCGGTTTACCTCTCGGTATTTGAAGTCAGCAAATAATTTTACTTTTTTAAATCGTTTAGTCATCTGAAAATAAAATATTCAAAAAATATTGTACACTTTGGTAAAAATTGTTGTTTTGATTATATAATTGTAACACCGTATTTAAAATGATTTTACGTGCGAAATCTCAATTATTTGTGGTTTTTCGTTTAATTTTATTTCAATAAAATCGATAAAATTTGGTTTCAAAATCATCGCTCAACCATTTCAAATGCTCACTAGTAATTATTATTACCGAAAATATTAAATTCATCCACACATAAAAATATTACCAGGAATAATGACTTATTTACGTCAAAGGTTTTCTGGGGATTAATTCCGGCTAGAGGACGACCCATCCATCAATTTATCCACAACTTTCGCTTATTTATTATCTTCGGCGGATCTCTCTATTTTAAGTTTTATACTGATTGGTGAGTGGGATAGGCTTCTCCGTGGCTTATGGTCAAATTTAGCACGGTTGAATTGACTTAAAATCTATAATATTTTTGTATTAACCCCTAGTGTGCCAAGAAAACCACCGTAGATTTCCTAGTTGCTTACCGCACTTGCCACGATTTTATGTTATTTAAAAAAAGCTTCTTGCATATTAAAACTAGCAAATATGTTTTAACTGTGAAAAGGCACGATGCAAAATTCAATGTCCAATTTCAAATTCCGATTTTCAAAAGTCCCACTACTGTATTAATTTACAGGTAATCCTCTTAGTGATTGATGAACCGGTGGATGCATTCTGTTAGACATAAATTGATAATAGTTTGACTAGTCTTAGTTAGTAATAACATAGATCATTGTTGAAATGTTTTGTATGTTTGTACAGTGCCCTTGAGGTGATTTCGCGCAAAAACGGCGCTATACATATCATCCAAATATTACTATTATTATTTTACGACTTATTTGTTATCGTGAAAAACGTTTATTTAGCTTGAAAATATAATAAAACTCAAGATTATTTTGGTATGTCTTTATTATATAATATTTTTTATAACATTAGAGAGAAATAAAAAAACATTTCACTACATATAAGTAGCTATGGGAAACTACACAGAATTGATGTATATATATTTTTCTGTATGTACACACAATGTGGTAATACGGTACAAAACATAATTTACAGTGACAGCTGGCGTGCGCCGGGATATTGTCATTTTAGTCTTGGCATTTTAGCCCTGGCATTCCGAGGGTTAATCATCATTAATTATTGTTCCAAAAGGTGTTGTTTTTAATGAAGGGATGTTCTTACCTTTGTATGTGTCAATTTTCTGCAATGTGGTAGATACCCTCAGTACGGCCTTGTGAGAGGTCACCATTTTTTTTTTTTTTTTTTTTTTTATAGTGAATACCTCACAAGAGTCCCAACTGCTCCCGTCTGGAGCCAGTGAGACTATGGCATCCCCAATTGGGGGATGTTGTGAGGCTGAGGGTAAGTGGGGAAGGAAAAGAGGAAGGTGGGGAAGTTCCTGGCTATTCAGATCTAGTCACTAAACACGGCTAAAGCCATTTGGAGCAACGTTTCAATTCTGAATGGTGGTCTTACACCAGGGCGATACTGGTAGTATCTTCCACTCTGGAACGTGCCGCAAATATACTATATATTATTTTAATTAATTAATTGTGAAATAACACAAATTAATCAAATAAAATTTATTTGCGCACGCCGGGATCGAACCCGCGACCTTCGGAATGGCAGTCCAATGCGTTACCACTGGACTATGCCGGCCGTCATTTACATTCGAAGAGTTGATTTAAAAGGCTTTCGTCGTTTAAGTGACCTGATCTGAATAGTCAGGTATCTACTTCGCAATAGTTATCTTACACATCTTCTTCCCATCTTATCCAGCCTTACAATCCTTTCAATTGAGGCTACCACATTGTCACTAGTTCTGGGTAGTTAGTAACAGTTTTACAGTTAGCAAAATAGCAAGGAAATTTTCCGAAGTTGACCGCTACCATCTTTACTTGTTTTTAAAGCATGTAGGTACTTGCCTACCTAGTTGCCACCTTTCTTCCCTTCATTACCTTTTTCATGATAAATGTCTGAAGTTTGCGCTCTTACAATAGATATTTTTGAAAGAACTTTAGTAAGAATCTTCTGGAAAATTTCATGAATCAATAATTTGATTCATGTCGAAGACCCTTATCTTTTATAAAGGCCTAATAGGGTCTGGCTTTTATTTACTCGCCCTCGAGGCTGATGTAAGGGACGACATTTTACCAAACTTAAATTATATTTCAAGGGCTTGGAAAAGGCTTTCACCGCCAGGCTTTTATTTTTGGGATTTGCAAGTGTTGGAAAGGGTGTACTTATTTTGAGCCGCCCCCTGTCAATGTGTTCTTACAATTTTCAACCATCAGCTAAAGATAAAATACTTGTATAATATCAAATACGAGTATTTGTACCAACACAAACCTTTGAAACAATACAAGTAATGAGTTTCAAGTTCCAAATAACTCCCCATAATGCCATTTCTCCACAGGGGTAGTATGTAGGACAGGGAGGGTGGACCACCACACAGCTTTGTCTTGACCTTGACACACGCTCCTTGCTTCTCAACTTATATTTATATTCTGTTATACCGCCTTATATTTCTTGGCATGACCCCACTTAAGACTATCCACCAAGACGTGTAACATTTGGAATCGGGCGAAATCACACACTCCATGGGCAAATGGCGATAAGGCTGAAATTCCCAAAAACTGCGGCCGCTTGTTTTGATTTAAGCAAAAAATATATTAGACTTGCAGAAAAGTCACTTGCACAGGTCTCGGTAAGAAAAGTCTCTTGCACAGATTTGCAGAAAAGTCAATAGATGTCGCACATTAAAATAAAAAATATAAGATAGGTTTATCTAAAAAAAAAGACGCTGTCTAGATTGCATTTAGTTTGGGTTGAATCTTGCGATCGTACATAAAGATAGTAGCCAATAAAAATGTGCGGTGAAAAAATGAAGACAATGTTGGAAGTTCTTATTCGAAGTATGATACAGTTATATCCCGAAGGGGATAGGGTCCCATTAGCTCAGTGGTAAAGAGCGGTGCCCCGGCAAGGCAAGGGTCGAGTCCTAGATGTGACCGTATCCTTTTCTGATTTTTCTGTTTCAGAGTTTCGTTTAGAAATCGCTAATATTGTCTTCAATAATTAAATATTAAAATTTGAAGTATTACTCAATAAAGTTATTAAAAAAAATACATATATATATATATTATTTCTCAAATAGGTTTTCTGATCATTATCTAAATTATTATTTGCGAACATCTAATAAATAGTGTAAGACATAATCGCTATCTGCGTCTGTCTGTTTGTGCGCTTAGTTCTTCTAAACTGCGCAACGGATTTTGATAGAGTTTTCACTATCGTTTATAGAATTTCTTCCGGAAGGTTTTTTATATACAATTCATCCATATTATATTTATAGAAAGTAGAGAAAAGTTGATGTTTTGTAATCAAGTCGTAAAAAAATATTTTCGGGTGCTTTCATTGCTAACGCTGGCTAAACCGTATGAGACACGTCAAAAAAATGTACTACGGAATTGTACATCTTAAAAAAGCCCACAGAAAAGTCAGCGATGGTATATGTCTATCTCCTAAGGATAACCCCCAGCAAAGCCGGGTACACGTCAGCTAATTATACAATAAAACCATATCCGAAAAGGTATTTTTTATTGGCCTGATACTTTATTTTCTATAATAGCATCTATAATATTTCCAGTCGATCAAATTTTCTAACTTAAATGTTTTATAAACTTGATCGTTGGTGTCCTAGACTTCTTCCATTGTTTTGATTCATCCCGATGATCCTTTCTCGATTCATCCTATTTTACATCTCCAAACCGTCTAAGCTTCTCTTTCTAAAACTTGTTCAATATAAACTTTCAGTTTCCTTTTATATGTTGTTTGAACATTTACGATATGTGATATCTGTTTTCATACCTTTTTTCGGCGGTCATTAATTCCGGTGTTCCTACACCTTTTATCTTATTATTATTGTGGTAGGTATTTATTCAATTTCCGACACAGAACATCTCGCATGATGTGCCTACGATGAACTTGTGCTTATATTATCCATTTCTCTTATTCTTTTTGACAGTCAATAAATAATTTATATGGTCTATAAAATTATATCGTGTATAAAAGACTTTGAAATGATTTTTTATAGCGTCATTAAATTCTCGTAATCAACAACATCGCCTAAATATATGTGGGTACGCTTCACCTGAACACCTACTCAATATTGATATTAATTTATAATTAAACATTTGAAATGTATACTTAATGAACGATATGGTGCCTCGATTAACTTATCAACATTAAAATCAATATTTCAGAGCTTCTCATACTGAAAATAGTTGCGTTCACGTATAAATTTTAGACGGTAGTATCTGTTAAAATTTCACCCTACGATAGTTTTTACTGCTAAAGGTGAATAAGATCAATCTACATATCAATCCACATTTTAGAATTTGGTACAATAAAGAGTTTTTTTAATGTTGATACCTTTATGTACAAATATTACGAAAATTGATAATTATTGGAATGAAGGTAACATAAAGCGACGCATTAGTCCATAGAATCCTAGTCTCTCCAAGACCAGGTGGTCGGTTTGGTTTAGTTTGTGTCCACGCCCAGCGATTACTACTACATTAATGTTTGGGAACCACATTCCTTGGTACTTAAGTCTTACAAAGTCTGAGGACCAGGTTTTGTGTACCAAGCCATTGAACTACCAATGAGCCAGAACGGATAAGAATGTACTAAGAAAACGAGTTGTCGCTTTTTTGGAAACAGCGAACGGCCGCTAAATGACTTGTGTGAATTTTGATTTACGGCTTCGGGGTTTATTGTCACTATTATCATTAAACTTGTATTTTGAAGTTGAATTCTCCCTGCTGCGTTTGTACCCCTGTCTGAATGCGGTTTTATTAGATTATTTGTCACTATGGACGTTCGCATTCTGTTTTATAACAACATGTTTTAGGGGCTTTATAACTTATTTAACGCACTAAGGTTGAAAGGGTAGTGCTGGAAATCAATTTTTCTAAAGTTTCGTATTAATCGCTCGTCTCAATCATATCTATATACATTACAAGTAATAAACCAAGTATTGTGAACCTACGGAGAATCATTATAAATCCTAAAATCTCGTCTTAAAATAACATTGGCGCAGCCGGTAGGATGTTACAAGTTTCTTTGTTTTTCTCATGCAATATAAATAGGCCATTCACATTTTTCTCTACCATTAGCAGAACTGTGTAGCAATATAACATTTTTTTGCATGTTTTTAACAGCTTCCCAGCGCCCTTGTGTTTCATCTCAAAACATATTCAAATTAATTGCAGTGTTTTGTTCGCGTCGTTGTAGCTTGTAACGCGCAAGCTCGCCGTTTAGCTCGTCCATACGTCGAATAAATTCTTTTTTCTCGGAACGTTTAATGGCGTATAAAATGCAATCACCGCCATTCCGGGAATATTACCAAATAATTAACACAGCACTCGAAATTTTGTATGGAAATATTCCAAGAATAATGGTAACACACTCCTTGTTCATGCAGGCAGAATACAATGGTCTGCAGTTTTATGGGAAAAATAAAATTCGATAGTTTTAAACATGTTTTTCTTTAATGGATAATTTTGTTTGAAACGAGGTATACAACCTCCGTGGTCGAGTTGTCAAGACCCTCGGCTGCGAATAACTTCTCTCCTTCCTTTCCTTAAAATAAAACTTCCCACAGCATCACCAAAAAGGACGTAGGCCCTAAGGGAAATGATTTTCCTCAGAGCCACCTATGTACACGGAGAAAAATGAGTAATTTATAATTTTTTGAGAATCTCTTCACATTATTGGTAATCGGGTTAAAAGCGGGATTTGCAGGCCTTTATCGAATGAATTACCAGGTTCGAACACGTGTTCCGACATCGTGATAATGTAATCGAAATTTACTACCAATACTATGAAGAAATTCTTAATTAATTAGCAATTCTAATTTTTTCCTTGCGGGAGATAAGGTAAACAATATATATATAGATATTATGTATTTACGTTTGCGGCACGTCTTAGAGTGAAAGTACACCATTCACAATCGAAACGTTGCTTGAATTGGCTTTAGCCGTGTTTAGTGGTCAAATCCTCTAATTGGGGATGCCATAGTCCCACTGGCTCCAGACATAAAATTTCACAACATGAGGGGTCAACGATTGATATATTTCCTGACCAGTGAAAATGAATCCAACTTCCTTGCGTTGTGGTCCTGGGTATCAATTCTTCAATACAGACCGGTTGCAATTGGCGTCGACGTTCTTATTCTTGAGTCTCGTCGAAGATACATATCTTACATACGCCAAACTTCAAAAGGGTCGAACCACTCGTTGTTTGAGTAGAATGACTTTTGACGTTTGGCGTATGTAATTATGTACCTTCGACGAGACTCAAGAATAAGAATGTCGACCAATGTATGTACTTTCGACGGCGATTGCGAGCGGCCAGGATTGGAGAAACTAATAATCTATCCATTCATGTCACTGTAACTCACACGTACAAATTTTCAACAGTTTATCATGTTTTTCTTATTTGCCTACCTAGTAATAAATACTTCCTTTTTTACCATTTTCCTCCCTCTCACCATCCCAACCCCATAGGCTAGAGTAACTCTGTCTTGTTTATCACAAAATATATATGATACTTCAGTGAAAACCTCTTACTGGTTTAATAATGACACATGTTTCTATATACATTGTAAATACTAAAACTTTTTGGTTGGTTTTCAAAAAAAAGCCTTATTGTTACAATTCTCCCTTCTATAAAAAATGTCTTCTTTAACTGCATAAGTTTATTATTTTTTCAAGCGTGCGGTGAAAACTAAAAGTGTTACTAATCATTAACCAGATAGCTTTATAATATTATTTTTGTAATCGAATGAAAGCGGGGAGAAAAATAATAATTACAGGGTATTGTAAATTGCTGATTTCGTTAGCCTATGTTTATCGATATTGGCAAAAGTGAAATTGAATGTATAAGCGATAAAATTGTTGATAAGTATTTAAAAAATATATTGCTTTTACAAAGCGTTTTGTCTATTTTGTTCAGTATGCTTCGAAACGGTTTTGATTTTATAATTGCTTAATTTACTTAACAGTTTAATTGTGTGTTCATGATGCCGTAAATTAAATTCGAGAATCGGTCTATAAATCGTTTAACGATGCAAGAATATAAAAGTTATGTGTTCATGTTTGGAGAAGTCTATACTTTATTTAAGTTTCTTTATTTGTCGTTTTTTAATTTGGCTTTCTTTTTTACCACTTGGAGTAAGTGTATGAATTAGTTTACTTGGAAGTATATTCGAGAGAGACGGGAGGGCTGAAAGGACTTTGCTAGATATATGAATACAGAAAATTCATTTACGGCAATCCACCACGTCGTGTAACATTTGGAATCGGGCCACGTACAATAACATTATTTATGTTAATGGCGGTAAGGTTTAAATTCCCGCTGAAGATGCTATGCAAGAAAAAAAAAATCACTCAAAAGTTTGTTTTATTTTTCGAAGCTCAAGGACAAATATTTAAATGTTTTACGATAATTTTATGAAGAACTTAATTTGCCACGTTGTACAATAAACACTTGAGCGAAAATGGGTCCGTAAGTAGAAGATTTTGAACTTTAAAGCAGTTTTTGTAGGCCTAATACTTTATATTTTTCTGGTCTTATAAATAGACAAAAAATCACCAATCGTTTCAAAGGCCAGTATGTGTTCTACTCGCAGTATTTAATTAAAGCATCTTAAATATTTCTAAATGATCAAATTTTCAAACCAAGAGCTCAGGAGGACGTTTTGGGTAAGGAAGTCGGACTAGCAGTTTTCATCAGAGTTCTGGTGCCAATCCTGGTGTATGGAAGTAGAAGAACTGGCGGAGGAAGGCCAACAGTGAAAATGATGAAGTAGAAATGAGAACTTTGTTGCATGCGTGTGATTGTGAATGTGAATTGATAACATGTGTTGTGTTCCCACAAACAGTTCTACAACTCGTCGTGAAGGGAGATTTTAAAGAATAAGTTCTTTGTGTTAAATTAGGGATTTATTCAATACTTCCGCGTATTACAATAGTAACTCGATAGTCGACCCAACTAGGAGCTGGCTAAATGAAATCTGCAAACACCAAGTTTGTCTGGAAACAGCCAACTGCTATGAGCCTATTACGAATGTTGAGATCCATAAATGATGCAAAGCTGGTGTGAGCGTAATGAACAGTATTAAGTAATTGGCGCTTACTTGGTTTGGACACGAAGAGTGGGTATCTAAATGGATTATGAAAGGGGGTGACAAAATAAGTCAGGGATAATCAAGAAAGACATGGGATGACCTGGGAAGTCAAATTTTGAGTTACGTCGTGTAAAGACCAAAGGATCGTATGAAGCAAAGACTGGGTATTCGGTATGTGTACGTGGGTTCCATCCTCTGCCAATCACTGCTGTGAAATGTGAGGGTTAGTTGGCTACTTACATTTTGCACTATTGTTGCGTTTATCTCTCCGGGTTATTATCTTTTATAGAATTATCGCCATTATTTAACTTTCTTTAGCGTCCACTACTACTGTAATTGAGACATTATAATAACTGAACTGAAATGCATTCTAAGTTATGCATGCATGTCATTACTGTATCAATTGTATTCTTAAGGCATTAGGTATATATGTAACCTACAATAATGCATATTGAAAAGGAGAAAGTTTCATAGTAATATCTAATATCACCCCAGGCCTTTTGTTTGAGATACATTATTATGTATAAAGCCTACATAGCCATAAAGAGTTGTTTCAAAGTTACTTTCTTCCCAGCGCGGTCACAATGTTTCGATTGCCCTGTGTTTGGTTACTAAACTTTCTTTTGTTAAAGCCTGTCATTAGTGATCGATATATTTTATGGAGATAATTGAAAAAGAAATGTTACATCAATATCATATTGATATCTACTTTCTTGCATCATAAATCACACCAATGAGAAACTCAAAACAGTCAGACGAAAGCGGAACATCCGTTCTATGTTGATGCTGGCAGCACAAGCATGATTATTTTTTTCTTTCCCCGATTAGTACTTATGTAAACGGCACCCATGTGGTAAAAGCTATTCAAAACTCACTTTTTCAATCCCTTCCTCAACCTACCTCACAACTTAGCTCCACAGGTTAGCAATATGTTTGTAAGCAGTGCAGACACAGGTGAGCTTTTGTGAGATGTTGCATAAGAAATTATTG